>JAJPUD010001643.1:84891-226806 GCA_023553655.1 Myrmecobius fasciatus | reverse complement strand
ACTTTTTTGCTATTCCTGTTTGAAATGCTAAATCTGCAAGCGTGGTTCTATTATTGTCAGTACATTGTCTCTGAACAGGGGATGTTGTTGTTTTTTTTTTTTTTTTCTAGTATAAATAAAAGCGCTGTGGCCAATGAGCGTAAAACATCCCTGCTGGGATCTGATATGTTGTTTACAAAGGCAACCTACTGCAATTGACTGGGGATGCATTGGTCTTGTGTGTGTGTGTGTGTGTGTGTGTGTGTGTGTGTGTGTGTGTTGTGTGTGTGTAAACATGTACAATTAATCATAGGATTCCTCCAGCAAATGAAAGGAATTTTCCTCAGCATATGACATGACCGTAAAGATGATGATAATACCAAAGACCCTTGACATCAGAAAAGGAAGGATTATGAGATAACCACCCAAAATCAATCATGAAGGGTACTTTCTTACCAATGTCAATTTAAAAGTTTTCTTGACAGAAAATGGTTAGTGATCTGTGAGAGATGGGTATTATTTAAGAATAATTCTTGGTTTTATTTACTTTGTGTTAAAATTTTTGGTTTATAATATCTTAGGCCTGGAGTCGAGTCTTTCTTTTCATGAGTTCAAATCTGACCTCAGACAATAACTAGTGGTGTAATCCTAGTCAAGTCACTTAACTCTGTTAACTCATATTCCTTGTCTGTAAAATGAACTGGAGAAGGAAATGGAAAACCATTATGGTGTCTTTGCCAAGAAAAGCCCAAAAGGAGTTGAAACAACTAAACATAATAACTTTTAAAACACGCATTAAATGGTCAGATATTGAAAAGAAAATGTCAACTGAACATCTGGGGAAAGTGTTCCCTCTAGGAAAGCTTTCTCAGGAACAAATTCACTTGAGTTTAAAATATTGGTAGTTTCAAGGAGATATTTGCACAACATTTTTCCATTTTGCTTTTAATTTGAGTGTTTCTTACATTCTGGTACAGAGATTTTGACATTACAAGCAACTGGCACTGGAAACTTCACCAAAATTAGGAGAAATTAATTTTCAGTACAAATTATAATGATTATTAGTATTTACCTAATTCTTTAAGATTACCAAAGTGCTTTGTATATGTTACCTCATTTGATCCTTACAGCAATCATGAGAAGCTGGTGCTATTATTATCTTCATTTTTACTGATGAGAAAACAGAGGCAGACAGAGGTTAAGGGACTTTCTCAAGATAACACAGCTATTAGAGGAAAAATTTAATCTGAGATCGTTTTGTCTCCAAATCTTAACACTAGATAGCCTATGTTCGACCTCTGACTTTCCTACTGACAGCCCTGAAGATTGGGCAAATCACTTAGCTGTACAACCTTCATATCCTTCATTATATGATTATTTACTTAGTAAATTGTGGCTACTTTAGATGTATATGTATGTGTGTCTGTGTCTATATATGGAGGGTAAATTTAAAATAAAATAAAAGAGGAAAGGCTTCAAGGTACAGTTAGAGCTGCCTAATGCAAGTAGAATCATGAATCATATATTCTATGTATAGCTTTTAATTCTCTGTACAATCAGATTTACCTTTTCTCCCTGACTAGACTATAGTTAGAAGCATTCTCAATTTTTTTCCATTCTAAAATCTTCCCTGTTTTACCCTCCCTATCTTTAGCATAAACTTACATATACGATATGAACTCACATAAGCTCATCATACTCCATTGCAATTCAGAATAGAATTTCCAGTTATTTTAAGAAATAGACCCTTGGCATGCCAGTAGGATTCAGTGGGAAGGCACTAATTCTGCCTTAAACCTCTAGATGACTTCCCTGGGCTGAAGTTTGCTTAAACATAAAATGAGAAGAGTAGTTCAGATGATCTCTAAGATCCTTTCCAGATACAGATCTATGACCATAGGAAATGATTTAGTTTCAGAGTCTAATTTTATTTCATTTTTGGAATTTGGGAATTGGTGGCTTTGGCCAGAGAGGGAAAGAAAAGGGGGGGGTCATCCCCATAATCCCAAATAAGGTAGGAGAGAGAATAGTGTAATGATAGGAGTGGGAAAATATCAGTTCAAATCTTGATTTCAAATCTTGATTTTCCTGACTTTATGAGTGGCCAGTTTCTTCATCTGCAAATTAGGAGGTTAGATGGGATGATTTCAAAGGTCCTTCTCCAACTCTAAATCTCTGTTATTATGCACTAGAAGTGAATTGTGAATTTGTCTTTTATATTCAAATAGAGTGTTTTCAACATAAATGTGATCTATCCATATAATTTGTGTGAATAGAAATGACATCCATACTAAGAAAAAAAAGCCAAGCAAAACTATTTGTAAATGGACAGATGTGATTGGCTAAGTTTTGAGAAAGTTCCTTAGGGCAAGGACTACACAGTACCTTTTATACAGTGGATACTTTATAAATATTTGTTGAATTGAATTAAAACAGTATTTAAGTGCTTTAATCATGTTTCATGAATTTCCTTTGTTAAAACACTAAAATTAATTTTAAAAAAAAATACAAATTGACAACATAATAAGGTAAATAACTTTATAGAAATGAAACTATTGAAATTTTTTGGTTATTCCTGAGTTCAAGCTAATATAAAGTTCATGTATATACACACATAATATATACATAACAGTTTCTGGGAGGAAAATAGTACTCTTTCTTTTTCTTACTTCCCTGCACTCAAAAATTTCTTCCTCTTCCTCTCTCTTTGTAAAACTTTTCATACTATGAAGCTGACCACCCTGTGGTGGTGGTATTGCTTTTGAGAGAGGGGAGATATAAGGGTATTGGGAAAGAAAGGACTAGTGATAGGAAATAGAGAACCAATGACTCCCAAGTCCATGAAAATGCAAAAAGATCTATACTCATTGCCTTTACTTCCTTCCTACCCAATTAATTCCTTTTATTCTGGTTTTTACTCCAAACACTCAATCAAAACTTTTCTCTGGGAGGTCATGAATGACTTCCTAACTTTTGATATTGTCAATTGCATCCTCCTTTGAAATTCTTTCTTCCTTTGCCTTCTATGGCAGCACCCTATCCTTACTTTTCCTCTTCTTTCTAATAACTTTCCCATCTCCTTTACTGGCCCTTTTTCCTTTTTTCAAGTTAAGTGAAAGCATTCCCCAAGGTTCTGACCTTGGACCTCTACTATGTTCTCTCTAAAATCTCCCTTGGAAAACCATAGTTTCAGTTATTGCCTTGATGAATATAACTCATAATATAACTTATAAATCCCCAACTGGTTAGACCTGTTAGAAATTTCCAACTTGTATTAAGCTGAATTCATATTCCCCACCTCCCCACTTCCAACTCTTCCTCAGTGTGATCTTTGACTCTTTTCTTAGTCCTATAATTAATCAGTCCCCAAATCCAATGATTTCTTTCTTCCCTCATGTTTTCCCCATGTACTCCTTTCTTATATACCTCCTGCCATTTTTTTTTGTTTGCTTTTTTTTATCACCCCATTCTGAGACTATTTCCATAGCCTCTAGTTCATTTCTCTTTCTCTAAGTCATTCCCAATGCATACCATTTTGAGGTTAATTTTTATATTGTGTCTTTCTATTTAAAAACCTTCAGGGGCTCCTCAATGCTTTTGAGATAATTCTTTCACCTCACATTCAAAGCCTTTTATAATCTGGTTCTAATTTATCTCCTACAACTCTCCAGTTCAATAGGACACTATCAATAAAAGTACTGAACTTAGATCTAGGAAGATAAGTTCAAATCTCACCTTTAATGTACATTGACTATGTGGCCTTGGGCAGCCACTTACCCTCTAATTCATTGTTCTGAATAATTTTCTAAGACCAGATATTGGATGAGAAAGTGATGACTTACTTTGGGAAAAGTAGTAGCTACACATCAGCAGTGTCACACTAAACCATACTTAAGGATCCCTGTGCATCATACATTCACTTAGAATAACAGCATTATTTAGGTTCATTTTATTTTTATTTCATCAAATGTTGCCCGATTACATTTATTTATTCATTTACTAAGCACCTACTAGGATTGAGGTATGTAAATACTATGTCCCAGTTAATCTGAACTATCCATCACTCTTCCAAAATATGCTGATCATTTTTCCCCTCTACCTTTTGCTTCGGCCATCCAGTCTCTTCTCTGGTGAGCCCTCTCTCCATTTTGGCCTAATGAAAGCTTCCTCCAGAATTCCTTCCCTGATCACACCAGTCATCGTTCTTCCATTTATCACAGCCCTTGGTTTGGACCTCCAACATGGCTCTAATCACAATATAAGGAATGTAAAGTGAAGGCTTTAGAGTCATAGGGGACAGAGTTTGAATTCCAGCTCTGATACTAATTATCACTGAGGAACTCGTTGTATCTTCCTCAGCTTCAGTTTCAGTATCCAGAAAACGGGAATATATACTTTGTATGTCACAGAATTGTTATGAGAAAAGTGTTTTGCAAATTCTGAATGACAATATAAAAACGAATCATTACAAATAATTATTGTTGCTTTGGGCTGTAGATATTTGCTCCTCGGGGAGAATATTAACTCCTTGAGAGATGGGAACATCTCTTAAAACCTTTTATCCACACATTTAACATTAAAACTTATGAATCATAGAGAGTTAATAAATATTTTTAAATGAATGAATAATAAAAGGGAATAGCACATCTTATTGATACAGGAGAACTGGAATAAAGAGTCATGTGTGTGTGGTCATGAACACAAGGGAACATTGGGATTAAGCACTTAATATCAGCTAAGGTCAAGGGTAACGATAGGGAGTAAGGCTATTATAAACATGAGAGAACCAGAGTACACAGCCGCATTGTTGAAAACAGCTGGGTGATTTCCGAAAGAAAGATCTGGGGTTCTTTTATCCACAACGACTTGTGAATTAAGCTACTTCCCACTGAAGCATGTCTCTTTCCTTTTTTTCCCCTCCTAGCAGTAGGAAGGTGATGAAGATCACAGAATCACAACCTTAGAACTGAAAAAGATCCCAGAGGTCATTTAGTCCAAATCCTCTCCTTTTACAGATGAGAAAATGAAGGCCAGTAGAAGTCAGACATCAAGTTTAAAGGAAAGATGCTGATGAGTGAGCCAGCCTTTCCCACTTTTAGATACCTTTTTTTAAACTATTTTTAAAAAAATTAGAGTAAGACACCAGTCCCCAGCTGTGGTTGCTCTGGAACAAGATAGGAGCACCTGGCTAGAGTGGGCGGCTGCTTACTAGAAATTCCTGACTCAGGTACATCATGGCAGGATCACTGTCTGCCAAATTTGGAGCCTCATCCTACTGAGTGATCAAAACTCACTCCATGAACAGAACTATGATTGCCTTCTTTGTCTGGTACAGCTCCCTGCTGCCCCTTTCTAAAGCCAGATACCACGGCACAAGCAGAGAAGTTGGTCAAAGTTCCAGTGGTTTAGGCCCTTGATACAGTCCATCCAGACTGGCCTTAGAATGTGTTAAGTGCTCTAGACCAATCACGGGAAGAGAGCCCACTTAACCATACCCAAGGATCCCTGGGGGCATATATTGACTTAGAAAAACATGTATGCGTATACATTTCTTTTTTATTGATGTTTTTATTTTGTCAAATGTTTCCCAATTACATTTTAATCTGATTTGGGTCACACTTGAGAGTGGTGTTGGCTGAATATGGCTTAGAGGTCACGTTTGACATCCCTAGTCTAGGTCATCCTCTGCACCCTTGACATGGTCACTGATTTCTTTGACTACTTAATTAAATGCCATTGTGAAAATAATTGACTCTAGTTTCTTATAGACTGTAGTCCCCCTCTCTCTCTCTCTGTAAGTATATATAAATATGTATATATAAACAAAATACACATTTATATGTGTGCATGTATACACAAATATATACACATACATGCACATATATATGCAGTACAATATGCATGTATAAATATATGTGTAGATATGTCTACATACATACACATATCTAAATAGGTACATATATCTACATATATACATATATACATACATGTGTCATGTTTGATTATTCATGACCCCATTTGGAATTTTCTTGGCAAAGATACTTGAGTGGTCACCATTTCTTTCTCCAGTTCATTTTACAAATGAAGAAGTCAGACAGACAGGATTAAGTGACTTATTTAGAGTCACAGAGTTAGGAAGTATCTGAGGCCAGATTTTATCTCAAGAAGTCTTCCTGGCTCCAGGCCCTCTGCTCTAGGCACTGAACCACCCATCTGTCCCATATAGACTATTAGTAGATCTGATCAAGGATCCAGGAACTATACTAGATTCAGAGAATAGCCTAGACTGGAGGCATCAAATATGCTACCAGATTAAGATGTTAATTAGGAAGTATGTAACATAATAAATAAAAATAAAGCAAAGATAATGTTAGTGTGTAGTCTACTGTGGTCTCTGTTTCTATTTGAGTTTGAAATCATTGCCTAGAATAGTTAGCACATTTTGACTAGAAGCCCTGGATACATTGGGGAAGAGAATGGCATCAGAGCTGTTAAAACTTCACAGACTTCATTGCAACAAGAAATCATACTATATCATCTCATTGAGAGAAGCATGTTGGAAGGTGTGCCGAGTATGGAGGCAAGGACCTTGAGTTCAAACCTTGGTTCTGCTACTTGCTACTTAGATGAATGTTTTTCATCTGTAAATGAGAAGACCAGGATTTATCATCATCATCATTATTATTATTTTGCTGAGGCAATTAGGGTTAAGTGATTTGCCCAGGGTCACACAGCTAGGAAGTATTAAGTGTCTAAGGCCAAATTTGAACTCAGGTCCTCCTGACCCCAGAGCTGGTGCTCTATCCATTGTGCCACCTAGCTGCTCCAAAGACCAGGATTTTTGATGGCCTCCAAGGTCTGTGCCATTTTCAGTTTCAACCCCCTTTCATTCTTCATACCTCTAGAACTGCATCTATTTGAAATGTTGTCCTAACTTCTAGATCTGAATGTCTCAATTACCCCAAATTCAAAATTCATGAGACCTGAATTAATCAGGTTTTTGCTGTGCATGACTTGTAGCCAAAAGCCTGGTGTATAATTAATGACTTAATTTCCAACATTAATTTAAGTAGTTCTATCATGTTCAATGTAAATCAAAACTCCAGGAAACGCTGGTAGGAGGTATAGCTAGTATAAATTACAAGATAAATCACTGGATACAATCACAAAATCTGATGTTTAGAAACATTAAATAGCCCCCCAAGGTATTATTGGATATTACCAAGAAAACTTAAACATTAATCCATTGTTGAGCATTTTCTATAGCTTATATTGGGCTAAAGACAAAATATAACCAGGAAGAACAATTAGCATATATAATTATTTGATAATTTTTATGTAGTCTACAATAATCTGTTTCTTTAAGCTCTTTTATTGAAGTCATTGATTCAGGAATCTTTTCATCTATTGTATAATATATAAACAAGTACATAGTACATTATATGAACTTAGTACATATGTAACCATGTGTATGGGCAGTTAGATGGCATCAAGGATAAAGTGCCAGTCTCTTGGAGTCAGGAACACCTAAGGGTAAATCTGGTCTCAGACTCTTCCTAGTTGTGTGATCTTAGGCAAGTCACTTAACCCCCACTGCCTCAATTTTCTCATCTGTAAAATGAGCTCAAGAGGAAAGTTGGAACTCACTGTTTACCAAGGAAAACTCAAACAAGGGGATGAAGAGATTTAATTTTATATTTATAATAGCTAAACTGAAAACAACTGAACAACATATGCACATACATCTGTATGTATACATATGTGCACTCTGTGTATATGTGTACTCTGTATATGTGTTTCTACATGCAAATACACACATATGTATCCACAGATATGCACATGCACACATACACCTATATATATGCTATATAGTTAGACAGACAGACACATACATCTTAAGACTATCTGGATCAGATAAATAAAAGAGAGAAGTGGACAACAATTTTACTCATGTCTTCTCCCTACTTAGCCCTAGTTTAACTGTTAGCAAGTTCCTTTATCTTTATGTGTTTGGGTTATTTTATTTTAAAACTATCCTGGTAGAGATAAACAATTTCCCAAAGATGTGTGAATTAACCATCAGTTATAAAGAGTCTTGAAGTGATGAAGCGCTATCAATGCTCAGTTGAATTACTAAATTGCACCTTTACAAAAATGCTATTGTGGGAATAAATGAATCTGAACATTGTATTTACAGTGTGATTTGCTTCTGAAATAGAATATTCATAATGGGCCTCAGCAGGCAACAACAGAGTGCCATCTTATCTCCTGTTGATAGACCACAATTTCAGAAAATTATTTTCACCATGGCATTGGAATCAGCACCTTAATTTGTTGCTCTTCTCCAAACAAGCACACAGCTTACACTGGTTTTGAGATGTAAAGGGAAGGCAGGATTTATTGACAAAATAGCAAGTGTCACTTCTTTGTATTTGTTAACATAATTTTTATTCTTTGGCATCTAATTTTTGAAAGTTATGCTGAATTAAAAAATTGGAACTATGTTACGGTTCTCATGATAAAACCTGTGTTTTGGCTAAAATTCAGGATAGGTACACAAAATCATTATATGGAATATTACATATATTCAAATATACACAATTTCTACATACTATATATAATATATATATACACACACACATATACACAGAGACACATATACATGTGCACGTACACACATACACACACACACACACAGCAACTAAATTATACCTCTATCTTTTCTCCTTGGTCCCATCTTGCTTCCCACACAAACAACTAATCAGTATATAGAATTCTCACTAAGTGCATGTTTTAAAATACATAACAATCACAATGAAGTAGTAAATTGATTTCTTATATTACTATTTTCCAATTTCCTCATCATCATATATTTTCATTTATTTGATAAAGTTCCATGTAGTTGAGTAGGAAGTATGGATGAAAAACATTGGGATGTTCTTTAGACTTTATTTTCCCAAAGTTAACATCTGAAGATCTAATAAGATTTAGAGCCAGCAAATACTAAGGCATAATAGGAGAGTAGAGGAAATGGAATCTGTTAGGTAAGAAATAGGAACTGAACTTTGTATTGAGAAATAGCAGGGCTAGGAGGTTAAACAAAATTTTGAGGATATGGGAGGAAAAACAACGATACCCTCCATAAAAGTACTCCAGAGAATTAATTAATGCTATAAAAGAAAATATATCCATGAATACTGGTAATATAGTATTAGAGAAAATCTAAGGATCACATCTTTAATTAATTGAAGCAGAAAAAAAAAGTTGCCAAAATAAGGCCCTGTTCCTGAAAGGGACCTTAGAGATAATCAAGTCGACTTCCCTCAGTTTACAAATTAGGAAAATGAGACTCAGAAAGTTCAAATGACTTTTACAAATTAAGAGAGGTCCTAGATGACATATGATGTACTCAAATGTTATTCCAATCAAGTTTTGCATAATTTCCACAGATTAAGATCTGCAGAATCTCAGAACATGGGGACATATTGTAAATGAAGAAAAATAGAAGAGAACCTTGGGGCACCCAGATAACTTTCTAGTCCTATGAAAGGATAACTATCTATTTAAAAGTTATCTATGGCTATCTAACTAATAATCTAGTAAAAATATCTAATAATTTTAATTCTTTCTGCTAGTAACTGGATGTATGATCATGGGCAAATCATTTAGTTCCTTTCTCTATTATTTGAAATAAGTAAATTTAAATGATTTCTAAGATTTCTTCCTGCTTGAAAATTGGATACTTTTACTATACTAATTACCTTTTGGTCCTAGATCAACTCTATGTGTGTGTGTGTGTGTGTGTGTGTGTGTGTGTGTGTTTGAGCCTAAGATTAAAGAGTTAAGATTAAACCCAAAACTAATGTATTTGTTTTCACAGATTTAGAGATGAAGTAGGCCAGAGAGGTCATTTAGTTTTACACCTTACATTTTACACATGAGAAAACAACTGAGGCCTGGAAAGACTTCTGCAAAGTCACATAGGTTGTAAATGGGACTTGAATCAAGGTCATCTGGGTCCAAATCCAGTAATAGTTCCATTGTACCACACTACTCTTGTTCTTATCCCTTCATCATTTAGCCACTGAAGACTGAATATTGCCTTTTTCAAGTTCAGAATTAGATTTAGATTCAGTTCTGACCCTAAGGTAACACAATTTGTTTTTTCTGTATTTATGATTTCTTTGGTATATGGAACTTCAAATCTCCCTCCATCATGGTGCATCAATAATTACTCTATAGCTTTAAAATCTTAGAGGCCTGAGGGACCTAAAGGTATCATAATCAGATGAGGACTTCAGTTATCCTTACTCAGAGGTCATTGCTCTAGCCATTGTTTCAAAAAAGCAGAATGAACTAATGACAGCAACAAATTGTTTATGACTGTGCAGCATTAGGTCAAGTATCGAGACAAAAGACAAACATTTTTGGATCATTATTGTATATGCTTTTAAAGTATGGAGTTGGTCAATGGGTCTAATAAGTGTGTGTCTCTGGAGTCACATTTGCAAAAAGAATAGCCTTTATATTGCATAGAATATGGTATATTATTTGAAAGCAGGCATTTGAGTTCTTAACAGTCAGGTGGCAAGTGAAAGAGCTATTTGCAGCTTAAGAACTGAAGTCTGAGGTATCACTGGATTAAATCAAAATTCCAAAGGGGTTCAGTGAACTCATGAAAGAGATAAGAGAAGCCCTAAGGAATGTCCTGAAAATCAGAGTACAAGATTATCCAGGCAGGGGAGGAAATAGCAAAAGGGAAAGGAAAGGCAAGACATAAGGTTTAGTTTTGCTGATAGCTGGGATAACTGTCATCAACAGGTAGATGAATATATGAATTATAGATCTATCAACTTTATCTTTTTTTTTGGTTTCTTTCTTGTGTATGAACCAAAACCATAGAAAGAAATGTTGCCATGACCCTGATATCTAATTGAAAATCAGAGGAGTACTATGTTAAAATAAATAAAATCCCTGATTTTCTCTCTCATCATCCTTGTCTAATTTCTCCAGGATCAGGAATGGGCCATTGGTCTGGGAACCCTCTCAAGCCAACCACTTAGCCATTACTTTTACTTTTACTTTTTGATAGCTGACTTACCCGTTATTTGCCTGGCTGGATTGATGTGATCACACCATCCATAGGAGGATGCTTCTTGCTTTAACTAATACAACAGAGAAATTCACTTTAAAAATCTCACACTGGCAAGCCTGCTGAGAAGTTAAAATGTGCATTTATTGGGGTTGCCAGCTGGAATAGGAAAAGGGTTCTAAATTATTTGTGTTAAATTTATGTAAAGGTAGTTTGGATTCTAGCCCAGATATGAATATACAATAGATAAAGTTTACAGGATTGTGACACAAAGTCCCAAGGGTTGTGGAAATGTCAGAAAATACTCAGCAATCAGGACATATGCCTACAATGCTAATACATTCTCTGCCTTTGTCTCAGCGACAGATTATGGAGATGACAATAAAAGTGTTCACCCAACAGCTACCTTTGCATATTTTTCAGGATTTAGCTAAGGTATTCATTTGAGGAGACTGCTTAAACCTTTTAAACAGGGTTTTTATAGTAAGAATTGTAAGCCTGACTCTACCATGCAACAGAATGCTGTGTTTGCTAAGGAAATGAGAAGTATATGTGTGCATTTTGTGCCTAAATTAAGTTAAATCTCTCCCTTCCCCTCCCCCCAAATAGTTGGGTTGGTTCATATGTAAAAGATTAACTTTCAAGAGAAGATTCTTTTGATATTAGCTGACTTTCGGCCTAGCTTATCAATCAACCTATCAACAAATAAATAATGAGCACCTATAGTCAGCAAGGTACCCGGTTTAATAAGAAAGTAATGACCTCATATGATTGAAAGAGACTTGGCATGGGAATCAAGCCATCTGGGTTGTAGAGTTGGCTCTATCAGTAACTAGTTGTGTGGCCTTGGACAAATCTTACCTGGAAATGAGGGAATTGCACCATATGGACCAAAGTTAAAGATTCTAGATCTTTTGCAGTCTGGCAACAGATTTTTACAAAAAATAATATTCATTAGTAATGGAGAAGCTCAATAGTTTAGTGGATATTTGGATTTGGAGACAGGAAGTCAGTTCAATCTACCTCAGAATTACTAGCTGTAAGATCATTTTATCTCTTTCTGCCTCAGTTTCCTCATCTGAAAAATGGGGATGAGAGCATCTTCCTTCCAGGATCAGATGAGGTAACTTATGTAAAGTGCTATATAAATAGCTATGTCATAGCTATTAATATTATGCTCACAATAGTCGGCAAACTGTCAAAAAGGGAATTTTTCCTAAAGGAAAAGCTATTTGTTTGATAGTTAATTCTATATACAGTCCAAATCAAGCCTGGATTTTCATACTAGAAAAAGAAAGCTGTGGGAAAGCAGAAACTTCTAATTACAGAAATGAGCAACTTCCTCTCTGGCATAAAGATGCCTTGGCACTGCCATCTCCCTTCCTATCCCTCCCTAAGCCTAACCTTAAATCCATGCAGGTGGCAGGTATTTATCTAGGTAAATGAACAGGAATGAGAAGATATTGCAGAACTCATGTTCAAATATTATTCCATTGGGAAAACCAGATTGGTCTCTTAAAAGATGAAACCAGGACGGCATGTTCATTCTCCCAGACTTGAGAATTGGAAGGAATCTTGGAGAATATCTAACTCAATCAAGTTATAGCTGAGGGAACTAGACATTTTTTTTGGACACAGTCTAAAATTTTTTTTTCTTTCTCCCTTCTCCCTATCCTACTGGAATTGACTTCAAAGCCAACTGATTGAGAAGTCCTCTCAGATTGCCCACTGGTAGTAGAGGGAAAGGAGCTGATTGCTGAAATGTTGTGGGTTATCTGGAGGTTGAAGATGCCAGCATGATTTAAAAGACATGTCCATGGCTCTTTTAGTCTAGATTTTTTTGTTACAAATTGATGTGGTCTTCACTTCCTGTTGAAACGAGAACGTTTGTGCTATTTAGTTCAGTGTCTCCTCCAGCTTGCATTCCTGCTATAATGACCACTGTGGTAATGACTCTTAACCCATTTTGGTAAGTGTGGTCTGGTTTATGTCCTGACTGTAATGAATGTATTTCAGAGTCCTTTAGCAAATTCCAAAAATGAAAACAGAAAGACCAGGAGGATTTTTTTCTTTAAGTCATTGATGCTATTATCTAAGCAAAGGAGGCTGAGATAGCATCTGCCATGAGTTTCTCTAGAAACTCCACCCATCCAAGATTTTTAAAAACAGAATGCTATCATATCTATTTGTTTTGCTTTGTCTTTTTTGTCTAAACCTATGATTTCATCAGCTACGGAATTTCTTGATATAGAAATGGCTTTCACCAAGGTAGTCATCTGCAATAAATTGGTATGAGTTGAATAAGGTGACTGCTGTTTCTTCCAGCTCTCAAATTTTCTGATTCCAAGATTCTGTGTAATCTTAGAGATTTGTCTGGCAAATCTAAGAGTAGCCTTACCCATGGTCACCCAGAAAGTCTAGAGCAGACTCCAAGAGTGGCCCTCTCTTCCTACCTGTTGGAATCCTGTTATATGGTAATTATCAAATCAAAACAATTTAGATCTGTTAGACCCTCTTTCTGGTATAATATATTTTGAGCACCAGACTCTGTTTGTAGTCTAGAGGTGAACGATGTTTTTGAAAAACATACAAGTGAATCCTTTCAAGGATACACAAAGTATTGTTTACAGTCTTAATTTATTTTAAGGAACACAACCTTCGGATGTGCTTCCTGTAGCAATCTCATGACTTCATTTAATATTATTTGGACTTCTAAGGTACTTCCTCCACTTACATTATTTGTGAAGTGGAGAGGGTAGACTTTTAATTTTCAGTAGAAATGGGCTAACAAAGGGTTAAATTGTGTACATTGTTAGGGAACTTGATGGTGATACAGCTAGCCAGGTATTTTGGCTCTTCAGAAGACCAACACAGTGGCTGAATTAGACATTTGGCAAGTAGTATTTTTCAATCAAGCAATCAAGCTACAATTCATTAGGTGCCTACTCTGTGGCAGACTCAGGATATACAACAACAACAAAAAGATGCAAAAAATCAAAACCTGCCCTCAAGGAGTTTATAATCTAATCACTTTTGTTCAGATGATCAAAAGACTAGCAAATTAACATGTCTAGAAGAGAGCCTATCTTTACTTCTACCAAAACCATTTTTCTTCTTAATTTCCCTATTTCTGTCCAGTGTACCACCATTCTTCTCATTACCTAGGTTAGAAATTTCAGGGTTATTCTTCACTCTTGTTCACTCCCCATATCTAATTACTTGCTAAATCTTGCTAATTCCACCTCATGACATCTCACAGCAGTCCCTTTCCATTCACACAACAAACCTGGTTCAGACCTTCATTGTGACTCACCTGGACCACTGCCATATCTTCCTAACTAGTCTCTCTGCATCCATTCTCTTCTCAGTTCATTCTCCATATAGTTGCCAAATTGATGTTTATATAGGATAAGCTTTACTATGTCACTCACCTGCTGACAAGCTTCATTGACCCCAAACGGATTCATTTAGTAATTAAAGCCCTTCACAACCTACTTCTGACCTATCTTTCTAGGCTAATTATGCACCATGCCCTTTCATACTCCACTTTCAGCCAAATTGGCCTATTTGTTGTTCCTTTTATGTGACATTGGGCAGGCTTTCCATCTCCTTTATTCCTTTGCTCTTCCCTCTGCCTCTGGAAGATCTTACATCACAACAAGTCTCCACTCAAGCTTCACCTGCTATAAGATAATTTTGTTTATATTTGTGTTTTTACTAACCTGCATTTTTGTTGTTTCCCTGTAAGCTGAAGTAATTCATTTCCTAGTTCAGGTCCCATTTTTTGCCCTTATGTCTGTAGTACTTAGCACAATTTCTGGCACCTAGGAGTCTCTTAATTGTTTGTTCTTCACTTTTGAAGACGACCATGACATCAGGGAGATGATGCCATGACTTGCAAGTGAATTGGATTTAAGTGAGGGAGAGTTGGGCAAGGTCACTTGCCTCACTTGTTCCTCAAGAGCCATCTGGGTCCAGTGGTCAGATATGGATCAAGATGACTGGAGATGGCCCTGGATACAATGGGAGACCTTAGTCTTTTAAAGTCTTTCCAGGTCTCGGTTTGAGGCAACACCCTATCAGTGAGTAAGACTGGAGAAGAAATGAGGAAGTGATTGGCCTCTTTTATTTAGTAAATTAAAAAAAAAATCAGTCTGGGAGGTAAAGACCCTCAAGGTTTCTAAGCAAAACAGAAAAAAATGCTCTTTATACTCATTCTAAGCCATCAGGTCCAAATAATGACAGGTGAGGATTGGATCGGGACCTTTTGTTGGTCATTAAATGAGAGCCAGAGTGATTGGGTTTAAGGCATGATCCTTAAGAAAGAAATCCAGCCCCAAACCCCAAAGTATCTTGGGAGGTTTCAGGAATCCAAATTAGTACAGCACCTTCAAGTAAAGATATGATATTCAATGTGGATTGAGGGAGAAGAGGGAAGTAAAGGAAGGGTCTTTTAATAAATGCTTATTGAATGAATGGATGAATTAAAAGGTATAGGTAACAAGCCCATCATTCATGCATTTAGAGGTAGACCAAGTAACTTTCAGATAAGTTAGTAGTAATGGTGCTACTATAATCTAGCCATCCTGATTCCCAGTGCTTTGCTTTTCCCCAGAGAAGTTCAAAGAGCTCCTGGCACACTCCCAACTTGTAGAAGTCCCCAGCCTATCTTAATGAACTAACATTCACAGCATCAATAGTAAATACTAGAATAACAATGGGGCAAATGAGGTAGCAGCATCTGGGAAGACAGCACCAACACCATAGTTCCACAGTGGCAGAAGATATGGAGAAAAGCCATGGACAAAACAGTCGGATTTGTGACCCTCTAAATCAGTAATGTCAAATGAATAGAAACCAGGACCACTAAGCCACACAGACAGTTCTCTGTGGGCTGCACATTAACAGTCTTAAAGCATAATATTATCTAGATCTTGTATTTTTATTTGTTTTGCTCAGTGGTTCCCAATTATATTTTAATCTAGTTTTGCCACATGTGAGAGTGTGGTTGGCAGGAGCTGGCTGAGCCTTTGATACCTTGGCTCTAAAACAGTAATCATGCGATATTGTGCACAGGAGATTCTTATATGGGTATCTTGCTCTCCTGCAGGACTATGAGAGCTCCTTCAGCACAGGTCCTCGATTATCTAATTTTGATCATATTTAGCATCTAATAGGAATTTAATAGACATTTTTTGCACTACTTCTTATCTGCCTTGCAAGCTAATTTTAATCAGTGTCTTTGCAATCTCCTTGTCCCATAGGGGAAACCTCTACTAGTCACAATACTAATGACAGCCTGTAGGGGAAACTGAGGAAACAATAAGGGCAGATTTTCCATCTGACTTTTGCTCACAACAGAGAACTGGATGAAATATAGTCCAATGGCTTAACCTAGAAGTGGGTGACTTATGGCTTATGTGCCAAGGGAACATGTGGAATATTATTGGGGAAAAAAGGCACCTACATTTGTAGGTGTCTGCTCGGTCACTCCCTCTCCCACATTGGTGGTTACCTGATCCTATTCTAGGCTTCTGAAAAAGCTGAGAGCCTTAGGCACAGAAGAGCTTTTCCTTTGGGATCCCTCTGACCACTCCTTTTCAGACAGGCTTGACTAAGCTTCCTGAATGCAGATACCAATCCATCTGTAACATCTTCCCTAATAGTCACGATTAGAGTAGCTGTCTTTTGATGAAATGAGAAAATAAGTGGTCTGAATTGTGACTCCATAGACCAGCTACTCCTGAGAAATATGAGCAATTAGGCTCTTGACATCCTTTCCCCCACAGCCTAGATGCACTGTCTGTAACATGTCTAATCCCTTGTCGAACTGGGCAGGCAAACAATCACCTTAAACCTGGATCTCCCATTTTTACAGTGAATCAACCCAGATAAAAAGAAAGATACTCTCAAGGGTCTGTTTCTTTTCAAAAAACACATTCATAGAGCCCATTTGTCCAAGGAGCCCACAGCTCTAGGAAAACAGTGTCCCATTAACCCTTACAGCACTGTGTGGCAATGATTACGTTCACCACTTTACAGATGGAGAGCCAGGAAGAGGAGAAATTCTTTTCTACTCTTTGCTTGAAGTTCAATTGAGCAGAGCTGGAAAGGGATTCTGGGTATCCTTTCTCCCAGTCTAGTTTTTTATTCACCAGACCATAGCATTATCTGAAGTGGCCTTTTAACATACATTAAAAATTTAACCCAAGTATTGCTTGGTTACTCAGCTTCAAATAAATATTATATACAGAACACACTTCATGATTTCATAATAGCTGACATTGATATAATACTTTATGGTTTAAAGAGTGTTCTACAAAACCCATCTCTTTTGATCATCATAATAACCCTGTGAGATAGGCAGGGTTGCTCCCATTTTCCAAATTAGGAAACTGAGACTTTGGTGATTAGCTTAAGGTCACATGACTACTAACTGACAAAGATAAGATATGAATACTGCTCTTATGATTACAAATTGATTCTTTTTATCACATCATGGTGGGGGAGATAAAAAGGTGAGATATCTGTCTCCAGTTCCTAAGATGAGAAAAATCCTGGACTAAGTGAATATTATAGATTGTTCATGGACTTTGCATAAATGAGTGCTCATTTACAATAACATATGCCCATTTAAAAATCATAAACTCTCGTAAAAGGATTCTGCTTTTTGTTTTGCTTTATATTTTTGTGAAAAGTATTGTCTATACAGTAGTAGCAAGGGTTTGGACTAAAAAAAAGTTGGCAAACATTTTCTACTAAACTTGGTATTTTAGAAGGAGGAAGCCTAATTCCTTTTACTTATAAAGGCAAAAGGAAATGATGGTTATTTTCTACCCCCAACTTCCCCCACCTCTGAATATTCCCAGGTGGCTTAAGTTTAAAAAAAATAGTCATCTTGACCTCTCAGATTTGGTGACTAACAGACTCAATGAGGAACAGACCAACGTTATCAACTAGAATAATTCTTGTTAATTCTGAACTCTTTCCCACAGTTGATAGTGGATGGAGGCCAGAAGAATTATCTTTTCTCTGTTTTTGACAAGGGATCAGCACACTTCTAAGTAAACATAACTTGCTTAACAGTGCTCCTTATTAGGAATATATATCATTTAACAATGAGACTACATAAAAGACCTCGGTGTGCTGGGCAGACAGAGCACAGAGTTCCATCTCTGGCTTTATGCTATTATTGCACATTGACCTAAATACCAGGCTCAAGTCCACCAACAAGAAAATAGGGAGGGAAGGCTTTTTGTGTGTGCATTATTTCCTGCCAACTCACTGACTCTCACAATCAGGATTGATTACAAACACCCAATTAAGAGGCATTTGGAACATGATCTGAACACTAATCCAGTGTCTTGTTCTTCTTTATACTTAATTATCAGCCCTAAGATGAGTATTAGAGCATTAATTAGGAAGTTTATTCTTTAGGCTTATACCTGTATGTTAACTCTCTGCTGGAAAAGATAGCAAAAAGTACACTTCAAGCCTTAATATATAGTACGAAGAAAAAGAAGGAGAGGGTACATCTAAGCCTTCTCTTAGGGACTATTAAAAAAAAAGATACTAGATTGGAAACACTAGCTTCATGATGATTTGGTTTGATATTCAAAATTTAATTACCTTTTTCTCTTTTCTCTCTCTCCCTCTTCCCCCTCATCTGTCTCTCTCTCTCTCTCTCTCTCTCTCTCTCTCTCTCTCTCTCTCTGAGTCTGTCTGTCTCTGTCTCTATCTTTCTGTGTGTCTGTATCTCTTAGTCTCTCTTATATAAACACAAACATGTTTTTAAAATTACAAAAATGACAGTCAAAGCAACTTTGCTATTTTCAAAATTTTGCACTGTTAAAATTGGAGTTCTTACAATAAGAAATAAAAAAAAAACCCAATTTTTATTACACACATAGAGCTTTGCTCAAATTTAATCAGTGCTGTGGGAAAAAGTCAAAAAGAGAGCAGATAATAAAACCAGCTATACTCCAGTTGGTAACAACATGCTGAACCTTTGGTTTTCCTGGGAAAGTTTCATTCTCTACCCACTGCATCCATTTTTCAATTGGAATGAACCCGCTGGTGGCCCTTTTAAATGTCAGTCCCCTCATATTGCACATCTTTGGAAACTCACTGGAGATATAATACAGAGATGGAAGGATTCAGATAATGAAGAAAGATATTTGGGGAACCTGACTTTCCTGTGTACTAAATGCCAGATCAATATTTTCTTGAGATTTCAATAAAGCTGTAGCTTATGCAATCCATACGAAGTTCAAAAATGTTTCTGCTGGAAGTAGATACTGACCAAAACTATGAAATGTTCCAATGGGACTGTTTTTTTTTTTATTACAGAAAGAACAGCATGCACTTTCTGGCTTCATTCTATAAGGTTTCAATGTCTCAGTGAGTTAAAAGTACACTATCTACAGAACAGAGCAAAGTATTTGGCTTTAAACATCCTCTGAGTCTCATAAAACAAGGACAATGTTTTTCCTCTTCTCTTGGTTCTAAAGAATATACTCAAATATAAAATAGTATTCATGAACAAAGACCAAAAAGAAGAGGTATTTGTGTGTCAAAATTCATCGATAGATAATAAAAAATATATTGTATATGTTAAGAAAAAATTTGTTTCCAAGACTTTCTTAAATGCAGCTTATTTTTCAAGCTTAGCCCTTATAATGACATCATTCCAAGAATCTGTAAAGTTCTTGGTTGAGTTATTTGGTCCCCTACTTACTCATCAAATAATATGCAATAAGGGTGTATTATATGCAAAGAACGCCATGATTTCAGCTGACATCCAACCTCCCATCTCTTTGCCTTTTGGACATCTTGAACTGGATGTTCTGAATGGATCTTAAACTCCGCATGTCCAAAACTGAACTTACCTTTCCTTTCAAACCCACCCCTCTTTTTAACTTCTCTATTCCTGATGAAGGTGATTTCCAATCACCCAAGTGTCACCTTTGATTCTTCCCTCACTTTCATCCCATATATCCAATTTGTTGCCAAGGTCAGTCAATGTTACCTACATTTTTCATACTTCATTCTCTCTTCTAACACTGCTTCTATACTGGTGGAGAGGATACATGAACGGTTGCAATAATCCACTGATGGATTTGCTTGCCTCAAGTCTCTCCCTACTCCAATCTATCCTCCACTTATCTATCCAAGTGATCTTCCTGTCACCCCTGTGATTCACCAAATTTCAATGGCTTCCTAATCATCTGCAGGATCAAATGGAAAATTCAATTGTTTTGCATTCAAAGTCCTTCATAACTTAAATCCCTATCCCCACTCTTCCAGTTTTTATGTACCTTATGTGACTTATCTTCCTTCAAACAAATGCATTGCAACTAAGCAACACTGTTTTCTTGGCTTTTCCTCATACAAAATACTCTATTTTCTGATTCTGGGCATTTTCCTCCATTCCTAGAATGTTCTCCCTTCTCGTTTCTGCTTTTTTCAATTCTCCTCTCAAATCCCACTCTCTACAGAAAGCCTTTCCTATACTCCTTTAATTGTAGTGCCTTCTCTCTGTTGTTTATTTTCAATTTATCATGTAAATGGTATGTTTGTACATAGCCATTTTCATGTTGTATCTTCTATTAGACTGAGAGCTCCTTGAAGTCAGGGATTACCATTCACCTTTCTTTTTATCCTCAGCATTTACACAGTGCCTGGCATTTAGTGACTACTCATCACCAAGTCAAGTCAAGGTAGCAAGCATTTATTAAGCACCTACTATCTACCAGTCACCATACTAGGGGTTGGGGATAGAAACACAAACCAAAAATGCCAATATCTGCCCTCAGGAAGTTAAACACATAAAGGGAGCTAAAGGGAATATGTAGGTGGAAAGGACCCATGTGGGACATGGTGACTACATCAGGAGAGTCAGAAGCAGAATTGGGAGAGGAATAAAACATAACTGCCCTGAGCCCTTCTTCGCAATGGAGATTTTGAGAGAAACTCATTGGGGAGGAATGGAGGGCTTGGTGGAGGCCTATTCTAGGATATAGAGGTCATAGATGCAGAGGGGAACTTTCAGCTATCACCTAAGGTATGGTGGCAAAGTCTAGAGAGTAACAAGCAGAGAAGGAAGTGTAGTTAAAAGTGAAAAACTCATTGTCCCATAGCCAACCTGGTGTCAAATCCCTCTTAATTTTGTAAAGCTGATGATCAGAGGGTCTATCAAAAGGCCCCCACTCAAAGTCTTTCTGGATTAAATAACTTGATATCCATTGGTATGGCCCTCAAGATCCAAGGTTTATATCCTCTTTTGTCAAGGGCCATAAATACAATGGAATTAGCAAAATGTCAACAATAATTAGTTAAATTCTTTGAGAGAAATGACTATATCTTACTTTTTCACTTCTTGCAGCACCTGAGGTTGGCCTTTGTACATAGTAGGTGCTGAATAAATATTGGCTGAATTGAAAGAAGTTTTTATAGATAGTCCAAGTAGAACCTTAGGGATTTTTTTTAAAATACAAAAAAGTGCCACTTATTTCCTTCAGATTTTTAAAAACAGAGACCTAAATATAAATTTCTATTTAATTTTAACAGCACCAAAGAAAATCTCTATGAAACTAAAATTAAAATGAGCTATACACATATTTTCCCTTTGAATGGATTTACATGTAAAACTGTACTTATTAATCATTCCACAAAAGGAAAGATTGTTTTCTATATAGAAGAATAACAAACTTTAAGCCAGTATCCATATTCTCCTATAAAACAACACTGTTGTATCTGCTCACAAAGTCTATAATTTCTCAGTAAGAAGACCACTACTGTGCTTTTCCTCCCGCCATCTCCAGGTCTTTTCTTCTGGAGCTTCACATTCATTTTCTTAATGTTTTTAACCCAATGTCTGTGAAATTTTTATTGCTCCCCAGATGACGACATCTGATCTGAATGTAACCACACACCTCTTCGCTCAACAGCATTTGTCACAAACCATTATAAATTATCATGCTGATAGTTTGCATTGCTGGGAAACCGGAAAAGTTCCATAAATTCTAACTACTGTATCAGTGACATTCTTGTTTATTATACAGATATAAAGTTTTATGAGATTCAAGATGTCTGCTTTACCACAGAAAGGAAACCTTAGCGGAGCAAGTCCCGGGTAACCTAATGTAAACACCGAAAGCCATTTACAACATATAGCAGACATTAAAATACTCTGAGCAATGCTTTACCAGATGCTTCATGGGTCAGTTTCCCTCTTTCTCCTTCACTTTTAACTGTCCCTTGTCACTTCACAAGCAAGGAAAATTTTATTGGTGGACCATTCTTTCCTTTCTTCTATACCTACTTTCTGGGTCAGAAATCATTATCTACTAACTACCCCTGCCCCTCACATTAAAAAAAAGTTAGCACAATTAACTTTCTGGAAGGTCATAAAGCCCCTTGAACCCAACAAACAGTCATTATTTATACAATCTGGAGACAATCTCAGAGCCACTAATAAGCATAACTTGTTACAACTGAATTTTACAATTCATTTTTCCTGGCTTATAAAGAAATCGTTCCCTCATACTATTGATGGAGTGACTCTAAGGATGAGCTCTCCTCCCCATCACATTTAAAAATATGTCAGTTTCTTAGTTCAGTCACGCAAAATAGCACTGAGAGTTTTCAGTGAAAGTCTCTGACTACTACAGTGGTTGGCTGCAACACTGAATTTCCAAAATGTTTTCTCACTAATCCTGTCCTTAGGATATTATCCTTCCATTAGCCCCGACTTGTTCATTGTGAAAGTCTAATTACTTTTCTGTCTTCAATCCCCACAAATGGAAACTGCTGACTTGGCTCTCTAAGATTCTACTCAATGAGTTTTTATCTTAGACCCACCTGTTCCTATTTTTATAGACTTGATCATTCTCCATTAAAACCCTATGTGGATGAAGTCCTCAGAGATGAGGAGGGTCCTAGGTTCTAGTATCTCCTGTATGGAAAATCTTCAGATATAGCCTGGCAATAGATTGTTGACCAAAAACTTGTTTAGCTAAATGAAGAGAGATTGGCTGTCAGGTGATATTGTTTTTCTGGAGGGGTAGGGGTGATGGTGTTATAGGAAGGGACTGACTCTAAATTAACTCAAGAAACCATCTACTAAACTAAATAGAGAATTTGATTCCCGCAAATGGAGGAAATATCCACACTATCAAAACCACATATTGTCCAAAGTATTAAACTTACTTAAGTTGGTCAAAACAAGAGAATGAAAGATGGGCAAATTCCATGTGGTTAAATAGCAATAAATTTTAAGTTTGAAAAATATCCCTAAACTACTATCACGGTTACTAGATCGATGCTTTCAGGATAATATTAGGATTTCTAAATTATAAATATTTAGTCACCGATTAAAATTCTGGGAATGATGTAATGAATACAAAAGTGCTTAACATTTGAGGACTGCTTTTAGTTTTCCAAATCAATCAATCAATCAGCTAACACTTATTAACTACTTGCTCTTTGCAGAGAACTGGAAATATGAAGATAAAAAATGAAATGGTTCTTGCTTTCAAGATGCTTACATTCTATAGAAGGAAGTACAATGTACATAAAAATGTACATAAAAATGAATACAAACCTAATGCAAAGCATTTAGGAACAAAGGACTCCAGCAGTTGGGGGTGCTTCTATATGTATGATCTCATTTCATATAAGTAATAATTTCATGAGATAGGTCAAATATATAACTCCACAAGGAAACTGAGGCACAGAATGATCAGGTAAATTATTTGAGATTAACAGTTTGCTAGGGAAAGAGTTGAAATTAGAATTCAATATAATCTAACTCTCTCAACTAACTATGCTTCCTGAGGATGTTCGACTTGTGAATGTTTATATAACTACTGAATTTTTGCCCACGAATCCAATTTCTTCTAAAATATATCTGCTTCCCTCCTCCCTCCATGGTACAAGGAAATTCTTCCCGATATTAGGTGCCAAATTGCTATCAACAAAAGCTGTTGTTTCTGTCTTCAATATACCTAAAAGATAAAAAATGTGGCCACACTTTGAGGATCTCCTCCCATTATCTCTGTTGCATGCAGCATAGTATTTTGTATGGCAGCGGAGGAGAGTCAGAGGTTGGTCTTTTTGCACGTTTGAAATCCCCATTAGTTACAGGGTCAAGGAACAACACTGCAAAATATGGTACAAAACTGCTCATCCTTATTCTTCACATACACACACACAAACACACACAATCTCAGCTTAAATTCAACATATCAGTTTTTCATGTAGGTCAAGAATTAGTAACTTAGAAGAAAACTATAAATGCAATTATTTAAAAAAATGTCTTTTTTTTTTCTAAATCTGTTCAGCTAGTCCTGGCTGGATGACCTTAGGCAAGTTACTTACTGTAAAATGAAGGAGATAAATTCTCTGCAATCTTTCTCCCTCCAGACCTAACATTCTACAATTATGTGATGTAGGCTTCTTAGACTCACCAGTTTACTTTAATTTTTTTTTTCAAAATCACTGATATTATCTCTTTTTAGAAATTTACATTTCTTCTATTTCTTAATATTCTCTCTATCTCTTCCTCCCAACCTCCCTCTCTCCCTCTCCCCTCTCCCCTTTTCCTCTCCTCTTTGTCCTTTCGCTCTCTCTCTCTCTCTCTCTCTCTCTCTCTCTCTCTCTCTCTCTCCCTCTCTCTTTTCCTATCCCCTTCCTCCCTCTCTTTTTCTCTCTCTCTCCCTCCTTCTTTCCTTCCCTCCCTCCCCCTCTCCTCCCTCTATTGACTTCCAATATTGAAACTTCTAGCAAAGTGGAAACTCCTTAGAATTCCTGTATTATACATACATATGGTAATAATTTACCGATCAAGAAATAGGAAATAATTTAGACCCAAGACCAAAAGTACCTTACTTACTGGAATAATATGATTACATAAGATGTAAAAAAGGTTTCTTACAGGAAATGTCTACTGGGGTATGGGCATTAAGAAGCAACCAAATAAGCTGGATGCTAGGTACCTAGGTTGTCTAGGTGACAGGCACTACACATTTCACCCAACAGAATGGGCGAACCATAGCAAATTCCCTGTTGTCTGGCATTCTGATTGGTAAAACTCTCTATGAACTGATTTTTCTAGACATGTACAGAATAATGTTTATGAATTACCTGACTGAAATTGGGGCAATATCCTGATGCAAGAAGCAGCATGACATAAGCAGGAATTCTTAAACTTTTCCCACTTGTGACCCTTTTTTGCGGGAGAATTTTTTACATGGCCCCCCCAGGGTATATACGTATATAAGATAGGTATACAAATAAAGCATTTACCGATAATTAATAATTTTGTGACTTCCCCACATTTAATTATGAGCTGGGGTTGCGAATCACAGTTTAAGAATCTGGGGCATAGAAGAGAGCATACTGAAACTGGAGTCAGGAAGATCTAGGTTGAAATCCTGCTTTGGAGACTTAACTAGCTTTTTGACTTTGGGTCAGTCATTCAATCTTTCCCAGCCTCAGTTTCCTCATTTGGAAAATGGTGGCAGGAAAAAGGAAAGATAAGACTCTATATCTTCTAACAATCTAGTACTTGCTCTTTGAAGAGCATTGGAAATATGAAGATAAAGAATGAAGTGATTCTTGCTCTCAAGATGCTTATGTTCTATGGAGGAGAGTGCTTATCACATAAAGAGGAAAGTTATAACATATTTTCTTACATTTTAATTCTTTGACAATATGTATTTGCAATAAATTTCCCTTAACCAAAATATTGGATTAAACAGAACACCTCATTTTCCCCATGTTGCCCTATAACAAGATATTTACTAAAATCACTCAGCAATTGGTTAGAAAAATCCCCTTGGAGTAAATGTTTATACATTTTACATAATATCATAATTTGTAGCATTATCTTTTTTAGAAGAAAAGATTCTATGTGTACAAGAACAATAAACAGAATTTCCTTAAATAATAAATGTATCTAGATAACAATGATTTTTTTTTTCTCATTGAAGTGGATGCATACATCATAAGTGAGAGACTGTTTTTTAAACCTGAGAGACTGTCATTCCCCAAGAAACACTACAGATTTGACACCTAAATAGGTTTCTCCCTCCCTTGATAAAAAGATTTCTCTGCCTGAATTTCACAAATGATTGATATGAATACCAATTCAACACCTCTGGAGAGCAGAGAGAAGAGTGTAGGTAAGACTATAGCATATAATGATGTGAATAAGACAGACAGGAGGACTGCTAAGTATACACAGTAGATAAACAAACACTAAATTGAGCTGAATGCAATATTTAATCATATTCAACACACACCTCACCTAGAGTTACTCTATAGTGGATAAGGTAAACATACACCAAAAAGCAGAAAAAGATAACCTGTTCACTATCACAAAGAAATCAAATTTACATATAATGCTAATAAGTCCAATGGTTTCATCATATCTAAATAGATATACAATATATACCTATATATTCTTTTTAATAATGAAATCAGGAATGATTGGACCCTTTAAGAAATTAACATAAAAAACTAAGTCTAGGCACTTAAAATTCTACCCTTGTGCTGGAAATGGGAAAAAAAACATAATCCCATATGTGAGACACCAATTTAATCAATTTTTGTACTTAGACTAGGCTTTGTCAGAATGCCTTCGCAGAAAGCTATTATTTATTCTACCAGAAAATTCACTTATCCTATTTCTACCACTATGTGACTTATAGTCGTCCAATACAATTTATAGTTTCCCATGTCAAACATAAATAAATATAGTTCTTAAATAGTAAAATATTCCACAGATTTGCTAAAAAAAAAAAAATGTCTGACCTCGCTGTTTGTGGTGGCTGTAAATTTTAGTGCCTCACAATTTTTCATAAAAATGCTAGTCAGAGATTTTATTTACTATTCTCATACCTCTCCAAGACAAAAACAAAGACTGAAACACTAAGAACATAGTTTAAACAGCAAAAATTAGTAGGCTCCTTCTTACATGAGAGAAAAAGGAGACAAAGAAATTACAAAATTAAAGATAATCCTACGTGATTTAGGACTCAAAAGTTACTAAAGATAATCTTATTATCTTATACCACTAACATATGATCCCATCTGGCTTGGGATATTTCTTTATTCATTTATAAACCATCTTATTATACATTCAGCTTGGGTTTATTCTTTCTCCTACTTTTGCTCTCCCCATAGACATTTCTGACCACTAGATGGTGCCATAGTGCCCTGTTCAGATTAGACTTACTTGCAGTCTCTGTCTTCCAAATCAAAGTGAGGATTGAAGTTGATCATAATTCTCTGGTACGGGTCTGGAGCCTGAATCAGCCACTCACATTTTTCACTTGGGTGATAAGAATGAGGATAGCCAGGAGAAGTTAGGTACCCAGGGCTTACAATTTTTATGTTATCACCACATTTACCTGGAATGAAAATTGCATGTTTTAGTTGAGCTTTTCCTTAGAAATGACAGTTTGACAATCCAGTTTTCTTGATCAGTTGTTAAACTTTCCAGAACTTTTTTTTCAATCAAACTTTTTCGTGATTGTCTCCCTCTCCTCACCAGGTTCTTCAAGTATTGAAGTTCTAACAAAGATCATCATTTGATCTTCCAAGCATGTGCACAGTATAGAAGGACTTGCTTTAAAAGCACCATTGGTACTCCAAAAGGGAATTTTTTAAAAGTTCTTTCCCAAGAAAAAGATCTTCCAGCATTAAAAACATTAAATCCCCTCAATTGATGTTAACATGGTCCCTAGGGGGCTTCTGCTAGACTTAATTATCTCCAAGAAGTGTAATCTTATTAAGTAACAAGTTCTAAGTGGAAGGTGACTAAGAGATGCAGTTTGACCCCCTGTGTTGCTTTTTGATGATAAGCCTGCTCTGTGTCATTGGTCATTGGGGACTGTCTTCATAGAGCTTGCTTAAAGCCAAACCTTCTTTTATTTTATCAGTTCATAAATCTCAGTACTTTCAAGCTATCTCTGTTCTTGAAACACAAACTGAGCGGAGAACAAAGTGTTTTTAGTGAACCAGAAATAATTCTGCATTATTTCTCTGAGAAAAGTTCCTCAAGCCTGGAGACTAGATCAAAGTAATGGTGCAGAAAGAAAAATAAATAATCACACAGCTTTATTTCTAATTACCTAACTGTTGGACAGTCAATGTCAGGAAGTATAGGTACCCCATATGGTAAGCCACAGACTAACATCCTGGGAAAGGTAGGCTTAATGGTTCTGAGACTCATCATTTCCAAAAACCAAATGTTGGCTTGATCAAGAGCTAAATAAACCAGTCTCTGAGGCTGCTTTATTGTTCAGTGTCGATTTTCATTGTCACTTTTTATGATGGATCTCATACTGGAGAGCTTCAGCTTGAAAAGCTGCCATATTTACTGATGCTTAATTTTTAGCAATAAAAAATATGTGCATAAACTATGGAAGAGGAACAGGTATGACACCAGTGAAATATGTAAGCCTATCAATCACAACTTTTCAGTAATAGCATATATAGATTTTAATATGGCATCTAATAGATTCCCTGTGGAAAGGGAATGGCATTCTTTGCTCTCAGCATGAATTTATAAATGTACAGAATTTTATTACAGGAAAACCAGGTCAAATGGAAATGAAAGATGAAATGCACATCAAAAATGCATAAAGCTACATGCATTACAGAAGTCATTTCCCATAATTTAGAGAGAAAGAAGACAATATAAATTCTGTTGTTTTCTCAATCACTGGCTGTTTCTAACCATGTTTCTTAGACCGGAGTAGACTTATATTGGTTTCTCCTCTCCTTTTTTTTTTTTTTTTTTTTTGGCTTTTAAAAGCCTCATGCTTGCCAAGACCAAGCCATGTTGCGACTGGAGTTCAACATCTCGGCTAATGATCATATTGGACTCTGTTATGTGATTCTACTGAGAGTCTTGCATTATTCTAAATTTGCCGAGAACTTGGAAAGTGACCTCGTCTCATTAAGTCTCCTCCAGCTCTGTGCAAACAACATGGCAGAATCTGGCATCTGTTAAAAGAGTGAAATAAAACAGCTCTGCTCCTAGTCACTTGACAAGAGTCCCTTCAGAAGACGATTAGGTGGGCTCAGTACCACCAATGCTTTTTAATCTGTGACTTCTGAGAAAGTGACAGTATAATAAGATAACTGGGCTGCTAGACTCCCTGGCTCTGTTAAATCTCTCTAACAGTTGATTAAGAAAGAGCAATTTCTAATGACTCAGGACCATTAGTTCTAAATAAGGTTAATGAATTAATTTAGCAGGCACTGGCATTTGGGAGGAGGTGGACATGGCTTTAGGAGCTCTGATAAGTTAAAGAGGATAGCCTTGGTAACTCCATTGCTTTTTGTCAAACTCTGACTGGGTGGCTGCATGTCTGTTTCTTCATCAGTCCCCATTACTCCTAAGCATTTGAAGAAATAGGACATTGTAGTTGCTATCTAATTTCTATAATCTTTTGCATTTGATTTCAAATCCATTACCAACACACTTTCCTTACCAAACATACTGTCTGCCATGAATGGGGGGGGGGAGGGAAGGGCTGTTCATTTCCAAGGACTGGTCAGTTGAACTTATTCAAGTAGAAGAGGGGATTATCTCATAACTCCTCTTCCCCCCCCCAAACCTCCATGCCCTTGCTATGAGAGTTCAGAAAGATACCACCAACTGGAGTTCATTAATAAGTCACAAATTAACATTCACACATTTTTGCTTTTTTAGCATATTTGCTAGAACACTGGCTGTTGTGGGGGGAATCTATTGCTTAAATCACAAGTCTTCTGAAAACATATTAGAGAGATTAACTTCCATCATAAAGCCCTGATTTAAATTCCTCTCAGTATAAAACACTCCACTTGTGGTCTCTTATTAAAACAATATACCACAATAAGTAGTGGATGTTCTTTTCTTCTAATTACTTTGATTGAAATCCAAGTCAGGCAAAAGTAAATATTTGATAATTAGTTAATAATAATTGCTGAAGGCTTAACTGAAAAGAGATTTTCACGTCCCAGCCTTCATACTTTAAAGTGGGAGGCAAACCATCCTAGAGCCAGATCACATTTAAAAACATTATTTATGTTACATGGTCCTGTTTATAGCCCACACATTCTGTCATTTATTTAACCCTCAGAGGTTTTAAAACCAAACTGAACAGTAGGGATTTTCAGAGAGGCTCGGCTCTCATACTGTATATATCAAATTCCTTTATTGACCCTATATAACTTTCATTCAAACTCCAGACTTTCATGACAGGATTAGGGGACAGATGACTAGGAGTACTCGGAAAAACAGACATCCTATATCAGTACCTGCAGACACACAGCAGAAGCTGCTGGATATCTGGGATACTAAGATGACCGGGAAGTTTTCTCTGTAAAGTATTCATTAACTTTCAGTAGCCATCAAAATTTTGAAAGGGATTCTCATCTAATTGCCTTTGGGAGGAAACATTATTATGATAATTGGTAGGTTGATCTGGTAAGGTAGGCAGCTTTGCTTTGTAACAGAGGAAGAGAGGAAACACACACACACACACACACACACACACACACCTCTTAGTGTAAAACATTTAACATCCCACCCCCCCTTCAAAATAAAAAAAAAAAAAAAAGTTTTCTTTTAGGCCGTGAGAAGGCTACTGAGTACCGAGTCTCGAGCAGCTGTGGCAAGGTGCCCACCCAGCTAGAAGACGACCCTTCACTCAGAGCAGCGCCCACCCGGAGCTCCTGCGCCCTCCAGCCCGGGGCCCAGCAGCGTGCGTGCGGCTGTCAGACGCGTCTCTCCGGCCGCCTGCTGTCACTTACCGTTCCGAACGGCGCTGGCCAGGGCGACCGTGAGTGCGGCGCAGTGCAGGAGCAGCAGCCCCCAATCCATTCTCAACAGGACACAGAAAGCCGCGGGCAGAGAAAAAGTCCCAGGGAAAGGGCGAAGAAGACAAATAGGAGGGTGGGGGCAAAAGGGAAAGGGGGAAAAAAAGAACTCCCCCCGGAAAGCCTCGAGTCCTCCGGCAGCTTGAAAATCCTTCAGGCTGACTTGGAGAAAAGCAAGCAGCAGCGGAACACTGCCTTGATCCGGGAGAAATGCTTCTCTTTTTGTGTCTCAAGTCGCCTGCATCCTGTCATTTAGCTCCGGTTTCCTCTCTCTTTTCCCACACTTGTTCCTCTTCCAAGAGCCGCTGCCCCGGCCATTTCAAAAAAAAAAAAAAAAAATCCAAACGTTCGGGTGGGTGGGGGAGGTCTTGGTGTTTGAGGGAGGGAGAAGGGAGACACGGAGAGCCCAAAGTCAAATTCCAAGAAGAAAAGGAGAAGAGGAAAAAAAAAAAATCGGTGTCTTTTTTTTATTTTTTCTTGACCCACTTGAAACTGACGAGATCGCGCCCAGGGGAGGTCCAGGGGGTGTCTGCAGGAAGGAGAGAAGCAAGCAATTGAAAAGATGAGCCGAGACAGAGAGGAGTTTCACAAACTGCACCCCCGCCTCTTTTCCCCGCCCGCTCTCTTCCCCGCCCCCCCCCCCCGCCCCCTTTTCCCCCCCTTTTCCCCCCCCCCCCCCCCCCCCCCCCCCATAAGCTCGCCTGTAATCGCCTGATAAGAGGCAGGGAGCAGAAGAGCAGAATAAGTTTCCTTCAGTGTTTTTCTCCGTCAGTCCGTCTGTCTCGGAGTCCCCGCTAGGGCTCTCTAAGCGTAGGGGATGTATGTGTGGAAGGAGGGCACCAGGGGCAATGGGTCTTAGTGCCAACTAGTAGCAGTCTCTCCTTGGGCAGTGAAAAGAGAAGGGCACAATGAGCAAAGCAACGCAGGGCCTCGGCGTGACCCGCCTGTAGGATGCTGCTAGCTTCGGGCTTGAAGGGACCCCGCAGATGAGTTCTGGGTAGCTGCGGCGACCGCAGCAGAGAAAGTGACTCTGAATCCTGGAGGCCGGGAGGCGGAAGCTTGTTCTTGCAACTCACAAGTCGCCTACTGCTGCTGTTGCTGCTGCCACCGCTGCCACTGCTGAAGGAGGAGCGGGTCTTGTCTGCACCCAATCCAGCAGAGGCGCAGCTGTCCCAGCCCCCACCCTTGGCTCCCTGACCTCTCCAGCCCTCATAGTGGTCTCCGGGGCTCCAGTGTCGGTTGGAGGAGAGGTGGACTGCGCCTTCCCCACCCGTAAAGATAGAATGGGGGATGGCAACCAGTTCTACTAAAAGCCAAGTGAAATCGATTAAGCGTAAGATGCCCATCTGCCTCAAGAGACAACCCGGGGCAGGGCGTCTGAGCGAGAAGCTTAGGGGGTAACCCAATCTATACGACTCGGTGCCCGGGGCGCTGCCCACCCGCTCTATTGTTCGTCAGTCTCGGGTGCCCTGCAGTTCAGGGGTGGAGGGGAAAGGAGGCTAGTAGGGGGAATCTGGAGTCGAGATTTTTACTGTCGCCCAGCCCCACCCGTTCATTCTGCTTATAAACCCAGGTGCTCCTCGGTTCCTATTTTCATGGCACCAAACCTACTGTGTCCCTAGATTCCCAGGGGAAAGGAGGGAAGGAAGCTCTGTCCACACCCACCGGGCGTTCGCTGCACCCTTCCAGCAACAGGCAAGGTACGCGAAGGGACGGATCCAATAGCTTCTCTTGCCCCCTTCCCCCGTCCCTCTTGGGAAAGGTTTTCACACCAGCAGCTGACTGGCCCCTACCTTGTTCCCTCACCCTACGTTTCTTCCTAGCTCATTTCCCCGATAGCCGCAATTGAAGATCGGCAGTGCTTAAGAGTAGATAAAACGTTTCTCTAGGAATAAACATGTGGGGACCAAGGGATCAGACAGGCTAGATACACGGTTGCCCGCGGATATCCACCGAAGGAGGATGTTTTGGAAACCGTGAGGTCACGGTATTTCCCCAGTGTTTGGCGCTTATTGACACACCCCGAAATCGGGACTTATTCCGACTTGGCAAACGAGAAAGAGAGGGCAAGAGAGAACTGTCAAGGGCAATTTACAGAGAGCTGGAAAAGGAGAGACTAGACCAGTAGCCCAGGATCCCGGAGCAACAACCAGAGTGCAGAGAGCAAGGCAGAATCCCCGCGTTTCCTCCGCGAGCACTAGGGGCGTTGGTTTCAAATCCCGAAATAGTGGAGCCCAGAAAAGTGGCTCTGCTCTGGGTCCCCGCGCTGTTTCTCTCTCCTGTGGGGGCTAGAGGACCGACTGGCGCGTCAGTTTCAAGCCCAGCCCAAAACACTCACCCAAACTGCCTGTTGTCTCCCCTTCCCCCGGAGCCTTTCCCCTTGCACCGCCTGCTGAGCACCTCTCACCCAATCTCCTCACCTGAGACCCCGATCAACCCTGCCCCCTGGCACGCCTCTTTGCCCATCCAGCCCTCGGATCCGCCCCTACTCCCGCCTCCCCAAAGGAGGCCGCTGGAGGCGCTGCTAGGGAAGCTAGACCGGCTAGGGTGCGGGCGCTAAGGAGGCGAGGATGGGATGTCTGGTAGCCTTATTGTAACAAGGCATAACGCAGCCCTGCCCAGCTGAGTGAACAGCGGGAAAGGTTCCTTCCTTGAACCCCCAAGCTGGCGCTTCCTCTTCTATCTCCACATCTCTCTTGCTCCTTTCCTCCTCTCCTCTCCAATCAACCTAGTAACTCCAATCTTGTGGAGCCAGCCAGGAACACAAAGGTTTGAGGGTCTGCTTGAACTTCAGCACTGCCCGCTTCCCAACGCCCCTTGCGAGGCAGAGATGGAAAATCAATCCGAAGGTTCAGGCAGGCTGACAAATGGTTGGGTCGGGTGGAGGAGTGAGAGATTGAAGTGTTCAGGGGTCTTCCCAGAGTCAGCTCCGTCTGTGCTCAGCCGGTGTTCGTCCCTCTAGTTCGTTTCATTTAAGGCTGAGCGAAGAGGGCACGCAAAGAATAATCTTGCTTCTGTTTTTGTCTGATTTTAGAAAAGGCCCAGTGCCCTCTTCTTCCCTTGCTGAGTACTGCCTTCCCATCATCTATCCCCCAAACTCCCAGATTTGAGATGCCATCCTGCCCCCAAGAACCCCCTGGCGGATCTATTTGATGCATTCAAAGTGAACTGTGTGCTTTTCCTTTTCACTAGCTATGGGCATTTGCCAACTCCTTTCATCAACCATCTTAAAAAAAATAAAAAGAAAGGAATAAACTCCATAAAACGGATAAATCCTGATTTCCAAGTCTTGTTATTTCTCCTATGCCCAACCTTTAAATCCTTCCATGATTTGCCTAGTCTTAGACCACCAGGCTGTTGGCTTTTGTTCCAATCTCCCCTTGATTTCCTCACATGCCTTTCATGGGGGTTGATTCAGGGTTAAACTGTAATTGCTTGTTACCTCTTTTCTGAACCTACAAGTAGTGATATAAAAAAGCCAGAGATTTCTACAAGCTCCAAAAAGGGGTGGGAGTGAGAAGAGAGGGATGGAGGAAGGAGAGATTGATGTCCATGAGAGAATAAGGGAGAGGCCCTGGAGGGATTTAACAATTTCCTCCAGGTTGGCATTGTTTTAAGCTCTCACCTGACTGCATTTGGGCTTGATGAACAACTCATTCAAGCTTGCGTCCAGTCAATATTCAGATCTGGTCAGACCCAGTTTCAATGAATTACACATTCATCCACTAGCACTCTCAATTTCATTGAGCCAGAGCTTGGTCCTTGAATCAGCAATATCAAATTCCATTGACGATCCCAGAAGCTACTCAAGCATCAGAAAGAAGCTGGCTTTGATCCCATTGAGCCAAGCTGGAATCAGTGGCCAGTTTTTTTTTTTTTTTTTTTTTAATGAATACTCTGTAGTAAAAGCTCAGAATCTTCTATCAATTTTCTTATCAATTTTTCAGAAATTAGTTTAGATCCACTGTCCCCAGAAGGCCATTTTGACCACTCAAGTTCATCAGATCATTTTGGATTGGAGCAATATGGGAAATCAAGTTGATATTTTAGAATTCAGTGAAAGACTGTAAACACCAGGACACATTAATATGGAAAAGAATCAACACAGAATACAATTAATACACACAGAAGAGTGGGTAATTGTAAAAAAAGTTAAACACCAAAATCCTAATTAAAGGTGAACTGCAATTAAAATTTATTCCGTTTTAGGTGGAATGGCAATTATATTAAGTGGCACTACCATACAAATGAAGTAATTTACAAAGAAAGCATGCAGTACCCCATTTACAGCTATCCATCTCCATTTTAAATAGTGGCAGGAGAAGGAAAAAATAAACCTTCCTTTATGACAGCTTATGTTGGACCTTTTAAAAAAAGGAACATAATCTTGGAGAAAATGGCAACTGCACATTTTTAAGTTAATTTAATGCAAGTGGTTTTTAGTAAGAGATGTACAAGAGGTCACATAGTAACAATGTGTAACTTTAAATATTGCATCTAGGCTGAGTTAATAATGAGAAGGTTCCCTGAGGATAAGGCATCTCATCTTATTGTTCTGAATTAATATGTTTGGAGTGTAAATTATGAAGTTTCTCTGACTGAATTTCAAAACAAAAATCATTAAAGGAAATTAAATGAAATTAAAATCATATTAAACAATATTAGATTCATTAAGCAATTAAATTTAAAAATCATTAGGTGGAAAATATATGAATGACAAAGAAAGAAATTATGTTTAAATTATTAAAGAAAATAAAGAATATCATTGAAGAATACTCAAAATACAAAAGAAGTAACTTTCCCCTAAGATTTAACTGAAGTTTTATAAAAATAAAATTTAAGACAAGTTCAGAAAAATATTAAAAGAATAAATACTTTATAACTTATAGAGAATTTAAATGTTGAATCTATTTTTAAAATATAAAACTAAGACTAAAAGTCAGCCACTTTAATGACTAGTCTAGTCTAAAAAAGTTTTTTTGAGTCAGTTACTTAGAATTCTAATAATTTTCCATAAAAAAATATAGTGGCTCTTAAAAAATTGGAAAAAACTATTTAACCCACAATGTAGCTGAATCAGCACTAATTTTATTATTGCTTGGTTTGTATATGGAGGTGGGGTGGGAGAAGTGGACTAGCCTGTGAATATAGACACCTTATTTTTATTTTATTTTTCATTTTATTAAGGCTTTTTATTTGCAAAACATATGTATGGGTTATTTTTCAACATTGACCCTTGCAAAGCTTTCCGTTACAAAATTTTCTCCCCTAGCCCCCACCCCTCAGATGGCAGGAAGTCTACTACATGTTAATTATGTTAAAATACTTGACAAATCGATTATGTGTATACATATTTTTACAGTTATCTTGCTGTGCAAGAAAAATTGGATCTTCAAGAAAAAAAATCTGAGAAGGAAAACATAATGCAAGCAAACATCAATAGAGAGCATGAAAATGTTATGTTGTGGTCCACATTCATATCCTTCTCTCTGGGTGTATATGGCTTTCTTTATCACTGAACTACTGGAAATGGTTTCAAACATTTCATTGTTGAAGAGAGCCATGTCCATCAGAACTGATCATCATATAGTCTTGTTGTTGCCGTGTATAATGATCTCCTGGTTCTGCTCATTTTACTCAGCATCAGTCCATGCAAGTCTCTCCAGACCTCTCTGAAATCGTCCTGCTGGTCGTTTCTTACAGAACAATAATATTCCATGACATTCATATACCATAATTTATTCAGCCATTCTCTAATTGATGGGCATCCATTCAGTTTCCAGTTTCTAGCCACTACAAAAAAGGGCTGCCACAAACATTCTTGCACATGTGGGGCCCTTTCCTTCCTTCCTTTAAGATCTCTTTGGGATATATAGAAACACCGCTGGGTCAAAGGGTATGCACAGTTTGATAACTTTTTGAGCATAGTTCCAAATTGCTCTCCAGAATGTTTGGATCCGTTCACAGTTCCGACACCTTATTTTTAGACACCTTATTTTCTTTGAAAAATATTCCAGAGTATGTTGAGAGAAGGAAATGCAGGGAGATCTGGAACATCTAGTTCCCCTTTTCTTTTTGCATGCCATTATCTGAAATGAACATTGTAAATAAAATGAGATAGTAACAGGGAAGCATCCTGTGTCACTCACCATCTCTTCAAAGTGGATGAGGAATCCTCTCATTTCCTTATCTGAATCTAAAAGGGAATATAATTTTGTCAACTTGGAGAAAATTTGTTGGAGGAGCTGGAACTCCAAAGAGGGAAGATCATTGATGTATATATCTTTGAGTGGGGGAATACCTATAATTTTTAAAAAAATGCTTTGGTTATTGGAAATAATATGAAAATAATTTTCCACTTAATTTTTCATTTTCTTAATAATTGAGGCAAAGCAATGTTAGATTTGATATTGATATCAATTATGCAAACGTCACAAATCTTTACTTATATAAAAGGAGTTGATTAGGGGATCCCTGATCATTTTGATGAGTTCCTCTCCTTCCCCCAACAAATTGATGAGATTACAAGAGTGTAGACCTTGTCTGAAGGCCACTAACTATACAGAAAGATATGCAATCTAGTACCTTGGGAAGGAGACTCTGATAATTCCTTTGATTGGTTCCCAGGGACTTTGAGTGTCTCCAAGATGATTAGTATCTGAGTCAAGAGCAGAGGTGAGATGGTTAGGATGTGGGGGTAGAACAAGCAGTCTGAATCTTACCAACCTCTCCATTGCCATGAGTTGCTCAGATGGCACAGTTATAAGATGGAAAGTATTTGTTCAGTAGTTTCCCCAAATTAAAAAAAAATTCTGGGGTGTGTGTCTCTGTGTATGTATGTATGTTTGCTTGCATATTTATGCAAGTGTATATGCAAATATGTATGTATGTATGTTAGCCTAATGGATTGATTTAGTTTTCTGTATTTATTCATGCACTTCTATGAGACTTTTGTGTAGTAGGCATTTTCTGTAGGGTGTGAAATTAAGGCAGTCTTTCACCTATAGTATATTTAGTGTCCACTGAGGGGGTGAGGGTTCCTGTTACTGATATTTGGAAAAACCTAGTATGTCATCCCTAAGATTTTATTTTGGAGATTTTTCAAGAGTGAGACTTTCAGGTAGGGAGCAAAAGCCAATGTCAATCAAATGAATTGCATGCACGAAGGAAACAAATATTTACTAAGCACCTACTATGTGCCAGGCACTATGCCAAACTCTTTACAAACATTCTTTTATTTGCTCCTCACAAGAACCCTGGGAGATAGATGCTATTGTTATCCCAGTTTTACTGATGAGGAAACTGAGGCAGACTAAGGTTAAGTGACAACTAGGAAATGCCTAAGGCTAGGTTTGAAATCAGGTCTTCCTGACTCCAGGCCAGGCACTCTATCCACTGAGTCACTGTACCAAATGGGCAAAATAATTCAAAGAAAAAGATGTAGCTATAGGTATTTGGCCTAGTAAACACAGCATCGGTCCTACCTTCACTTTAGTTTCCATCTCAACTCTTCAGATCTGCATAAGATGTGGTACATGGTAGGTAGGTATTTACTAAGTAAATGTCAATGAGTGATCCTTAACTATATTCTGCATTACTTCACTGCAACTACTAAGGTAGTACTGGATTCTGGTCTATCTGCAGAGGAGTGGAGAAGAACGGGGCTTTTGGGGAACATTTATAGACTAGAATAGCATTGACTCACACATAAGAACAGATTCTTAGCTTTTTCAGGAAGTTTCTTGAAGTTCTACCCCCAACAAAAATTCTAAGTAAGAATGGTGACAGCCAAGAGAAATAGCTAATCAGTTTTCAGATTGGGTTCCCTTCTCTACTGTCTTATGTTGTCTTCCATCCAGAAATTTTTCTGTGCAAATTCTGGTTATGGACGAGGCAAAAGGAAATGTGTACCTTGAGGAGTGAGATTTTTAAAATGACAAACTATTAAACTAAATACAAATTATCTTAAATGGTAGCAAAGTGGATAGAATACTAAACTTCGGAGACAGGAAGACGTCTTCTTGAGTTCAAATTTGTCCTCAGAGCCTTATTAGTTGTTTCACCCTGAGAACTCACTTAACTCTGCCTCAGTTTCCTCCTCTGTAAAATAAGCTAGAGAAAGAAATGGCAAATCATTCCACTATCTTTGTAAAGAAAAACCCAAATGGGAAAATGACAAGTCAAATATGACTAAACAACAACATAAATATTATCTTACAAGATAAGCTCCCTTGGAGCAAGAACTATTTTACATTTTTTTTCTTTGTAACCTCAGAACTTATCCTTGCCATGCTTGATCCTTAGCGAATCCTTTTTAATTGAACAAAATGGAATATAGCCCTAGACATAAAATAAAAAGGCCAGCAAAGCAGGATTTCTATACTGATTGCAAGTTGTGTTCATGTAGACAATGGGTGCCAATATTTTATACACAAATCCTCACTCTCTAGATGGAAAAACTGAGGCAAAAAAGCCTTTCCTGGAGAGCACCTAGAATAACAGCACTAAGCCATACTACCAGCCCTCTTTACAGCCCAGTTCCTGCAGCCATCAATCAAAGAATCAACCTTGGGGGAGATGAAATTTGGCAATTGCTTCTGCAAATTTTAGCAACTCTTCTATCTCCAGAAATATGCCTATTGAAAATTGGAGAAAAAATTCTCACCACTGAACTCCATTATAAAATAGTTCAATGTCAGAAATGGTTATAATTTTGTCAGTGGAACTAACATTAAAGAAGATATATTATTATCTCCTTTGCAACTGTACTCTAAAGATCAGAGCTTTTCCATCTGATTTGCAACTGAAACTGCCTCCATGTTGCCTTTCTCCATTAGAATGTGAGCTCTTTGAGAACAGGTCCCTTCTGCCTTTCTAATTGTATTCCCAGGTGGTTAGCACACTGCTTTGTACATAGTAGGCACTTAATAAATGCTCTTTAATTCGTTTATTAACAGAGATTATAAAATCACATAGCTTTGTCACAATGGAATTGCAAATGGAAACTTGGAATTCTGGATATAAATTCAATGTCACAAAGAATGTAGACCTAAGATTTATAAGTCAAACAGGATGAAAATCACAGCTGATTTAATTTCAAAAAGTTGTTGGGAATTTTAGTAGATCTGTAGTTTGTGCAATAAACCTAATGTCCTAAGTTCTGATGACTGCTTTGAATACGCATTGAGCATAGTCTATAACCTTGAATGAAAAGGTAAATTGAAAACTTTCCTTGGTTTCTTTATTGTCAAAATTTTTGAGACTGGGAATTTTTCAATGCTATTCCTGTTCCTAATTTCAAGTCTTGGTATAATATTAGGGTGGGGCCTGAAGATGATGGAGGGACATAAAATTAAGTTTGTCTGCTATGATGAAAATATTCTTTCTGGTAACTCCTAGACCTGTGTCTTTCAACTATAGTATTCTATGGAACATAACTTGAGAATCACAGCATATCAGATTTACTTAGATAGAATGTTGTGTTTGTCTCTTACAAAATCTCTGTTATTGCCAGATCGAGACTTTTGATGACTCTGTGACTATTAATCTGATATTATTTCGTAGTGATAAAATATTCCAAATGGTTAAAATATTCTCCAGCTATGTTAGCAGCTTTCACATCACCTATAAAACTAATTTCTCATTTCTAAGCTTAGTTCATACATATCTTCTCGATTATTTGGGCATATTTGATCTCCATGAGGCCAGAAAGCATCTTATTCATCTTTTGCATTTCTAACTACTTCACAGAGTACCTCATATATACATATTTGTCTAATTAATTCAATTTAATTGAACACACATTTATTAATTCAATGAATGAATGATAAAATCAAGCAATGAATTCCTATTGCAGTGAAAAGAGCATTCTATTTGAGATCAGGGAACTTGTGGTCAAATTCTGTCAATTACTACTACCTGTGTAATTTTGGGTCAAGCACTTAATCTTCTGGGCCTCAGTTTCCCCGTGTGAAAAAAGCAAGAGGTCTAGACTCAATGATCTCTGATTGCTTTCAACTCTAAAACCCCATCATTCGGGGAATGAATAATAACATGTAATCTCAGATACTTGTCTAGGGATTACTTCCTTACTAGTGACAAAGGCTTCCTGTTCACATATAAATTTTATTTTGACCAGTTCTTTTTCTTGATTCTTTTGAAACAGAGATAGAAAAGATAGGGTATTTAATTGTCTTTGTTGTTTGTTTATTTGTTTGTGGTAATCACAATGATGACACTATAATAACAAAAGCATGGACCATCTCATTGTTTCCATTTTATTTTATTTTAGCTTCAGTGAGCTTTGTTTTTTATTTTTTATTTTTTTTGGTATGTATAACTGACTGGTTGGCTGGATTTTTGAGGCCCTGGAAATTGAGGAACAATCACAAGACCCAGCTCAGTGGTAGTTGAGACAAAGGCTCAACTAGCAGTGATTGAATTTGCTAATAAATTTGATGGGACCAATCCTCTATAGAATCTGTGCTGAGTCTCTGTCCACTCTTTCTAGAGACAGAGACGATATAGGGAAGATTATACCCCTGAAGATTTGGCAGAGAAATGTTTGAATTTTGCTTCTTTTCATATCTTTGGGAAAAAAATGTCTCCTTGAAAAACGTAATTGATGTGAGTTAGCTATAATAAGGGTACTGATTACTGTTGGCTAAGAATTGATGGACCACAATGGAATGGGAGCACAAGAATATGGTATTAGAAAAGAGGCACTCATCTAGTCCTGCCTTAGGCTAGTGAGTCCAATATACTCCCTACAGAAATATTAAGTGGTTTATGATAGGAGAAAGAGGGAAAGGACTGGACCCAAGGAGGGGAATCTGCAAAGGCCTCATAAAGGATATGGCCCTTGATCCTAGCTTTGGAGTGATCTAAGAGGCAGCAGTGGGGAGGAAGAACATTCAAAGATTGAGAGAGAACTTATAAAAAACACAGTACAGAGGTACGAGAGATGTCTGTAATCATGTACAAAACTGAGTAGGCTATTTTACCTAGAACGTAGAATATATGATGAGGAATAGTTTCTAATAAGTCTAGAAAGATAGTCAGATTGTGAAGGACAGATGAATTAATGGTTTATTATAGTTAAGTATAGACACTGAAGCTTTCTGAACAAGGAATTGAAATGGTCAGATTTGTGCTTTACATTTTTTGGCAGCTATGTAGAAAATGCAAGAGATTGACTGGATACAGCAAGATTAGTTATTAATGGACTCATTAATAACTTATCACCTCATGGCTGGACTATTACAATACTCCAGGCAAGAGGTAATGTAGGCTAGGACTAAAGTATCTGTAGTGTGAATAGAAAGGCTATGAATGGGAGAGATTTTTTTTTCTTTTCTTTTTTTATTATAGATATTATAGATATTATAGATAATTTTCAACATTCACCCTTGCAAAATCCCATGCTCCAAACCTTCTTCCTCTCTTCCTCCCATCCTCTGCCCCAAATGGCAAGCAATCCAATACGTGTCAAACATGTGCAATTCTTCTATATGTATTTCCACAATTAGCATGCTGCACAAGAAAAATCAAATCAAAAAGGAAAAAAAAATGAGAAAGAAAACAAAATGTAAGCAAACAACAAAAATGTGAAAATATTATGTTGTGATCCACATTTAGTCCCTATAATTCTCTCTCTGGTACAGATGGCTCTCTCCTTCACAAGACCATTGGAGCTGACCTGAATCACCTCACTGATGGAAAAAGCCATGTCCCTTAGATTTAATCATCGTATAATTTTGTTGTGGCTATGTACAATGATCTCCTGGTTCTACTCACTTCACTCAGTATCAGTTCATGCAAGTCCCTCCAGGCCTCTCTGAAATCGTCCTGCTGGTCATTTCCTACAGAACAATAATATTCCATAACATTCATATACCATAATTTATTCAGCCATTCTCCAATTGGTGGGCATCCCTTCAGTTTCCAGTTTCTAGCCACTACAAAAAGGGCTGCCACAAACATTCTTGCACATGTGGGGCCCTTTTCTTCCTTTAAGACCTCTTTGGGATACAGGAATGGGAGAGAAGATGGAGGATAAATGAGAGGAAAGAGTGAAGTAGACTTTGAGATGGCAAACCTAGGTAAATGAAAGAAAGAACAGCATTGCCCCCAATAGAAATAGGATTTCTGGAGGAGGGGCAAGTTGAGGGAACTCAGCTCAGATATGTTGAGTTTGAGAAGTCTAATAGAAATCAAGGAGGAGATAACCAGTAGGCAGTTGGAGAGACAGTGTTATAGACATAGATTCTAGCATCATCTTCATAGAAAAATTGGGGTATTGATGAGATCACTGAGAAAGAGAAACATAGAGAGAATACAGGATCCAGGACAGAGCCCTGGACTGTATTCAATATAGGGAATGAGACATAGATGATGATTCTGTAAAGAAGGCTTAAAAGCATCAGCCAGGAAGATAACCACAGCAGCTCCCAATCAAGAAAACTAAGAGAGGGAGAAGAAGATGAGAGTGGCCAACAGTGGCAAATTCGGCTTAATGCAGTTTGAGAAAACATCACTGGATTTAATAATACAAATTTGTTCATGAACTTGAAGAGAGCAGTTTTAGTCCAAGTGGTGGAACATGAAATCAGGTCTCATTGAGATATGAATGAGAAATGACAAAGTGGTGGCAACAAGGTATAGATCATTTTTTCTTGGAGTTTGGCTGTGAAAGAGAGAAGAAAAATAAGACTAGAAAACAACATAGAATACAGAATATAGTATGAAATATAATATCCCCTGATGAGGATGATATAGTTTATAAAGGGTTTAAACTATGACACAATTATTCTGGTAATGAAATGGGACTGCAGGGGTTGGTTTAAAATTTTCCTTTGTTTAATGCATTACCATAGTCAAGTAAGTCATCCTCTAGTGGCCAATGGGTCAGCAGCAAGTCTCTTTGCTCATTTATCTCTGACTGCAGATGAAATAGCTAGGACTGTATCTGAAACCTTTCCAGCTTGTTAGAACCCCCCCAGATCTGAGGGAAAAGGAAGAGATTTAGAACATTCAGAATGGGAAATTAGACAGGGTTTTGCTTCATCTACAAAGTTTGACTTCAGTATTAATCCATGGACCAAAGTATTTGCCAGAATATATTGAAATGTTTTGGGGAGAAGGTAGTACCTGGTAGTAGTCCAGGTTTTGGGGAAAGTATTATTTTTTGAGGAGGAGTATTAAAATTTATTTTTAGCAGGGGGGAGACAATTGGGATTATGTGACTTGCCCAGGATCACAAAGGTGGTAAGTGTCTGAGGTTTGATTTAAATTTAGGGCTTCCTGAGTCCAAGGCCAGTGCTCTATTCACTGTATCACCTACCTACCCCCTAAAATGCATTCTTAAGATAATGTTTGAATGCAAATGTGGAAATATCTTTAGAAGAATTGTTCATATTTAACCTATATTGGATTGTTTTCTATCTGGGGAGAGGGGGAAGGGAGAGAGAGAGAAGAATTTGAACAGGGCTTTGCAGAGGTAAATGTTGAAAACTATCTTTAAATGTGTTTTGAAAAATAAAAAGTTATTATTATATAAAAAAGATAATGTCTGAAAGGTGATAGCATGTAATGAAACACATTAGACTCCTAAATCAGCTTCTAGTAGAATCCTTTTTCCTATCATTATGACTTTGCACAAGCTGTCCCCAATGTCTAGGATGTGCTCCCTACTCACTACTACCTCTTAGAATCCCCTGTTTGTTTGTTTTTTTTTTATCAAAACTTAGCTCAAATTTTAAAGGAGGGAAAGGGCCCCATATGTGCAAGAATGTTTGTGGCAGCCCTTTTTGTAGTGGCAAGAAACTGGAAATTGAAAGGATGCCCATCAGTTGGAGAATGTCTGAATAAATTATGGTCTATGAATGTTATGGAATATTGTTGTTCTATAAGAAATGATCAGCAAGATGATTTCAGAGAGGCCTGGAGAGACTTACATGAACTGATGCTGAGTGAAATCAGCAGAACCAGGAGAACATGATACACAGCAACAAGACGATAGGATGATCAATTCTGATGGACATGGTTCTCTTCAACAATGATGTGATTCAAATCAGTTCCTATTGTTCAGCGAAGAAGATAGTCATATACATCCAGAGAGAGGCCTGAGGGAACTGAATGTGAACCACAACGTAGCATTTTATCGATTTCTGTGAATATTTACATGCATTTTGTTTTCCTTCTTAGGTTGTTTTTTTTTTTCTTTCTAGATCTGATGTTTCTTGTGCAGTAAGATAACTGTATAGATATGTATGCATATATTGGATTTGTCATATAATTTATCATATTTAGCATGTATTAGATTACAAGTCATCTAGGGGTGGGGGTGGGGAGAAGGAGGGGAAAAGCTTGGAACAAAAAAAAAAAGCTTTTGCAAAAGTCAATGTAGAAAAATCACTCATGTTTTGTAAATAAAAGGCTTTTAATAAAATTTAAAAAAAAATTAAAAAAAAAACTTAGCTCAAGACCACTCTCTTCATTAGGTTACTGCCTTCTCCTCCCACTCATTACATTATTTTGGATTTTCTATACACTTCCACATGTGGAAGTTGTCTCCCCCAATAGAATGTAAGTTCCTTAAACACGTTGACTATTTCATTATTTTTGTATCCTCAGAGCACACAGCAGGCACTTTATAAATACTTGTTTATTAATTTATAGATTGCCTCTATATTCTGTATTGATTCTTCTTTCATTGTCTGTATTACATTGTGGAAGTCACTTTATTCTTCAAATTTTCCTACCAAGACAATAAGTTTAGAACATAAGGGTTAGAATAGTTGAACTCCTAGATCCTTTCCAGCTTTTACATTCCATGAATCTCAGATCATACTGTCTTGGTTGATAAATTATTAAAACATTGCAGAGGATTTATCACTGTCAAATATCTATTAAGGGTCTATGTTCATAGAGTGCTGTGCCAGGCATCTTGTGAACCAGGTTCAACTTACACAACCTTTTTGCATCTCTGAGGTATGGCCACCTTCTCAGCTGGTATTTTTTTTAACCACTTGAGCTGTTTGCCTGACTTGGACCATCAGCCTCTGGGGTCAGGAACTGTGTCTTCTTTGTATCTTATGCAGAGCATACTGTCAGCACTCAATAACCAATGATAATAATAAAGAAAACACTATCTAGGGAATGTCGGGAGATGACAAAAAAAATTCTATGCCTGTTTTTTGTTAAGTAAAGGCCATGTGAGTGCTTGATTTCATCTGGGAGTGGGAAGATGGAGGCAATATAGGAAGATTTTGAACATTTTTGTAAGGTAGCTGGGCTATATAATCAAGGAAGGGCTCCATGGGAGAAAAGGTATTTTCCTTGTTTTTGATTAGTAAAACATCAGGTAGCTCTTTTGGTTAGGTTGTAACAACCCCATTAAAAAAAAAAAAAACAAACAAAACAGCACCACCCTGGGTGCTCCGATTAATGGTAATAGCACATCAGCAAACTGAATTTCTGCTCTCCCTTTTCCGGTTTTAATGAGAGAGTAGTCATTGGAATGCTACCAGTTCTAGGTCAGGTCAAAGGCAAATAATGAGTGGTCTGTGTTTATGAATGACTTTTGATTTAGTTTCCTGCTCTTTGCACCCTGTGACAAATCTTCACTCCCTCTTGGTATTTTCTACAATTCTTCAGGCTTTAATAATTGACTTAATTTTTCAGCTTCATCCTCATTCTGATTTGCTCATGGTAAATGAATGGATTGAAAAGAATTTTCGAATTTGATAGTTGGAAGGAATCTCTCTGGCCATCTGGTCTAACTCACACCCAAAAGGGAAGCCACTCTAACTAACATATCTGACATTGAGAAGCAGCAGCATGGTATGGTAGAAAGGTCATAGTGTTTGGAGTCAAAAGATCTAGGTTCAAAAACCAGGTCGATTTACTGCCTCTTGAGCAAGCCACAGTAGAGTGAGAAGACTGAATTTTAGGACTTCTAAGGTATATCTAACTCTCAATCTTTGAGCATATATAAGATCCATTCAGTTTTTTGCTCAAGCACTTTCAAGGAGAGAGGGAGCTCACTACTTCCTGAAGCAGGCCACTGTTTTTTGAACACTTTTTCTTGTTAGGAAATTTTTCCTGATATCAAACTTAAATTTATTTCTTTGTAACCTCCATCCATTGCTCCTGGTTCTGCCCTTTGGGGCCAAATATAGCAATTCCAGGAACATACAATTGTCCTTCAGATATTTGAAGGGAGCTATCATTTTTCTCCTGACTCTTCTCTTTTCCAATTTAAACATCCTGCTCTTTGTTCCTTTTGGTAAAATCTCCCTCCTCCTTTCCATTTCCTCAAGAAGGTCTTCAACTCATCTTCATCTAATACAGACTGAAGGATCTTCTCTACCTTCCATGCTCTTTGCTCTAGACTTTCTAGCTTAATAATGTACTTCTTGTAGTTCTTAGATCTGAACACCATTTTTGAGGATGGGCTGACAAAAGCAGAGTACAGAAGGACAATCACTTCATTTTTTTCCTGGAAGCAATGACTCTCTTGCAATCCAAGATTCCATTTGGCTTTTCTTCCTCCTTCGAGGCCCTGCCATACTTTGGACATACACTGAGCTCACAGACCACTAAGCCCTCAGATCTTTTCATAGAAACTACTGTGTAGCCCCCATCCTCTATGTGTAAAGTGGATTTTTGCAACCCAACGGTAAGACTTTATATTTATCCCATTGCATTTCATCTAATTTGATTCAGCCCAAAGCTCCCTTCTGTCAGGATATTTTTGGATGACTTTGGATGACTCTGTCATGCAGGGTGTTAGTGATCCTTCCCAGCTTTGTGTCATCTGCAAATTTGATAAGCATACATACCTTTGCCCAAGTCATTGATAAACATACTAAATATTTTCTCAGGGCTAGAGCATAATGTTTAGAACAAAGAAAGCTCCTGCTGGAATTATTTTAATTATTTCCCTACATAAAAGGCTCGCCATGATTGGCTACTTATATGGACACATGACAAATCCTCACCTTCCTAGATTCAAAATGCTATTTTGTGCTAATGACATGGTGAGTTTTAGAATAGTTTGCCTATGTTTGGATCCCAAAGGATAAAGAAGGATAAGGATAAGAACTATTGTTCCCTTAGTTATGTAGTTTCTCCACTTACCTCTGAGTTTCTCCACAAAAATGCATCTATATATCTTTGCTACAGTTGTTCTATCCATGGCACTTAGTAAAAACTGTCCTTGGAAAAAGCAGGTCAGCTGTATAAAGACTCCCAACAGTTCCATGTTTTCTAGGCTATAAAGACTGCCTACTTTTTAAAAACAACAACCAACCAACAACCACAAAAAGATTTTTTTTTGATTGTTGCTGCCTCAGAATTTTCCCATTTCGTGCTCCCTGGGTGGATCTCTGTAAAATAAGTCTGTGGAAAATGGGTAATGAGGAAATCATTGCCTTAATTGAAGGTCACATCTACAAAGATCCAGGTAAGTATACTTTGGTTGATGGAAAAATCCCCCAGAGTGATATCCCGCTGCCCTAAAATAGAGGCTCTGTAGCAATTTGTCAGAACCACCTTGGTCCCCTGGCTGCTGTTTGACCCATTGTCTTTCTTAATCTCCCAACCAGGTAATTTCCATCACTAATGGCTACTCAGAGTTGAGGGAGTAAAGGGAAGAGACTCCAAGGGGGGGCCAGTAAATGAATGGGAATGCTCTGGACTGTGTTTAAGTTCCCTGGACACAGATTCATTCTAAATCCTCTTGATGCTGCCTTGATGTGATTTGCACACTACATAACCATTCCCAACCTTTAATGTGTCCCTTTTAAATCCAAATGGTTTATTCTCTGGTTATATCTTTGTTGTGTCCCGACTCCTCCCTCCCCCAGCTCCTTAGAGCTTACTCCTGAAAGAAAAGGGAAAGAGAAAATTGTCATTCTTTATGATAGGTCTTAAAGATCCAATTTATAGGCTGAATCTCAAGGAAAATTCCAATTGCAAAAATTGTATTTCTGTGACTGTCACCCAATTTCTAAATCCATTGGTAAAGTTTAGTTACTAATCAGTAGTTTCACCTAATACTTTTTCCTCATTGCAAAGTTAGCCCTCCAACTTTTTTTTTTTCCTTTTTGGAGACTAGTTGTCTTTATCTTGCTGAGACCATAAATGCAGCCATCACTGAAGGTCCTGATTCCAATGCTGATCAGTATGGAAGGTGAAATCTGTTCCAATTTCCTGATATGGGCCAGTTTGTCCTTACTGAGGCACTTTAAGAACCTTCCATTCCAAGGGTTCTTCATACTGGTACCTGACCAGACGAACACCTGATTAGTTTTAGTCTAACTGTACCTCAAAACTCTTGAATTTAAGCTATCCACCAGACTCAGACTTCCTAGAAGCAGGGACTTCCAGGACAAGCCCCTTTTGGAATTAAAATCCTTTGATAAACTTAAATACATGACCTCAACAATACATGACCTTTTTATAAAGATGTTTGCTAGCTCCTCTCCCTTCTCCAGATGAATATTAAATTTCATAATTTTAGTTCTTGATGAATTTATTTAGGGAGATGGATAAGCATTCAAGACTTAAAGAGATGTTCCAAAAGTGTGCTCATAAAATGGTTGTTGGAACTTATAATGTAATTGGCCACCCAAATGATGTCATAAATTTTAGACCCTGAGGCCAACTATAAAACCTATTTGAAACATGATTGAAATGATAACCCTGAACTTTCTGAATTTGGAACCTGAATCCAGATTCCCAGGATCTTAAGGCATAAGTCTGCAATTCCTCTCCTAAAGCTCTGAGCACCTTCTCTACTACTCCTGTATCTCCTCTGGGCAAATGAGAAGTACAAATACTAAAGATCTGGGATAGGTAGTTTGGCAGCAAAATAGCTTCTATAGTAGCACTGGGGGAAACTGGAATATTATGTAATAGAAATCAAAATTAAGGTTCCTGAAGACAAAGGATGTTGATTGGCTAGAATCAGGGGAACATGTTAGGAGATATTAATAAGTATTGGGTGGTTAGTAAGTCTGAAACTGCCTATATTCAATTTATACAGGGTATTTATAGATAGGGAACGTGGTATAGTAGATATCCAGCTAGTCTGAAAGACAGGAAGACCCGGATCCAAATCCTGATTTTAACAAACACACATACCTACATACAACAACTGTTTTTGTTGCTCAGTCATGCCTGATTTTTTTATGTCCCCATTTTGAGATTTTCTTGGCAGAGATACTGAAGTGGTTTTCTACTTCCTTCTCTAGCTCATTTTACAGGGGAGAAAACTAAGGCAAAATAGGCAAATGACATATACCCAGGGTCACATAATTAGTAAATGTCTGAGGTCAGATTTGAACTCATGAGGATGAGTCTTGCTGAATCCAGGCTGAATTCAGTGTTCTATCCATTGTACTACCTAGCTGCCTATATAGTCATATAGCCCTGGGCAACTCTATGATTTCTCAGTGCTCTAAACATAATCTAAGATTATAAATTGCAGAGAATATAGCTGTCTGCTTACATAAAGGGAATTTCTTAGCCTGGGAGTTCCCTAATAAATGAAATCACAAATCTAACCCTTGTCTCTATCCTTAGCTGTAGATACTCCCATGATTATAATATCAACCATATTTCACTTGTAAAAAGTATTGTTCAATGCTTTCACATGTTTTATATGCTCACAATCTTTTAAAGTAAAAATTTTCTCTGTATTATATATTTATCATGTATTGTCAATTTCATCATCCCACAAGCTTTTCCCTTCTTTCTTTTAAATGGTATTTTAAGAACTTTCTAAATAACTTTTACAAAAAAAAAGTGCTCGTAAAGCAATGAAACTTTTTTCCAGTTGGATCTTATTTCTAAATTTTCTTCACCCCAAATTTCCATTGTTTGGTGGAAAAAACACCATCATTTCAATACTGTTTGGACAATTGAGAAAGACATCTAAAAATTCTTGCTCTCAATCTAGCTATAATTTTTGATGTGTTTCCATTGCTGAAAATTGTTTGAAACTACCTTTTACTTACTTTTTTTATCCCTATGATGTAAGAATATGCAGACAACACACATATCCTGAAATGTACTTGCAGTTTTCATATTCAGAGAAAAATGCCTCCTTCCTCCAGATCTATGTGTTGTTTGAAATATACTCTGAATAAATTCTAGGATATCTGAATGATGAATTTAATTTTGAATAATAAATCAGATAACCTCTAGGAGTTCATTGTTATTTTACTTATTTATTTTTAGCAGTTGTCAATAATGATATAAAAGCTAGCATCCTACAACTGGGAAACATCAGATTGTACTATGATGAATTTTTTTCTATTTTTTCCCCTTTTCAAATCATAATCCTGGAAGAAAACTTGTCTTTTTACTGAAAGTGTCCCAAGCGGATGATAATCTATCCTATTTTAAAAGCCCAGTCAGTGGAAAGAATTTTAGAACTAACTGAAAAACAAATCTATTTTGTACTTACTATGTATAAGGCACTGTGAAGGATTAAAAAAATTACCTGTATTAAAGGGTCTTACAGTTCAAATCAATGAGCCCCAATTCAGTATTTACCATCTTTTGGTATAGTTAAGTGCTGGGGATACAGAAATGAAAAATGATAGTCCCTACCCTCAAGAGATTTACATTCTTATTGATGTCAAGACATATATACCCTAAAAGATAACTAATAATAGTGGGCAATAGTGGAACCTGGCTCTAGTCCAACACATTCAATTTATTCATAAGAAACTGAGATTCTTAGAAAATAATGCAGTTGGGGCAGCCAACTGTGGATTAAATACCAGTCCTGGAGATAAGAGGACCTGAGTTCAAATACAGATCTAGACTTACTAGCTTTGTGAAATCTGGGCAAATCACAATTCAATTGCCCCCCAAAACAAAACTAAACAAACAAAAAGAAATCAATAAAGTTAGTCATAGAACTTGACATCAGTAGTAGAATATAGGTTTCCTAAGGGCAGAGACAATTTTGTTTTTTTTCTTGGGTTTCCTAGAACCTAGTATAAGGCCTGGTATAGATTAGATTTTTAATAAATATTTATTCAATGGAATTGAAAGCAGGATTTATTTCCTGATCTCACATAGTTAAGAACTTAATGAGTGCCGTGAGGATTAAGAATAAAGAGTTATGATGGGGGTCAAGAATAATCAGAGAATATTTCTCAGAGGAAATAGCCTTAAACTGGGCCATGGGAAATTAGATAAATGGGGCAGATGTTATAAACAGAAAAAAAATGGCTAGGAGCAAAGAGATGAGCAAGGAAACGGGGGACAGAATGGCATATTCAGGGGCAGGAAGTAGAATATTCTTGTAGGGTAGGTAGATAAAGTTGGAAAACTGGGTTGGATCAGGATTATGGAGGGTCAGATATCATTAGGCTGAGGGGTTTGGATTTTTTCCTATAAAAATAGGGCTTGCTTGAGATTTTTGAGCATGGAAAAATCATGCTGAAATTGTTGTTGCAAGGGAAATTAATCTTAAAACTGTGCAAAATGCATTGGAGGGAATACCAATTATTTAGTAGAATCATAGAATGGAGGTAAAAGAGACCTTAGAAATAATCAAGTCCTTTTATACTTATTTTATTATAAGGAATCTGGAAGACAGAGAAGTTAACTTCTTTGTTAACGTGTTAAATGATGGGCTTGCCCAAGGTCACTCAGCTAGTAAATAGCAGCGCTGGATCTAGAACACAGGTTTCTAGTCCTCCATTTTTCCCATCATATTTCCCTGCTACTGAAATAATACCCGCATGGGGTGAAAAATGTGAATACACTATTCATTCAGTTTCTCCATCTACAAACATAGGAAGACACATATTTGATAAGTAGATACCAAGAACCAAAAAAAGCATTTTTGTTCGCCATTCATCCTGGTTTGGATTTTGTTGTACAGAACTGACTCTGGGTTCTTAAAGACTTTGCCGGTGAAGTCTATGGTTTGGTGGCTTGCATCATGCTGGGAAAGTTTGAAGATAGGCCCCAGTAATGAACTTCATATGTATTATCCAAAGGCCCATTTAGTTGAATTTAAAGATGTTTATCACCAAGATCAATAGGCTGGCTGCCAAGGGAGGGATGTGCTTTTTGGTCTTGGAAACTTCTGAAGAGCTTCTGGGTAGTGTCCACAGGGACAAAACTATAAATCCTAGAAGTATCAAAAAAAATACATATATATCAGATAGCCATTTAGGGACATAAGCTTTTAATTTTCTATTTAAGTTGGTTTTCTTTTTCATGCTTAAGATACAAGTAGTTTCTAGTAAAGGAGGAAACAATAATGAGAGTAATAATAATCTGGGGAATTTTCTTGCCAATCTTGTCTTCTTGTTATTGAAAGTGAGGGGAACTCACTGCCTTGGGATCCATCAAGGTGCAGAAAAAAGTGAAACTACTCTAATCCAAAATAATACCTATAGGCTGTAATTTGTAGCTGTTTATAAGTGGGATATTAAACATTAATGCAAATCAGCCCTATGATTGAGTTCTGGGAATTCAAAATTCTTTAAACAAAACAGTGAAATTACACTGTGAACAAACACTTAACTGAAAGAACTAGAAAGCTTTCCATTTCTCTTTTTCCACTCCATTTTGGAGAACTTGATCTTGCTTCCCAGTTATTCTAATTCTGAGCTCTGGGCATTTTCTCTGGTTGTCCATCATGCCTGGAATTTTCTCCCTCCTCATCTCTACCTCCTGGTTTCCATCCTGTTCCAACTAAAATCCTACATATTACAGGAAGCCCTGCCTAACTCCTCTTAATTCTAGTGCCTTTCTTTTTAAAATTATTTCCTATATATAGATTGTTTGTTGTTTCCCCCATTAAACTGTGAGACATTTGAGGGAAGTCTTTTGCCTCTTTTCTATCCCCAGTGTTTAATGCACTTCTTGTCACATAGTAGGAGCTTGATAAATGTTTATTGACTGATTAGGGTGCATGCTAGCATATTTGGCATATTAATTAGAAGAGACAGCTAAAGTTGACCTAAACTTGCTCTTTCTCTGTGTTGTATTTTTGATTTAAAGCTTCCTTTGGTGGGGGAATTGAGAAGGCATCAATAACTATTGACCTATATGCTTACCTTCTCATCTCTTCAAAGTCTGTATGAGAACAATCGACGTGAACTTTCAGGGTGTACTTTATGTAAATAGCAGAAGGGAACAAACAGGATTTTGTAAATGGTATTCCATTACTGTGTACCACATCTTTTTACTTAGATGAGATAAACAGCGTATCTTATAATACACATAATTTCACACATTACAGATACCCAGAGTACAAGAATCCACTGTGTTTTTTGTTTGTTGATTACTAAAAATATTTAATCTTATAGAACACAATTGAATTTTACAGCTAGTCCTTTAAAGAAACATTTCATGGTAGCTAGAAGTTGTAGTGGAGAGAGCACAGGGCTTGGAATCAGGAAGACTCATTTCACAAGTTTGAATCTGGCTTCAGACACTTACTAGATGTGACCTTGGGCAAATCACTTAACTTAGTTTATTTCACTTTCTCATCTGTAAAAAGAGCTGGAGAAGGAGATGGCAAGACCTTTCAGTACCCTTGCTTTGAAAATCTTAAATGGGGTCATGGAAAATTAGAAATGACTGAATAACAACAATGACAAGAAGTTATTTCATACTCATTCTTATTCAGGAGTCTTAAAAATAAAACCAAAGTAGCTGTTTCCAAACATTTGATTATTAATAGTGAACAAAATATAAAACATACAGAAGGGAAGAAGGTGTTTGTTGTTGTAGAAGACATTCTTGACAGAGTCCAAATGAGAGAACAATTCCTGATAGATAATGAAGTCTTCCAAATGTTCTTGCTTATGAGTGAACTTGTACTGATTGTCTAAAGTCTTCATAACTTCCTAAATAAGACTATAAGACTCAGCAAATCACATTGGCAAGAGATACCTGTCCTCTCGACTGATAGGTAGCTTATTGAACATCCTCTTGAATTGGTTCATCTCTACCTATATTTTGGACAGATTGGATGGGAATAAATTGGACCTAGAAGTGACCATTAAGAAAAGGTTGACCTAAAAAGCATCTGGAAATTTTGTCCTTCAAGTTTCTACCTGATTCAAAGGTTCATCTTTTTAGCACTAGTTTTCTTCTGGAAAAATTTCATGGTTGCAAATACTAGGTTAGTATAATTCCCACAGAATAATAATTGAAGGTCACCATGAGGACATCAAAAGAACACATGGAATGTTGAGGAGACTGCAGGATTTTTACCAACAATAATATGTTCAGAAAGGAATAATTCATCCTTCAAGAGATATATGTCCAGAAAAGTAGCTAGGTTGGTCCAATGGCAAGAATCAGGAATTACACAGAAATACCTTGCTTGCTGCAATGCTAACCATGTAATGTTAAAAATAAAAAAAAAATAAAATAAAAAACAGCAACCCTAAGGGAAGACTTTTAATATGTCAGATAGAAAAACTCTCATGGAGAACTTCCAGATAGACATAGATGAAAAAACATAGGGTGAGAATCGTGATGAAATTTGTTTCTTTGTAACATCTACCTATTGATCTCAGTACTGGTAACTGGAGCCAAGAAGCATTTTTATTTCATGTGATCTTGTGGTATGCTCTATGTACTATGGGGGGGAAAGGAGATTACTGAACAATAGCTGAGCTGTTCTATCAGTCCAGATTTGTGTAATTCTAGATGCATTAAAATACTGAAGTAGAATTATTGTTGTTGTTATTTTTGCCTCACTGTCAAGAGGAACAATACTTTATTGACCCAGACAGGACAAGAGTTTATCCAAACATTCTGTCCAAGTCCTGTTTTTGGTCTCTGTTCATGTAACAGCTCCTCTTTATAAACAAAATCACTTTTCTGTGGAGTTGCTGAGGCTGTAGGTAAGGAGAGGATTACTGGCAGTTCTGAGTTAACTTGGATATGGGAATAGACAACATGCTTATCAAATTTACATATTATGCAAAATTAATAGGAATAGCTCACATATTGGGCTATAATGTCAGAATCAAAAGAGATCTTGACAGAATAAAATGATGGGGAAAGCCTAATGAAATAAAATTTAAAAACATAAAGCTAAAGTCCCGTACTCTTAAATCAAAGGCACAAGTATGAAATGGAGAAGACAAGCCTAGATACTTCACTGCCCAAAAAGATATTCTAAAGAAGTAGCTCATTGTGGCAAAAATAAAAACGACAACAACAACAAAACCAATCTGAGTGTACCACTTGCTTGTTACAAAGCTTTCAAAGGTATCCATTACAGAAAGGCTAATGTTTAAACTATTTAACCAGTCATTAAGATCCCCTAAATCTGATGATCCCAATTGTTTCAAGACTTTCTTATTCTAACCCATAGTTCTAGTCAGATTGATCTCCTTAATGTTTTATAAAGAACACCCATATTCCTGCCTCTGGACCTTGTTTTTCTTGCTCCTTCTTCTACTTTTTGTGTTTTCCTATAGCCCAAGTCTGCCCATTGCTCTAGGACGTGGATCAATTTCTTTCTCTTCTATGAATCTCTCTCTAAACACTTCAGCCTACTGCCATTTCTGGGCTCACACTCCTTATTGTGTGTGCCATACATTTCTCATTTAATTCCATACTTCTAGAGGAAAGGACAAAAAAGTAAGAAGGGAAGCATCAAGACTGAACAAAATGCCTCTAGATTAACCCACCAAAGTAGATTGTATGGGGAGAGGGCTTTCTTACTTCCATAGTATCCTTGAAGATCACATCTTGACCTGGAGATTATACTGTCTCTCAGCAATGTTTCAAGCAATTAATTTTCCATGTGTTGATGACACATTGTGGGAGGTATATGCTATAAGGAAATTGGCACTGGATATAGAGAGGATCTGGATTTAAATCATGTCTTTGCTACTCACTACCTGTGTCAGTCATGAGTCTAAGTTGCACTTTTGCAACATCTCTTGTATATTCCCCCTTCTCTCTTCTGATATAGCCACACAAGTATATTCTCCCTTCACCTTATGCTTGGAATATTGCAATAGCTGCTGATGTGGATCTGCCTGTCTCAAATCTGCCTACTGCAAACCATCCTCTATTCCACCAAAAACTGATTTTCCTAAAGCATACGTTCACCACCAGCACTATCCTTCCACACATATTTTAATTCCAGTAGTCACTCGATACCATTGCCTCTAGGAACAAATACAAAATTCTTGCTTTGCATTCAAAGTCTTTCATAATTTAGCCCCTTCTTACTTTTCCAATCTTCTGCCATCTCTTTTCCTACCACATACTCTTCGATTCAGTGACTCTCACCTCCTGGCTGTTCCATGAACAAAACACTACATTTTACTGCTCCACATATCCTCTCTAGCTGTTCTTGCCTAGAATGCTCTCTCTGTACCTAGAGACCTCCTTAAGAAATTCCCATCTTCTACAGGAAAGGTTCTCCCATTCCCTCTTCATTCTAGTGCCTTCTCTCTCATTTCTTATTTTTCCTGTATATAATTTGCTTATATATATTTATATGTTGTTTCTCCTATTAGATTGTAAGCAATTTGAATAGAGGGACTGTCTTTTGCCTCTTTTTGTATTCCTGGCACTTAGCATAGTGCCTGGCACATAGTAGACACTGCTTAATAAATATTTATTGATTGGCTAATTGAATGGATTACTCAGACCTTAAGGGTTGATATAAGCAACTCTTTAAATAAATGCGTGTCCAACATCCTCAAGGTCAATATCAATTTCCTAGGTGATAAAAAGTCGAGGAGGGGGGTAAGAGAGAATTAAAAACATATTGTTGTTCATCTTTTGTAATTGAAGAGATCAGGTGACATTAGGAGGGTGAAGTCTTGACTTGCACGTGAATTGGATTTAAGTGAGACAGAGCTGTGCAAAGCCATCACCCTCACTCTCTCCTCCAGTCATTGGACTCCAGGAGCAAGGCATAGGCATGAATGAACAAACAAATAAATACAGATAGCAGCTATTACAGATAGATAATTTTGACTGTATTAAGTTAAAAAAGTTTTTGTACAAACAAAACTAATGCAGTCAAGATTAGGAGGGAAGCAATAAATTGGGAAATCATCTTTACATTTAAGGGTTCTGATAAAAGCCTCATTTCTAAAATACATAGAGAATTGTCTCATATTTATAAGAATTCAAGCCACTCTTCAATAGATAAATGGTCAAAGGATATGAACAGACAATTTTCAGAGGATGAAATTAAAACTATTTGTAGTCATATGAAAAGGTTCTCCAAATCACTATTGATCAGAGAAATGCAAATTCAGACAACTCTGAGGTACCACTACACACCTGTCAGATTGGCTAAAATGACAGGAAAAGATTATGATGAATGTGGGAGACCATGTGGGAAAACTGGGACACTGTTGGTGGAACTGTGAGCAGATCCAACCATTCTGGAGAGCAATTTGGAACTGCATCCAAAGAGATCTTAAAGGAAGGAAAGGGTCCCACGTGTGCAAGAATGTTTGTGGCAGCCCTTTTTGTAGTGGCTAGAAACTGGAAGCTGAATGGATGCCCATCAATTGGAGAATGGCTGAATAAATTATGGTATATGAATGTTATGGAATATTATTGTTCTGTAAGAAACGACCAGCAGGATGATTTCAGAGAGATCTGGAGAGACTTGCATGAACTGTTGCTGACTGACATCAGCAGAACCAGGAGAACATTATACACGGCAACAAGAAGACTATATGATGATCAATTCTGATGGACATGGCTCTCTTCAACAATGAAATGTTTCAAACCAGTTCCAATTGTTCAGTGAAGAAAGCCATATACACCCAGAGAGAGGGATATGAAATGTGGACCACAATATAAATTTTTAATGCTCTCTATTGGTTTGCTTGCATTATTTTTCCCTTCTCAAATTTTTTTTTTCTTGTAGATCTGAGTTTTGTTGCACAGCAAGATAACTGTAAAAATATGTATACACATATTTCATTTCTCAAGTATTTTAACATAATTAACATGTAGTGGATTTCCTGCCATCTAGGGGAGGGGTGGGTACTAGGGGGGAAAAATTTGTAACAGGAAGCTTTGCAAGGGTCAATGTTGAAAAATTACCCATACATATGTTTTGCAAATAAAAAGCTTTAAGAAAAAAAATAAAAAAATAAAAAAAAGATAGCAACTATTAGAAAGAGAATTTTTAAAAAGTCAGCAAGGAAATTTTATAGGGTCTCAAGACTACCCCATCAAGGTTATATCCTGAGATCAAAGTCAGCTCAGATCACCCCATGTCTGCTCCACAATGTCCTGGCTCATAATAGTTTCAGTTGGTACTATGAAAACACCTCCTTATTTTGATCACACCTACAATCCTCTACCTCCTGACTTTGGGCAGCCATAACCTAAGTAGTTATGATCATAAATCTTAGCTTCCCAACACAATAGCTTCCCACCTCTTTCATTCCCATTGCAAAGGTAAAGAAGTTCCACCAAAAATGGCAACAATGGGCCAACAAACCACTCAAATTGTCTGGGTCCTAAAAAACTAAGGAATTGGATAAGTATCTTCTGACTTCAAATCTATGGCCCTATTATAGCATCAATTAAGATTTCCGAGTATAAAATGAGGGAAATATGACTAGTAGCAATTCATCTGAAAACAGCTGGTGGTTTGGTGGACAGTAAGGTCAACATGAGTTGATGGTGGGATATGGTAGCCAAGGTAATTAAAGTAGGCTTAGGCTCCATCATGAACTGTGTAACATCTAGAAAAATGGCAAGATGATTCTGTTGCATGGGACCTTTTGAAACCAAATCTAGAATATTGGTCTCAGTTCTGGGTACTATATTTTAGGAAGAACATTGCTAAGCTAGAATGGTCACAGAAGAAGGCTACTAGGATAGTAAAGAATCTCAAGAAAAAGGACATATAGGAGGAAAGGGGGATGATCAGTCTAAAGAAGAAGAAATTTAATGAAGGTATGTCAGTCTGCAAATATATGAAAAACTCACACTTAAGAGGAATTAATCTAGTTCTTATTGAATCATTTTCTTGACATGGGATTTTCTTGACAGAGACGCTAGCATTTTATAGATGGGAAAAACTGAGGCAAACAGTGTTAAGTGACTTGTCCAAGGTGACACAGCTAGTAAGTTTCTGAGGCCAAATTTCAATTCTTAAAGATGAGTTTTTCTGACTCCAGGGCTGGCACTTTATTTACTCCATCACTTAGTTGTCTAGTCAGCTCTGCTTGGCTCCAAAGGCAGTACCATGTATACTGGGAAAGGATGGAACAAGAATGGGACAGACATTTATTAAACACATACTATGTGGTAGGTACTATGCTAAGTACCTTTTAAATAAAATCACAAATTAATATTATCAAATATTATTTGGAAAGAGGAAAAAGAAAGAAAATGAGCATTTGTTAAGTTCCTACCTTGCATCACCTACTATGCTAAGTGCTTAAAAATAGTCTTATCTGATCTCATGATAAGATGTTAGAATGATTCTCTTTTGGCACTTGAAGAAATTGAGGTAAATAGAGGTTAAATGATTTGCCCACACAGTAAGTATCTGGGGCTAGATCTGAATTCAAGTTTTCTTGACTCTAAGCAAAGTGCTCTATCCATTATATCACCTAGCTGCCTCAATATAGGCAAGCAGGCTTAGTGTCAGGAAACACTTGGGCAGGTAGATGGCAAAATGGATAAAACACTGGGCTTGGAATCAGGAAGACTCATCTTCCTGAGTTCAAATCTGGTTTCAGACACTTATTAGCTGCGTGACCCTGGGCAAGGCACTCAATCCTATTCAACTTAGTTTCTCCATTATAAAATGAGTTGGAAAAGAAAATGGTAAATCACTTAAGTATCTTTGTCAAAAAAATCCAAAAATCCAAAAAACAAAAAACCAAAAAAAAAACCCTCCACCAAGGAAACCCCCAAATGGGATCACAAAGAGCTAGATATAATTGAAATGACTGAAGAACAATAATAATCGAAAAAAGAAACTTCCTAACAATTAGTGCTGTCCAAAAGCTTGAGGTGCCTTAGGAGGTAGGGATCTCATTGTTGGATCTTAAGCAAAGACTGAATGACCACTTGCAGGATATATTGTATGGAAGGTTCATTTCAGGTACAGATTAGATTGATGTTTTTTTCCAGCTCAGAAATTCTGTGACTTTTGGAATTTCATGCTCCTAGAAGATGGAGAAAATGCATTAGATTAGATGTATTCCTTAGAGTACTTAGTCCATTTTTATAAGGTACATAACAGATCTAGTTTGCAGTTAGTGTATTTAGTGCCTTCAAACAAATAATCTTTGAGTTTTTTGTAAAAAGCTTTTATATTTTAGGAGAAAAGAGTATTAAGTATTTCCTTTATTATGTCTTAGAATTGCCCTTCCCTGAGGATAGTAAAACTAGCTTGATTTCTCCTGAAAAGTACTTAACATACTCATGAAATCAAGGGAAAAGAACAAATATTTATTAAGAAGTGTTTAGTAGGCACTGCACTAAATACTGGGGATACAAATACTGGTATAGAACCCCCCCCAAAAAAGGCTGTCCTCAGGTAGCTTCCATTGCAAAGGGAGAAAATAATACATACAAGTATAGCCAAAAAAAGGGAAACTTCCTGCCCTCAGGTAGCTTCCATTTCTAAAGGGAGAAGATAACAAAGAAGAAGGTCACTCCCAAACTGGAGTAGTATGGTAGAAGGATGTTCCAGGATGAGAAATTCTCAGATGACCGGGAAGTTCCCGGGTGAGAAGGCAATTGAGTCATGATGACAAAGGCCAGAAGGTCAGAAACACAGCTGGAAGGGTATCTCTTTCAATAGAAACCTTGATCCATCTTTTCTGTGCCCTTATGCATTTCTGTGTTCCATAGTCTTGTCTTTGGCACCAAATAAGGTCTGCACCATTCACTGGCTGGCTGGATTTAGCCCAGAAATAGCCTCAACTCTGTCTCATTCTTTGCCTTCAGTCAATCTCCGGCCTAGCATGTATAGTACAGTAATTAGGCATTTCCACAATGGAGCATAATGTATATTTCATTGCATATTCAATTTTGTGTTCTTTTGATTACAATTCAGGAACTTAGGATGGAGGGGGTGGGAGGCAGTATTGCTTTAAAGATGATTGAAACACAGCTGCTGGGTGGATACTCCCTAAAAATGTAAACCCATGGATTGGTGCTGACCCCAGAACAACTCTCCAGTTGGCACACTGGCAGGGGAATTGTTCCTTTTTCCTCTGCAGAAGCGAATCTGCTTTTGTTAACATTTTTTTTTAAGTAAGCTAAGTTTTCACATGTTGTATATAAGACTCAGAAGGGGGTTTTAGTTTCACTAGATGAACAATGGTAAACACATGTGACATTCAGAGAAAAGGCATATATTAAAAAATTATGCCTGTTGTTTAAACATTATGGCTCCCCTCCACTGGGACGGTGTTATTAAAGCTTTTGCCATCTCTATGGAGAAAAGAGAGGGAAAGGAAAGAAGAGTAGAATCCATGTGACCCTAGAAAGTCCAGAAAGATATTTGAAATTAGAATGGGAAGCAGTCTTTCCACAATCCTATATGATATTTTATATATAGTGTTTTATTCAAAGAATTGTTGCTTAAAGTAATATGGATCCTTAGAAATGAGAGCCAATTAGTGCTATTGTTCTAAGACTCCTAGAAGGATGCCATGAGAAAATAAACAAATTCATTTCCTACTAATGGGTATCTGAATTTGCAGAGTTCATGTTCCTTTAGCTTAAGTATCTAATACCTCTTAAAATGCAAAAATCTTGGTGGGGTAGGGGTTAAGCAATTATCAATCTATTACCTTTCAGTGTGAATTATTGAATAGGAGACTTTTGGGCAGTTATATGGCACAATGGGTAGAGTGCTAGGTCTGAAGTCAGAAAGACCAAGTTTCCTGAGTTCAAATCTCACTTCAGTTACTTAACAGCTGTATGACTCTGGGAAAGTCACTTAACTCTGTTTGACTCAGTTTCCTCAATTGTAAAATGAGCTGGAGAAGGAAACGGCAAGTCACTTCAGGATCTTTGCTAAGGAACACTTCAAAAAGGGCCATGGCAAATCTGAACAATAGCAACAAGATTTTGATAGAGGGAAACAATAAGAGGAAGATGATATGAGGATCCCAGGATGCAGATTCTCAGTTTCCTTCTCTATAAAATGAGAAAATTAGATTAAATAGTCTCTAGACTATTTAATCTAATTTTCTCATTTTATAGAGAAGGAAACTGAAAATCAGAGAGATTAAGTGTCTTGCCTAGGGAAACACAACTATCAAGTTACAAAAGCAGAATTTGAACCCATATCTTTCTCAGTCAGTAAATGAATGTTTATTAAACATTTACTATTTGCCAGGTACTGTGGTAAGCTCCGTGGACATAAAGAAAGGCAAAAGACAGTCACTGCTTTCCAGGAACTTCCAGTCTAATGGAGATGACATGAAATAACTATTATAGATAAGCTAAATATAGTCTAATTTGGAAATGATCAACAGCAGAAAGACATTAGAATTAAAGGGGATCAGGAAAGGCTTTCTGTAGAAGGTGGAATTTTATCTGGGACTTGAAGGAAACCAGGAAAGCTGGAAGGAGAATTGAGGAAGTAGGGGCTGGGAGGCTACAATAAGTGAAAATGACTTGGGTTTGAAGATGGAGCTTGTTCGAGGCACAGCAAGAAGGCAGTGTCCCTGGATCAAAGACTATGTGAAAGATGGGAGGGGGGTATAACTTGTAAGAAGACTGAAAAATATTGGGGATAGTTAGGAAGGGCTTTGAAGGTCAAGCAGAAGGTTAAATATCTGATATTGAAGATAACAGGGAGCCACTGGAGTTTATTGAGAATATGTGTGCCTGATAGGTGGGTTAGGGTGGGTTGTCTGACATGGTCAGATCTGAGCTTTAGGAAGGTCACTCTGGCAGTTAGAACATGGGCTGGATTGGGGAGAGACTTGTGGCTGGCAGCCCCAGCAGCCCTGGGTCCCATACTCTAGTCACTACAGTGTGGGCAAACACATTTCATGTCCCCAGAGACATAGACAACAAACACATAATTTTGCTGACAGTTGACTCAGCTGGCAAAGCCACATTTTCAGATCCCTTTTCTGCATTCTCTCTGTCAAGTAGACTTATCCAAAAGTAGAAAGGGTGTCCTTACGAAATCCAAGGGGCTTTCCTCTTTCCAGATCTCCAAGAAGAATTAGATGATGTCTTATCAAAAGAGTTAGACAGGTGTTTGTTTTTATTGAGTTGGACTAGTTGGCTATTGAGGTTCCTTCCAACTTTGAGGTTCTATGATTTCCCTGTATCTTATCCCCAGCCTTCAAATAAGGATGGGAGAGTTCTAGTTGATAGATGACAGCAGAGGAAGTAAGAGGCTAGAAACTTCTCTGTCAGCATCTAGGGGACTTTTAAGGGAATTCCACATTCTCTAATGATTTTCTGGGAGATTTCTGTAGAACTGAAGCTAGAAATGTACTTCAGGGAGTGTTTCTTTGTGTTTCTTTTTGGGGTGTCTCTGTGTGTTTGTGTTTCTTTGTGGGGTATCCCTGTGTATTTCTTTGTGGGGTATTTCTCTGTGGGGTATTTCTCTGTTTCTTTCTGGAGTGTTTCTTTGTGCTTCTTTTTGGGGTGTTTGTGTTCCTTTATGTTTCATTTTGAGGTTAGAAAATCAGATGTGTCTTCTGACCCCCTCCTCCCCCTCTTTTTTTTATTAAATTAGGCAATTGGGGTTAAGTGACTTGCCCAGGGTCATACAGCCAGGAAAGTGTTAAGTATCTGAGACCACATTCGAACTCAGGTCCTCCTGACTTCAGGGTTGGTGCTCTATCCACTTCACTACCTAGCTGCCCCCCTTCCCTCCCCCACACACATACGTACACACAGCATAGCCACAGATGTGGAAAAAGAATGCCTTTCTTTTCACTGGAAAGAAATACCTCTTTCTTCAACATATAGCTTAAACTCTATCTTCTTCATAAAGATATCATAAAGTTCCCTCAGCTGCTAGTAGCCTCCTGAAATTACCTTGTTTTTAGCCATGTAGTATTTTTTCTTTTAATATTTATTTAGAATATATTTATATGTGTTCCTATTATCTCCTATAAGAATGCAAGCTATTTGTAAGTGGGATGTTTGTTGACTTGTTGACTGGTTGAAAATCTTACCTCTTTCTTCTGATCAAAAGTTTTTCAGGATATCACTTTATAAAGATTTTAACTACAGGGTAATCATTAAAATGTCCAACTGTGTTTACAAGATGATGGAACAGCCAATTTACTTAGTGTAAAAGTCATTTAAATTGATATAGCTTTTGTGTAGAACCAACAAGTTAAACTACTTAATTTAATGTTTTGTTTTTTTTATTATTTGTCTTCACCCAGATGTGACCTAAATAAGCAGAGAATATGTTTATATACATGGTGAAATTAGATGCAAAGAAAAAATGGATGTAAAAGTCATGATGGATAGCTATGTCAGCTCAGTAGGAGACAGGTGGGTCTTAGTCAAAGATAGCAAGTATTGATACAGCACCTATTATGTGCTAGGCACTGTGTTAAGTGTTTTCAAAGTTTATCTCATCTGATCTTCACAACAACTCTAGGAGATGGGGGCTTTGATCTCATTCCTCCTAGTTGAGGAAATGGAGGCAAACAGTCAAGTGACTTGCTCAAATTTATAGTTTCCTAAGTGCCTGAGATAAAATTTGAACTCAGGCCTCCTTGACTGTAGACTCACTGTTCTATCCACTGAGCAATCTAGCTCCTTCTATGTAACCATGAATTCACACAACTCAGGAGGAGAAATGGAATGAATGACTGCATTTCTCAGCAGGAGCTGATTCCAGCACATGGCTTATGGAAATAGCCACGGTTTGATATGATGTTTCAATAAAAAAAAATAATATCTTTTCACTAAAGGTGTTTCCCCCAAAAAATGTTTTTTTTTTTTTTTGCTAGAATAAACAGGGAAACACCTTAATGGAGTAGGTAGGAAATAATTGTGCATGACAAAAATATTCAGTTGAATATACAAAATTCTTCTTTGATTTGCTTCAATTCCATTTGAGAAGCATTTATTGAGTGACTATGTGCCTTACTAAGGGCAATGAGGTGGCTCCATCGTGCAAGAAGTTCCCTGAAATCAGAAAGACATCCTCTTGAGTTCACATTTGGCTTCAGACAATTCCTAGGTATGTTACTTCACCTTGTTTGCTTCACCTATAAAATGTATTGGAGAAGGAAATGGCAATTCCAGTATCTTTGACAAGAATTTTTCCAAATGGGGTCACAAAGAGTCAGATGTGACTGAAACAAACAAACAACAACAAAAAAGTCAAATATAACAGATAGCCTTATTATGTGCTAAATATGCAATGACAAAAATGAAATAATTTCTATCCTAAAGAACTTTACTTTCTACTATGGGACAACAACATTTATACAGAGAAATAAATACAAAATAATAGCATATTAATTTGGGGTAATGAGAGAGAATTAACTGGGTGATCACGAAGGGCTTGGTGTAGAAGGTAGAACTGTATGATTACTGTGTTCTATCAGAATCCCCTCAACCAAATTGCTTCATATTTTTATTTCCAAATTAACGCTATCACATGTTTATTATTACTATTTGAAGTTCCGTACAACAAAGATCTCTGTAAAACAAAATCTATTTTTGAGCCCAAACTGACGATTGACAGCGCAATAAAGCCATGTGCTTTCCTCAGAGGTAGCAGATTGATTCTGACCTGCATTTAACATTAGGTTTTTATTGCTCATTGGGAAATTTAGAATGATTTAAAGGTTACTGTTAAAGCAACATGATATTTTTAGTCTATTCTGGGAAAGATATGTCAAAATTGCAAAGAGAGAGTGGTAGTACAGTATTGTCTCTGTTTTGTGGTCTGTTCTGTAGATTTTTATCAACCTTACTAAACTTCCATTGTGGAAAATCTGTACACTAAGGCATGATGGTAACTTGTCTGCATATTTTATTCTATACCTATTTACATATGCCTACATTATGATATAAATACTATATCCACATATATATACTTATATTTATAATATACAATTTATACTTGGGGGCACCGAGGGCAGCTAGATGGCTCAGTAGATAGAGCACCTGGCCTAAAGTCAGGAAGATTCATCTTCTTGAGTTCAAATCCAATCTCAGACACTTCATAACTGTGTGACCCTGGGCAAGTCATTTAACTTTATCTCAGTTTCCTCATCTGTAAAATGAGCTGGAGAAGGAAATGGCAAACCACTCCAGTATCTGCCAAGAAAACTTTACATGGGATCACAAAAGAGTCGGACATAGCTGAAATGATAGAACAATAAAGAAAAGGGGGCTCTAAGAAGTTATATCCTTCCGGTGATATACCCTTAGAAACACAGCTGGCACCAGGGTGGAAACCACTCAGGTCTTCCTGATTCCAATAATAACCATTTAAAAAATTTAAAGCAAGTATTTATTAATTGACTTCTGTGTACCAGACATTCTGCTAAGCACTTTACAAATATTATCTCATTGATCCTCAGAATAATCTTGGGACATAGGTGCTATTTTTGTCCTCATTTTCCAGGAGGAAATTGAGGCATACAGAGGTAAATTACTTGCCCAGGGTCACAGAGTTAGTAAGGATATGAAGCCAGATTTGATCTGAAGTGTTCTTAACACAAAATCCAGTGCATTATTCCCTGTTCCATTTACTTATCCCAGACCACTAGGCCATACCACATCTTGTTAATTCAGAATATAGCAGGGTAATCAAGGGATCATAGAATTTAGAGCTAGAAGAAGCTTTAAAGAACATCTACTTTAACACTTTATCTCCCAGAGTAAAACATTAAATAATTTTTTTTCTGGAAAATTCAACCAATCTCCTAAAAGCGAACATTTTGTGTCTTAAAATTATAAAAGCAAAAGACCATCTCTTCATTAATATAACTGCTTATTTTCCATTTCAAGTCAGTGACTCTGAAATTTCATTTCAATTAATTTTTAGCTGCTCTCTTAAGTCTATCAATTTTGTTTATTCTAAATATAATTTGTAGTTCAAAATTTAAGGAGTGCTACGTCTATAAAAAAGTGAATTCAGGATCAATCATCTGGAGTACAAATTCCAGACCTCATGGTGTTAACAGGAGTCATGGTATCTGAAAATTATTGCCTGAATATCTGGAATTCTTAATAAAAATTACAGGAAGCCTGAGGGTCTTCTGGGCAGCATATGTGGATTTAAAAGGAAAGAAATATTTCATCTCTTGGTAATTTCCAATTACTGAGAGGTAACTCCTTAAAAAGTCCCAGAAGGATTAGTGAGTTGGCGTCAGATCTTGCTTTTCTTTTCTCCCATCATCTATGGTTTGTTTTGTTTTTTGTTTTTGGAACCATTGTTAATTGATTAAGGAAATAGCTCCATTTAAAAAAATTCTTTTGAATTCTTTTGTGAAACATTCTTTTTATTTCCTATCTCTTTGGCAATGAATGGATTGTCCAAACAAAGTCCCAAGTTCTTTCAACTGATTTTTAAATGACATAAACAGAAGGGCCTTCATCCAGGTTAACCTTCTTTATACTCTCTAGCTTTTTGATATCTTCAATTGGTACTCAGAATTACAAACAAAACTTTAAATGAGATCTGATGAGAGCAGAGTACCATCACCTCCCTAGTTCTGCCCACCTCTCCCTCTGCAGCCCAAGATTGCATTTCCTTAATTAGCAGCAGGACAGTGAGGTGGTGTAATGGATTAGAGTTCTAGGCCTGGAGTCAGGAAGAATTATCTTCCTGATTTCAAATCCAGCCTCAGATACTTATTACTGTGTGATCCTAGGCAAGTCATTCAACCCCTTTGCCTCAATTTTTTCATCTGTAAAATGAGCTGGAGAAAGAAATGGCCAACCATTCTGACAAGAAAACTCCAAATAAAGTTTGGAAATGACTGACTCACAGTAAAATTGGCAACCACATCATACTCTTGATTCACATTTAGCTGATAGTACACTAAAACTCATAGACACTTTTTTTAAATTAAAAAAAAAAGAATAATTGAAATCTAATTTTAAAGGCTTATCTTTTTTTTTTTTTTTTTTTTTTTTTTTTTTTTTTTTTGCTGAGGCAATTGGTTGGGGTCAAGTAACTTGCCCAGGGTTTCACAGCTAGGAAATGTTAAGTGTATGAGACTAGATTTGAACTCAGGTCCTCCTGACTTTAGAGCTGGTGCTCTATCCATTACACCACCTAGCTGCCCCTCCCCCCACCGTTCCATCTTTTATTTGTGAAGTTGATTTCTTTTTTATACTGGAGCACAAGACTAACATTTATCATTATAGAATTTCATCTAATTGGATTCAATTTAATAATCTAGTTTATTAAGATCTTTTTGGATCCTGATTTTCTTATCCATTTTCTTACCAGTTCCTTCATTGTTGATGAGACTAGAAATGCCCAGTAGATTTGTCCCATATCATGTTGATTTGTTGCTCTCCCAATTTCTTCTACAAATATCTCAAGATATCACATTTATGGATCTCATACCAAATTTTCTAATGACTCATTTTACCCTCATTTGCTTTTCCATGTTTTGTGAGGGAACAGGCTCATAATAATGATACTAATTTATAAACATTTAAACAAATATTAAAATAAAAAAGTAATAATTAGTATATTCATCAAATTTTTGCTATCATTTTATCATTCTAAAGAAATATTGGACTAATCTATAATTAGTTCATTCATTAAGTTAAACACTTAATAGTACTTAATAGTAAGTTAAACACTTACTATTGCAGTAGAGAAGGGAGCAAGCATTTACTATGTGCCAGGCATTTAGTAAATACATGATTCTCACAACTGTGTGAGTTAGATGCTATCATTACCCCCATTTTACAGATGAGGAAACTCAGGGACAGCTAGTGTCAGAGTGAATTTAAACTCAGGTCTTCCTGACTCCAATTGCAATGCTACCATCTAGTTACTTTTAGTTGTTTAGTCATTTTTTAATTGCATCTAATTTTTCATAACCTCTTTTGGGGCTTTCTTGGAAAAGATACTGGAGTGGCTTACCATTTCTTTCTCCAGATAATTTTACAAATGAGGAAACTGAGGCATTGAGGGTTAAATGAGTTGTTTAGGGTTACACAGCTAGAAAGTGTCTGAGACTAGATTTAAATTGAGATGTGGACTCTGGGTACAATGCTTTGTTCATTACTTTGCTACTATTTTGTATCAAATACTATGTGCCAGGATTACAGAGATTAAAACAAAGTAGTCCTTGCCCTCAAGAAGCTTCTTTTGCCCTAAAGGGAAAATATATATGCAAAATATAAATGCAATATATATACTAAGTAAGTACAAAGTCATTACTAGGAAGAGGATAGTAGCAACTAAAGGTGATAGTATCAGCTTTCTGCAATAAATAAGACTTGAATACAGTTGTAAAGAAAACTAGGAATTTTAGAGACAGAAGGAGGGAGCAAGTGCGTTTCATGCATGGTGGAATCAGTCTATTTCACAATAATAAAATGAAGATACAATGTCACCTGTGAGGGATAGCAAATAGTCTAGAAGGATGTGGTAAGTCTGGAATGGTAGCCCTGGAATTATATTGTAAAGACCTTTAAAAGTCAAATAGATAAGTTTGTATGGTTTTTGTTTTAAGTTGCAAGAGAGAGCCATTGGGATTCTTGAGTAGGGGAGTGACATGATCATAACTCGCTCACAAATATCAAGATAGTGAATATGTGAACCATGGACTGACAGAGAAGAGACTGAATACAAAAGGACCACTATGGAGGTGATTGAAATACCCTAGGGGAATGTCTGAACTAAAGTGATTAAATGAAAGGACTGGTGCAGTTATAATATTCTGCAAATGAGTTTGTATTCTAAATGGGCAAAAATCATTCATCTTTTCAGGATGGTGTTTCCTGATTGATACTCTACCTCCCTCCTTCCCTCTTTCCTTCCCTCCTTCCCTCTTTCCTTCCCTCCTTCCCTCTTTCCTTCCCTCCTTCCTTCCTTCCTTTTCTTCCTTCCTTCCTTCCTTCCTTCCTTCCTTCCTTCCTTCCTTCCTTCCTTCCTTCCTTCCTTCCTTCCTTCCTTCCTTCCTTCCTTCCTTCCTTCTTCCTTCCTTCCTTCCTTCCTTCCTTCCTTCCTTCCTTCCTTCCTTCTTTCCTTCCTTCCTTCTTTCTTTTCCTCCCTTAATATTACTTTTTCCAACTGCATGTAAGGCCAATTTTCAGCATTTATTTTTGTATGATTTTTCCCCCTCTTTCCCTTCCCTCTGCCTTTCCCAAGACAGCAAGCAATCTGATATAGGTTACACATGTAGAATCATGTTAAACATATTTCCACATTAGTCATGTTTTAAAAGAATCAGAACAAAAGGGAAAAATCATGAAAAAATGAATAAAAACAGTATGCTTCGATCTGCATTCAGACTCCATAGTTTCCCCTCCCCCCATGTGAATAGAAATTCCCCTTTTTCCAACTTGAATCTTTTGGAATTGTCTTGGCTCCTTGTATTGCTGAGATGAGATGTCTGTTACAGTCAATCATTGCACAATGTTGCTGTTACTGTGTACAACGTTCTCTTGGTTCTTCTCACCTCACTTAGCATCAGTTCATGTAAATTTTTCTGAAACCCACATACCCATCATTTCTTATAGCACATTAATATTGCATTACATTCATATACCACACTTGTTCAGCCATTCCCAAATTCATGGGCTTCCCCATAGTTTCTAATTCTTTGAAATCACAAAAAGAGCTGTTATAGATATTTTTGTACATGTAGGTTCTTTCTCCCCTTTTCGGATTTCTTTAGGATACAGACTTAGTACTGATATTGTTGGATCAAGGATTATGCATATTTTCATAACCCTTTGGGCACAGCTTCAAACTGTTCTCCAGAATGGTTGGATTAAATCACAACTTCAGCAACAATGCATTAGTCTTCCAATTTTCTCACATTTCCTCTAACATTTATCATTTTCTTTTTCTGTCATATTAACCATTCTGATAGATATAAGGAGATACCTCAGAGATGTTTTATATTGCATTTTTCTAATCAATAATGATAGAACATTTTTTTCCAATAACTACAGATTGCTTTAAGCTGAGACCATTTTTTTTATCAACATCATCCTTATGACAACCTTTTTGCATTAGTCAAATGTCTCTAAGAAAAGGGAATAATCAATGTCAATGTCCTTTACCTTTGGTCATTTAGCATTTTTAAAATACTGACAGCTTATTTAACCAAGTTGTATTACAGATATTGTCTTCTCATCTTTATCATTCCTTGTAATTTGCCATTGGTTTTCACCCTTGTCCTCATGAATTAAAAATGTTACTTTCCAATAGCTCATTCTAAAGGAAGATAATATGAAAATATACAATGATAATCATTTTTTTCCTTTCTGGGAAGATATAGTGTACTTCTCTCTGCCTGTTTCTTTAGGTCTCTGCCTCTCTATCTCTCTGTCTCTCTATGTGAGGTTCAATGTTCCTGATGACCAAATCTATTTGCTTCTTTCTTTAAAGTATTCATGATGTAAAGGGTCAGACTTCTGATGAGCTTTTGACCACAAGGCTCTCTGAAGGAGAAACAAAACATGGTCCCTACTAGATGAGTAAAACTGCTGGCACCATCTCCTACTTCAACCTATCCCTCCTGTCAGACTGAAGAAGACAGTTCTAATAATAACATATTATATTAGCCACTAGTTTTGCTTTCAGCCTGGCTCCCATACCCTTCATAAAGGGGATTAATCCTATGGAGAATTCATCCTCTATCCTTGCCCTAACCAACACCAATTACTAACTGCTATCCCATGGACAAGTAAGCCAAAAAGCTCTGGGAATAGTAGTAGTGTCCTTCCCTCTGGCCCTCTTCATACAATCCCTTATCCAATTCATTATCCAAGGGATCTGTTCATGTGGAGATTCCATCTGCTAACTGCTTCATTGGGTACCACAGTCCCTCAATTTACAGTTGCTAAAGATTCCACCAAATGGAATTCCACCAAAGTGGAAAATTTGGCACTCAAAGAATTTATTATCAGTTCAAACCAGTTCCAGTTGTTCAGTAAGGAAAGCCATATACACCCAGAGAGAGGGATATGAAATGTGGACCACAACATAACATTTTCATGCTCTCTATTGATGTTTGCTTGCTTTGTGTTTTCTTTCTCTGATTTTTTTTCTTGTAGATAGGATTTTTCTTGCACAACAATGATAAGTGTGGAAATATGTATACATATATTCGATTTGTCAAGTATTTTAACATAATTAACATGTAGTGGACTTCCTGCCATCTAGGGTAGGGGTGGGGACTAGGGGGGAAAATTTGTAATGGAAAGCTTTGTAAGGGTCAGTGTTGAAGAATTACCCATACATATGTTTTGCAAATAAAAAGCTTAAAAAAAGAATTTAGCATCAAAAGTGGATATGGATTTATCAGTATACATAACGTGCAAGGAGATTTGTTACCATCCATTTTGCTGCTGTGCCTGAAGGACCATGGGAACTTTTCATCTGATTTGTAACTGGAATTTCCTACACTTATTGGAATATGAACTCTTTGAAAGCAGGGTCTGTGTTGTTTTCATCTTTGTGTGTCTATGTGCCTAGCACATGGTAAATGCTAAAATTGCCTTTTAATCCCTTCATTTCTTGATTCTAACTCTCTCTCCCAATTTATATATTTTTCTTGCCTTGTCTTATGACAGTCTTCACATTAAAATCCAGGTTGATGTATACTTAGTTTAGAGAACTTTGTGAAGTACCTTATAAAACTACTATATTTCTTCAATTTAAAATCATGCTGTCCTGCAATTGTTTTCATGGTAGTTGGTTAGCTCACTTTCAATACAAGGAAAGATGACAAAGGTTCCCATGAAAAGATCTTTCTTATAGCTTTTGTGTATACAATGAAAAGAATCCCATCAGCCTCTGCAGAAGACCTGTGAATACTTCTTCCATTTATCTGCAAGAATTTCTGGCATCATTTAGATTTAAAAAAATGTTAATATAGATGTTATGGTGGAGGATCTCAGGTGAAGACAGACAGCTGTGCAGAGCAGACACCATGCTCACAGCTGTCTATGAGTGTTTATCACTCCAGGCTGTTCCAGAACATCAGGAAAGTATTGATTTGGCATGGCAACAACACCTTCCAGTCATTAGGTGGTGGTGTTTTGTGATAGAGCAAGAAGAGATTTTTGAATGAATGAAATAGACTATGATGTGCTTCTGATAGAATGTGTGTATGTGTGTGTATGAAAGTGAGAAAGAGAAGGAAAGAAAGAGAGGGAAGAGAGGGAAAGGGAGAAGGAGAAGGAGAAAAGGGAAAAAGAGAATGGGAGAGAGAGAGAAAGAGGGAGAGGGAGAGAAGGAGGAGAAAGAAAGGACCAAATCTGTGTGGGGTGTGAGGAGCAGATTGAGTTCAGGATGCAGAAGGTGACTCTTGCATGTGTAGCTGGCTAGGGGATGGGTTGGTCTTGAATTTTGTGCTGATCTTCAGAGAGTGCATTTTTTCCATATGCTGCTACCTGCCTTTTCTTGGGGTTCTTAATTGGAATGATGGGTATAATTCAGTTCCTTCAGATGTGCATCAATTTGTTGGTCATCTGACAAAGATTACTAATTAAGAGCACTAATCATTTCTGTTTGTAGACAATCTGAGAATAATATGATTTTTGTATCCTCTGTCCTATTTTCTGCTGTGTCATCCCCAAAGAAGCCCAACAATTCCAATTTGTTTGGTTTTTATATTTTCATGGAGCATTGTGACCATAAATTTACACTTTGTGGACATCTTTATGATGATGATTTGTATTTATCCAGACTGCTCCTTGAATAGCAGTAATATAGTATTAACTACCAAAAAATGACACAATATTTCTTTAGTATCAATTTTAAAATTTAAGATTAAATCAAGAGAGGAGAAATGGTAATCCTACTAAGTACTAGAATAATGTGTGTAATTATGCATGCATATATACATATATATATATATATATTGCAGATCTATGATTTTAGTGTCATAAGTCTAAGAATTGCTTCCACTAAAGGAGATCTGCAACTTCTCTGTAATTTATTCTCACAAAAATTGCCTAGGGGACCAAACAGACTAAATTAAAGGCCCATGTTCACATAACTAATATTTGTCAGAGTGTGTACCAATTTAGGAGACCACCAAAGATGAACTGATTTATAAATCTTCCATCACTTGTGAAGACCTAGATGAAACTTAGTGAAAAAGCTTTTTCCAGAAAGTTTTACAAAAGGTGGTTTTAGATACCCTCTTTCCCCCAAAAAGATTAGATTTGACTTTATATAGTCAATTACAAAAATTCAACATCAGGAATACTGTACTACTCCAAAAACAAAGTTCCATAAGGAATCAGCAAATTGGAGTAGGTTCTTATACAACAGAAGTTGATTTTGTTTGGTGGGAAGTCTATATCCATGATTGATTGCCTCAGCTGGCCCTGGGTTGACTAGTTGGAATTATATGAGATAGCTGATTGTCTAGACCACAATCAAACTCTGAAACTGTAGAGAGCCTTAAAAAAGGATCTCACAGGAGCAGCTCTACCCCATCCCCTACGAAAGCAAAGACATATAAAGAATTCATTGATCTTTCTTTTCAGAATAATCCTGATGCTTTTGACTATAGGTTATAAGGAGAGATATAGTAGTAGCAGCAGCTATACCTTTACCATATGCTTCACCATTTGTTCTTTCTAAAATATCCTCACAGCAGCCTTAATTGTTTTATATTTTGGCTCAGGGCTGGTAATCTTTATGCTCTAAGAATTTTTAAATAACAATCTTTTTTTATTAAAGCTTTTTATTTGTATAACATATGTATGGGTAATTCCCCAGCATTGATCTTTACAAAGCCTTCCATTACAAATTTTACCCCCAGTCCCCTCCCCTCCCCTAGATGGCAGGAAGTCCACTACATGTTAATAATGTTGAAATACTTGACAGATTGTGCAAGAAAAATCCTATCTACAAGAAAAAAAAAAAGAAAATCAGAGAAAGGAAACACAATTCAAGCAAACCTCAAAAGAGAGCATGAAAATGTTATGTTGTGGTCCATATTTCATATCCCTCTCTCTGGGAGTATATGGTTTTCTTCAGTGAACAATTGGAACTAGTTTGAGACAATTCTTTGTTGCAGAGAGCCATGTCCATCAGGATTGATCATCATGTAATACTGTTGTTGCCGTGTATAATGATCTCCTGGTTCTGCTCGTTTCACACAGCATCAGTTCATGCAAGTCTCTCCAGGTCTCTCTGAAATCATCCTGCTGGTCGTTTCTTACAGAACAATAATATTCCATAACATTTATATACCATAATTTATTCAGCCACTCTCCAATTGATGGGCATCCCTTCAGTTTCCAGTTTCTAGCCACTACGGAAAGAGCTGCCACAAACATTCTTGCAAATGTGAGTTCCTTTCCCTCCTCTAAGATCTCTTTGGGATATAAGTCCAATAGAAACACTGCTGGGTCAAAGGGTGTGCACAGTTTGATAACTTTTTGAGCATAGCTCCAAATTACTCTCCAGAACGGTTGGATCCGTTCACAATTCCACCAACAATGTATTAGTGTCCCAGTTTTCCCACATCCCCTCCAACATTCATCGTTATCTTTTCCTGTCATTTTAGCCAATCTGACAGGTGTGTAGTGGTACCCCAGAGTTGTCTTAATTTGCATTTCTCTGATCAATAGTGATTTGGAGCAACTTTTTTAAATAACAATCTTAAAACTTCCTAAACAAATATACAAATATGGCAGGACATGACCCCTCTCTTCATAACTTAAAAAATGACCCGAATCATCTACACACAATACTACTTCCAATAGCTTTGTAGGTAACATATACAGATAGGTGATAGATGAAAAAGATTGATACAGATTCTAAATGGATAGAAAGATAGATATGGATGAATAGAAGGAAGAAAGGAAAGGGAAAGGAAAAAGGAGATCAAAAGAATAAAGGGAAACTATCTCACAGAGGCTTGGTGGTTAGTAATATATATTAAGAAGGTATATTTATGTGAGAAAATGCAGGAACCTGAGTGAAGTACTTAGGTGAAGTTCAAGTTTTGCCACTGGAGAGAAAGAGGGAATACATGAAGAAGGTGAGAAACAGATCACATTTCTGGTATGGAAGCATAATATAGTAGTAATGGGGGAATTGGAAAAATTCAACTTCTGGAGTTCCCTTTCTGTCAAAATCTGATTAGCTTATACCTCTTTGTTCGGCCTTTGTAAGGATTCCATCCTTCAAAAGGTAGAGGAACCAAAAGGGGAAATTTGAATCTGATTCTTAATAACAGGGAAGAACTGATTTCTGGAGTGAAAGTGGTGGGAACCTTGGGGGTGGGGGAGTTGACTACACTGTTCTATAATTTATGATGGAGCAGAGGAGATGTAGCATAGTCTGACACAAATCACAGATTTTCAGATTTTGGAAAAACACATTTCAAAGGTTCAGAGGAAAAATAGGAAAGTTTGCCAGTCTAGGAAGGATGGGGGATGTTCAATAATGAAATTATGAAGACATAAAGGAAAACAATTTCAGTGAGGAGGAAAAAGGGAATTTGTCTGATGAGACTGATGTGAATGCATAGGGAAGCCATCAAATAATTTGGAAATTAAAAAGAAATTTATAAAATATGAAACCCAGACCAGATAGCAAAGATTAATATAAGATTGTGGTATGGTCTTATGAAAATAGTATCAGAAATACTGATGATCAAAATGATCAGAGCATCACACAGGAAGTTAAAAACAAAAGCAACAAAAGTTTTATTGAAAAATAATAGGAGGATTGAAGGCATTTAACCTTTACTTGGGGCAAATGGCATGATGAAAACTGACATCAGAGAGAAGGTAAAGTCTTAACTATTTTCTCTTCAAAGAATGACCTTTACATTTGTAATGGGGTACTGACTAATGAAGATCTACTGTGCACAGGAGATGTGTACATCCTGGTAGGTTATATTTAATCTGTTCACTGTTCCCTGTTTGCTTTCAATCCAAAACATGGAGACTTGAGTCCACTTCTAGATATGAGGGATTAAGGGACTGGTACTGCAGTTGATAGGCTTGGAGCAGCTGGCTATGGAGTGAACTAAGGGGACATGTAAAATATTTGAGCAAATGGTCTCTTGCTTTCCTCCCTGATTCATTTCAAGTGAGAAGGGCTTGATATGTGGCACGTTGTTGGAGATCCCTTCCCTTCAATGACTACCATGTATACATGAGTTCATGATGTTGGGTTTGTGTGTGTATGTGTGTGTCGGTATGTATGTATGTATTTCTGCCCCCCCCATACCTAGTGAATGAGTATTTGGGGACGGACTGACCAGTGTAACAACATTGTAAACAGTTTTGAAAGGTCAGAAGTGGAATTTCCATCAGCAATTGTCATTGATAGGAGAATTCACCAGATTCAGTAGCTCAATATGATGAAATGTAAGTCCTGACATCTTACCCAGCCCATGAGTGGGTTGACCAAACAATTAAGACATCAGATCCTTTCAAGGAGCTGGTCTGATGGAGCACAGGATTTCTCCATCAACTTTGTACCCCAGGTTGCAGGTTAATGGTTTTTATTAACTTTCATGAAGTTTGAGCCCACTCTCCATAGGTACTGAGTCTATGCAGATAAGAGATTGTCCCTTAGTTTGATTGGTGTGTGTGTGTGTGTGTGTGTGTGTTTTCATGACTTTTGTTCTTGTTATACCTTTGCAGTAAATATCCTTTATTGTTAACTTGCAGCTCTATATTGAGGGGGGTACACCAGATGGGGGCTTCTAAGTAATAATACTAGAATTCCCAACTACTATGAGTTACACCCCTTCCTAGAACCCTGTTAGAAGAAGTAATCAACTGCCCTTTGAAGAACCAGCTTATCCATGTCAGTAGGGGTAGAAACAGTGAGTCAAGAGGGATATTTAGCAACAAGAGTGTCCAATGGAGAATCTTTCCTGAATAACCAAATTGGAAATTCTGAAATTTAAAGACAAGATTAACAAAATTGAATGGAAGAAAATAATTAAATTAATAAATAACACCAGTATATGGTTTTATGAAAAAAAAACCAAGAAAATAGATAAACTAATGGTTAGTTAATATTATTTTTAAAAGAGAGAGAAGAAAACCAACATCATTTATATAAAAAATGGAAAGGATAAATATACCACTAATGAAGATGAAATTAAAGCAATTATTATGAATTGTTTTGCCCAATTCTTATAAATGCTTATAAAAATGCTTATAAGAATATAATCTTATAAATACTTATAATGCTTATAAAATATAAACTGCCCAGATTAACAGAAGAAGTAGAATTTCTAAATAAACCTATTTTAGAAAAAAGAAATTGAACAAATAAGATTCCTAAGAAAAAAGCATCAAGACCAGATGGATTTACAAGTAAATTGTACCAAACATTTAAATGTCAAGTAATTTCAATATTAGATAAATTATTTGGAATAACAGGCAAAGAAGGAGTCCTACCAAACCCTTTTTATGAGAAAAATATTGTGCTGATATCTAAACCAGGAAGAGCAAAAACAGAGAAAGAAAATTATAGATCAATTTCACTGAGTATTGATGCCAAAATCCTAAATATAATACTAACTAGGAGACCACAGCAATATATCATGAAGGTTATCCATTGTAACTGAGTGGGATTTATATCAGGAATGTGAGGTTGGTTCAATATAAGAAAAACTTTAACATAATTGATTATATCAGTAACAAAAGCAGCCCAAAATGATTTTATCAATAGATGGAGAAAAAGATTTTGGCAAAATAAAGCACTCATTCTTATGAAAACACTTGAAAGCAAAGATATAAATGGGTTTTTCCTTAAAATGATAAGAACTATTTATCTAACATCTTAACAAACATTATCTGTAACAAGGATAAGCTAGAAGTCTTTCCAATAAGATCAGAAATGAAACAAGCATGTCCACCATCACCAGTATTATTCAATATTGTAGTAGAAATGCTAGTATTGATAATAAGAAAAGAAAAAGAATTCAGAATCAGAATGGACAATGAGGAAATAAAACTATCTCTTTTTGAGGTGGTGTGATGTTGGGGCAGCTAGGTGGCGCAGTGGATAGAGCACCAGCCCTGAAGCCAAGAAGACCTGAGTTCAAATGTGCTCTCAGACACTTCCTAGCTGTGTGACGCTGGGCAAGTCACTTAACTCCAGTTGCCTAAGCAAAAAAAAAAAAAAAAAGAGAGATGGTATGATTTTTTTTTTTTTTGGAAAAGCAACTGAAATTAGAAAATTCAAGTAAAAATTAATCAAAGCAATCAATATTTTCAGTAAAGTACCAGTCTTGGATACCAAGTCCTTATCACATATATCTGATACAAAGATTCCCCACCCCCACTCCAATCTACCTTTCTCCTTATTTTAAATTCATTAGATAGGTATATTCTTAACCAGCTTTTAACATTTGGGGGAAAATGACCGGTGAGATTTGGTTCAAAAAATAACAGGGTACAGCTAAATGGCATGGTAAATAGAGCACAAACTCTAGAGTCAGGAGGACTTGAGTTCAAATCCCAGTCTCAAACATTTAACATTTATTAGTTGTGTGACCTTGGTCAAGTTACTTAATCCCAATTGCTTCATTCTCCCATCCCCCAAATAACAGGAAAGGAATTTTTAGTGTTGACGCAAAGTCCACATTTACTATTTAATTAGTAAGGTAGTACCTATGACCAAGTATTTATTATTGTAGTTTTCTTATTCCTCATAATGTCTCTAGCCTATAGTGAATATCTCAAATGAAGAAAATAATATCATAAATTTCTAAAGGGTTGTTTTTGAAAAAGGGAATTTTGTTAAATGTTGAAAACATTTTGAAAGCTTCTTGATTTTATTTCCTCCTTTTCCCAACCTCCTATACTATTCCCTCATATATTTCTTTTTTTAAATTTTTTTTTGACCTTTGCAAAAACTTTATTTTTTCCCAAGCTTTTCCCCTCCTTCCCCCCACCCCCCACCCTAGATGACAGGTAATCTAATACATGCTAAATAGGATAAATTATACCCTCATATATTTCTTTTCTCCATTCCTTTGGTAAGGATATGAGAAGGCAGAAAGAAATGAAAAGGTAAGAAAAGAGGAGAACAATACAATGAAGACATATCAGAAATAGTAGGAAATAGGGAAAAAAGCAGAGAAAAATGCAGCTTCAGCCATCTCCCCATATATTTTAATAAAAGCACTCACCCTTCTTATCCCTTTCTTCTTTTTTTCCTCTTACCTTATACTCATATATATGCCATTGCTTTCACATTATTCCCCAGGTAGTCATCACATACCCTACTTGGTGAAGATAAGGTTTTTTGTAGCAGAAGAAAGCCATGGAAAATCCTTTATGAAGCCATACAAGAATACCAGTCAGAAATTTGGATAGGTAATGAACCCAATGGATCATCTTCAAAACACCTTGCAAAGAGCTCTTTGTCTGATTTGAAGGAATATAACAATTAATGGGGGGAAAGTAGCAAAGATGCTTATTTCATCCAAATATCTTTCTAGACTAATCTGTTATGTTTTGGGCTTTTCTTGACTTGGAATCAGCATTTTTAGAGTGCAAGGAAACAGTGATTATTTAATTCAACTTTTAATTAATAAATTAGGGATATGTGTTTAACCAATCAGAGCAGATCTAAACAGCTATTCAGCCATCAGAATTGTGGGGAAATGTTAGTTAACATCAAGGTAAAAACTGGCCAGTGGGGGAAAAATTTTTACATTCAAGGGTTCTGATAAAAGGCTCATTTCTAAAATATATAGAGAATTGACTCAAATTTATAAGAATCCATGCCATTCTCCACTTGATGAATGGCCAAAAGATATGAACAATTTTCAGATGAAGAAATTGAAACCATTTCTAGTCATATGAAAAGGTGCTCTAAATCACTTGTGATCAGAGAAATGCAAATTAAGACAACTCTGAGGTACCACTGCACACCTCTCAGATTGACTAAGATGACAAGAAAAGTTAATGACAAATGTTGGAGGAGATGTGGGAAAACTGGGACACTGATACATCGTTGGTGGAACTGTGGAACTGAGCAATTTGGAACTATGCTCAAAGGGGTATCATGCTGTGCACACCCTTTGATCCAGCAGTGTCTCTACTGGGCTTATATCCCAAAGAGATTAAGATCATTGTACACAGCAACGGCAAGACTATACAATGATCATTTCTGATGGACATGGATCTTTTCAACAATGAGGTGATGGAGAGAGTCCTCTGAGTCCAGAGAGAGGACTGTGAGAACTGATTGTGGATCACAAGGTAGCATTTTCACTCTTTTTATTGTTGTTTGCTTGCATTGTGTTTTCTTTTTCATTATTTCCCTTTTTGATCTTATTTTTCTTGGGCAGCATGGCAATTGTGGAAATCTATATAGAAGAATTACATATGCTTAATATATATTGGGTTACTTGCTGTTTAGGGGAGGGGATGGGAGGAAGGGAGGGAGAAAAAATTTGGAGCACAGGATTTTGCAAGGGTGACTGTTGAAAATTATCTATGCATATGTTTTGAAAATAAAAAGCTTTAATGAAAAAGAAGACTTCCCACTGGGCAATAAGAAAAACAAGATTCCTCATCTAATTTGTAACATCAAGAGTGATGTCAAACAAGTTACAGTCTCTCTAAACCTTCATTTAGGGACAAAGCTGAATCTGGAATCTACATCTGCCTATTAGTCAGGTATTCTTTGTCTAATTCTCTTGTTCTAAGGTCTATAGCACTCACAGCAAATAACACCCAAGTTCTATAGTACAGTCCCCCTTCTCTCTACTTCCAGACCCAGTAGCAAGCGTTAAATCTGATCGATATAGTCCTCCACACTGCACTTTTCTGGTTGGTTACCTCATTACTTATGCAACTGGGATTAGCAGCAGCATGATGACAGGCTCCTTGGGATTGAATTCTGGGAAAAGGACATTTGGTTTAGCCTTTGAGATCTACATTTCTCCATCATCAATAGGATTTATTGAGCACTTACAGGCCCTTCTTACATACAGACTCTTCTTCTCTCATCAGGACCTGAGGCTGCTGAAGTATAGGGCAGGCATTTTTCTAATGTCATGGGAGGACTGGCAGGTTTATAACTATAATTACAACCTATAGAAAATAAGTGTTACTTAAACGGTATATTGTTCTTTGTACATGGATCTAGAGGCTCAGTGATAGGTGCATTTTAAAAATCAATAATGCAGTGAGCCAAATATACAGCACGTGCTTACCATGCTAACCAAGACACAGATAGACTCAAGGAAAGGCAAAGTTGTCCTGATGTTGCCTTTTGGCCATGTGCACCTATTGTGAGAACACAACAATCCCAGTACACGGCTAATTGCACCACATTCATTATGGATAAGTTTGGCTTCTCAGTCATCGTTCATGTTCTTTATTAGAGGTTCTCCATCATAATTTGCTCTGTCACTTACCCCGGCTGATGCTAAATAGCTTTTCAGCTAAATGCTTGCTGGGGTTATTTATTAACAAGATTATGTTTGCAGCCACATACTTGGAAGTTATAAACCAACTGGAGGAGCCACTTATGGACAATGGAGTGTGATTCAAAATTCAAGAACGACATTTCAGATGATTAATTCCTGGATGCCAGACTATTCTAAATAGGATAACCTCACCTCTCCAAACAGGGTTAATGAAGAGTTAAAGAAGCTGGAAATGTCATTCTTCTTCCTTTTCTGAGAAAAGATATTTATAGATAATAAATGAGACTGAGACTGGTAGCTCTTGCTGAATAATAGGGTATTTATTTGTGACCCTACAATCAATCAATAAACATTTATTAAACACCTACTATGTGCCAGGAATGGTGTTAAACACTGGGGATAAAAAAAAAGCAAAAGACATTCCATATTCTGAAAGAACTTACAATATAGACAACATTCGAACAAACATATACAAAGCAAGCTATGTAAAGGATAAAAAGGTAATAATTAGCAGAAGAAAGGCACTAGAATTAAATGGGGTTGGGGAAGGCTTCCAGCTCATGAAGCTATGAGGAATGGTGAGCTGCATGTTACTGAATTCTATTTTAGACAGGAAATCAGGAAATAAGGACAATTATGGTAATTTCCCTAAGGGGTCTAACCGAAATATAGAGCTAGTGGGAGACTAGTCCAACTTTTCCTCTTTCCAAATGAATAAATTGAAACCCAGAAAGGCTGAGTAGTCTATTTCTTCAGAGTCACACAGCTAGGGAGAGTCCTCTTTTGTCTTGTTATATTTTCCCCTTAACTTTTCTTTCTTCTCCAGTTGAAGAAAAAAAAGATCAACCATATCTTATTGAATTTATGTTGTCTGTTAATCACATTATATATTCCATAATGAGAAGATCTGTGTGATTTATATCCCCCATGTATTTCTAATAAATATTTTTGATGATGCAAATGGAAATACAAATTTTGTTCAGAAGAGGTAGGGAAAAAGAAACATGGCTAGAGAAATGGACTCAGGTAAATTGATCAACAGCAAATGGGGATATGTCAGGACAGAAAGAAATTAAAGGAGTCTGGTTCTGTTATGCTTAATCTTCTCAATTTCTTATGATAATGATAATTCAGCAGCAACCATAATCAGTGATGGTGATGGGGGTGGGAATAGAGCACTGAGGGCTTGAGGAGAGATGTGAAGATTCTGAAGAGTAGATGTAGAGTATGAAGAGTTGATGAGCGAATAAAAGGGGTGTCTACCAAAATTTTAGTTACAGTTTAGGAATTAGTATGCACACATTTATGAGTGTGAGGAGGTGGCTTACTACATCGACCTGGGATAACTGAATATGGATAGATGGTTTACCTTTTTAAAATTTTAGTATTTTCCCAATTACATGTAAAACACTTTTTAATATTCATTTTTAAAACTTTGGAGAGTTTCAGATTCTTTCCCCTTCTCCTCCTCACCCCATTGAGAATCCAAGCAATTTGATGTAGGTTATACATGTGTAGTCATAAAAAAAATTTCCATAACAGTCTTCTTGTGATAGAAAACCTAGAAGCAAAATAACACTCAAAAAAATAATAAAGAGAAGTATGCTTCAGTCTGTATTCAGACACCAACAGATCTTTCTCTGAGTATGGATGGCATTTTTCATCGTAAGACCTTCAGAGTTGTCTGGGATCATTGTATCAATGAGAATCATTCATAGCTGATCATCTTACAATATCACTGTTACTTTGTACACAGTATGCCTCACTTTGCAGCAGCTCATGGAAGTCCTTCCAAGTTCTTTTGAGAACCTCCTGCTCATCATTTTTATAGCACAATAGCATTCCACTACAATCACACATTGTAATTTATTTAGCTGCTTCCCAATTGGTGGGCATCTTCTCAATTTCCAATTGTTTTTCCCCAGAAAAGAACTGTTGTATTTTTTTTGTACATACAGTACTTTTCTTTTTTTTTTTTGTTTTTATCTCTTTTGGGAGACAGACCTAGTAGTGGTATTGCTAGGTCAAAGGGTATACATGATTTTATAGCTTTTTAGGCATAGTTCCAAATTCTACATCTACAGATGGTTGAATCAGTTTACAACTCCATCAACAATGCATTAATGTCTTATTTTTTCACATATCCTCTCCACCATTTGTCATTTTTCTTTTCTGTCCTTTTAACCACTCTAATATGTATGAGGTAGTACCTCAGAATTGTTTTAATTTATACTTCTCTAATCAATAGTGTTTTAGAACATTTTATATGGCTGGATCACTTCATTTGAAAGCTATTCTTATCTCTTGATCATTTATCGATTGGGGAATGGTTCTTATTTTTATAATTTTGAGTCAGTTCTCTATATGTTTGAGCATGAGGTCTTTATCAGAAAAACTTGTTTCAATTTTTTTTTTCACAATTACCCTTGCTAACTGTTTATTCTACTCTCTTTCCTTTCACCCAGTCCCTCCTCTAAAGTGTTTTGCTTCTGACTCCCCATTTGCCCTCCCTTCGATCACCTCCTCCACATTCCCTCCTACTTTCCCATAAGGAAAAATAACATGCACACCAATTGAGTGTGCATGTTATTCCTCCTTTGAGCCAATTCTGATAAGAGTAAGATTCACTCAGTTCCCTTTCCCCTCTTTCCCCATCATTGTAAAAGCTTTTTCTTATGATTGTGATAATTTACCCCATTCTACTTTTCCTTTCCCTCTCTCTCACTACATTCCTCTCTCATCCCATAATTCCACCTTTTTTAGATAGCATTGCTTCACATTCAACTAACATCTACACCCTTTGTCTACATTTACTCCTTCTAAACGTCCTTATGATGAGACAGTTCTTATTAGTTACAAGTAGGAATGCAAACAGTCCGTTCTCATTAAGTTTCTTAGATTTTCCTTTCCTGTTTACACTTTTATGCTTCTCTAGAATCTGGTAATTGAAAGTCAAGTTTTCTATTTAACTCTGTTCTTTTCATCAAGAAAGTACTTTATTTCATTGAATATCCATTCCTCCTCCTCTTGTGTGCCTTCCCCCCTGCCTCTCCCCCTCCCCCCAAAAGAGAAGTGCTGGGTAGGCAATTCTGGGTTTTAATCCTGCCTCATTTGCCTTCTGGAATATTTTATTCCAGCCCCTTTGATTCTTTAATGTAGAAGCTGTTAAATCTTCATGTTTTTGTGTTATTCTTACTGTAGCTCCATGATACTTGACATTTCTTTAAGGCTGCTTGCAATATATTCTCCTTGTCCTGGGTGTTCTGGAATTTGCTATAATATTCTTGTGAGTTTTCATTTTGGGATCTCTTTCAGGAGGCGATCAGTGGATTCTTTCAATTTCTATTTACCTTTTACTACTTTTAGAATCTCAGGACAGTTTTTCTTGACAATTCCTTGAAAGATGATGTCTAGGATTTTTTTTGACAATGGCTTTCAGGTAGTCCAGTAATTTTAAAATCATCTCTCCTAAATCTATTTTCCAGGTCAGGTTTTTTTTTTTAAACAATGAGATATTTTACATTGTCTTCTATTTTTTCATTCTTTTGACTTTGTTTTATTGTTTCTTGATTTCTCATAAATACATTTGTTTCCATTTTCTCAATTCTGATTTCTAAGGACTGATTTTCTTCAGTGAGTTTTTTAAACCTTCCTTTCCATGTGTCCAATTATACTTTTTAAAATGAATTTTCCCCCATTTAGCTAATTCTACTTATTAAGGAGCTTTTTCTTTTGTGCATCTCTTTCCATTTGGCCAATTTTGCCTTTTAAGGCATTCTTCTCCTTGGGTTTTTTTTGTTGCTTCCTTTATATTTGGCCTAATCTTTTTTTTTTACACTGGTGTTTTCTTCAGCATTTTTTTGCAAGTGTCTTCTTCACCAAGCTGTTGACTTGTTTTCCAAGATTTTCTTGCATCACTCTCATTTCTCTTTCCAATTTTTCCTTTACTTCTTTTACTTGATTTTTAAAATCCTTTTTGAACTCACTCTTCCATGTCTTGAGACAAATTCATATTTTTCTTGGAGGCTTTGGATGTAGGAGCTTTGACTTTATTATTTTTGAGTGTATGTTTTGATCTTCTCTGTCATCATAGAAGCTTTCTATGATCAGAATCTTTTCCTTTTATTTGCTCATTTTCCCAGCCTATTGTTTGATTTTTAACTCTTTTCTGAAGTGGGGCTCTGCTTCTTGGGCACATGGTATACTGTTCCAAACTTCAGGGATTTTTGTATAGCTGTTTTCAGTTCTTCCAAGGTTGTATGATTTAAGGAGAGATATGTTTACTTCTCACGTGGCCTATGCTTTAGTCTGTGAGTGACCATGAGCCTTAGAACTCTGAAGAAGGTCCTCTTGGACTGTGTCCACAACATCTATTGTGCTAGTATTCCTCTTCACCCTGGGATTGCCACCTAGGACTGCAACCTAGATTGGAATATGGTCCAAGCGATAGGGTTCTACTTCAGTGCCAATAAAGAGACCTTCCTTCTAACCAGTTGTTTGACCCCCTTACCATATGTGGGCTGAGAGCTCCAGAAATCATATGTGATGACTAATAAGGCCTGCCTCTGGTTTGCTGGGTCTGGGGCTATGCTCAGCCTGCCTTGGACTGTGTTTTGCTCTCACTCTGGGATGAGAGACCTTTTCTGCTGACCTTCTAGGTTACCTTGGGCTGGAAAATTTTTTTACTCAATCTTTTTGTTTGTTCTGCTACTCCAAGAATTGTTTAATGATATTAATGATATTATTCAAAGGTATTTGGAGCAGGTTGGGGAAGAGTGCAGGCAAGTTTTTGCCTTTACTCTGCTATCTTGATTCTATTCCCTTGTTTATCTTTCTAAAAATGGATCATCCGAACAGGGTTCTTTAGTGCTTTAGTGCACAATTTAGATTTTAAAGGAGCTGGTGGTCTTTTGCTTCTGCTAAATATGGGGAATCTATTGGTTAATTATCTTAGATCTTATAGAATCTTACAGAATCACTCAGTTAGAGCTAGAAAGTACCTGGAGTCCCCACTAGTCCAAATCCCTTCTGCATATGACAAAAGTGAGGATTAGACAGATTAAGCCAATGATCCCCCAGATAGTGAGCCAAAGGGGTTTCAGATCAAATCTTCACATTTCACATTTTCTTTACTATACCATTCTGGGTATCAAAAGTCTCCTTGGCACTGTCCATTATTATCCCCTCAAATAATATATTATGGGTTCTACTAAATTATAAGCAATGTGAGGGCAAGATTTATGTCTTGTTCTCTACATATCTCCTATATCACCTTCTGCAAGCATCTTGAATATTGCAAAGGCTCAGTAAGAATGTGTTGAATGAAAAGTTAATGAATGATTGTACTTTTCCAGGCAAGTAATTTTGTTCTTTAGTACTAAAAGAATTGAGCCTCTTCAAATTAAAAATACATAGAACTATAAAATCCTTCAAGCAATCTGGTTGAGAAAAATGCATATAAAGTGGGAGGCATATACTCTGACTTCCAAGTTCTATTTGCAATGGCTAAATGGATGTGAATGAGATGTGAACTAAAGTATTTGCTTGCCAGCTTCTAAATACTGATACTGGAAGTAACGAATGATGCCAACAGGTATATTTAAGTAACTGGAACTGAATCTTGGAGATGGAAATGCCACTGGCGAGCTCTATTTATGGAAGGTTCTGGCTACCTGGTCAGATAGTAGTTGAGTACTTTTAACATTTTGCCATACTGAATCCTAGACTATCTACAGCATTGATTGAAATTTCTTACACAGAGCAAAAAGGGAAGAAGGACTTCTGTAGAGTTGAAGGTCAGAGAGAATTTTTTAGCTTCTCATGCAGCAAGGAAAGATAAAAAGGACTCACTAATATAACCAAGGGTTCCTCTCTTCCCCCACATGAAATACATCCTATTGGCGTGTGATGTTCTAGGAGGAAAGATTAGGATTAACCTGGGATAATTTCTACTTTATATAGTGTAGAGAGTTACAGATAGACTATAAGAAGAAAAATAGCTGTACAAGTATTCAGTAATTAAAAGAAAATAATGACAAGGAAAAGGAGAAGAAAGAAATAGTCATAGAAACAGCTGGTAGCTCAGCAAATAGAGTGCTGGGCCTGGAGTTAGGAAGACCTGAGTTCAATTGTGACCTAAAGACACTTGCTAGCTGTGGGACCCTGGGCAAATCATTTGAACTGTTTGCCTCAGTTTCCTCAACTTTAAAATGGGAGTAATCATAGCATTTATCTCTTAGGGTTGTAGTGAGGATTAGGTGAGATGATTTTTGTTAAAAAGACTTAGGATAGTGCCTAGTATACAATAGGAACTATATAAATGCTCATCCCTATCCTTTCCCTTATGTTGGATGTGTTTGTTAAAAAAGAGGAACTAGCAAAAGAGAAATAATAGGAACTTTGAAAGAAAGTGACTATCATTTGGCACAGTGGATAGAGTGACAAGTTTGGAAGTCTCATTGGATCCTCACTAGCTGTGTGACTCTGGGCAAGTTATTTAACTCTGTTTGCCTCAGTTTCTTTATTTGCAAAATGAGCTAGAGAAGGAAATGGCAAAACACTCCAGGACCTTTGCCAAGAAAACCCCAAATGGAATTACAATGAGTCAGACATGACTGAAATATGATTGAACAATGACCACATCCTGGTATAGTCTGTGATAGATAAAAAAGAAATACTCAGCATAGTCTGACATATGCTACTAGACTTTGGAAAAACAGATTTTAAAGAGAAAGTATAGGTCTAAGATTCTATAAGAAAATTCTGTCTAAGAGGCAATAAATAAAAATAAAATTCTGATAATACAATCATGATCTTTGACCTTTACTTGCTTCAATTTCTTCATCTGTAAAGTGGGGATAATAATATCTACTTCTCAAGTTTTTTGTGAGCATGAAATGAGAATAATTGTAAAGTAACTACCATATTGCCTGGAATATAGTGAGTTCCATATAAATCTTTATCATCATCATCTTCTTCATCATCATCATCATCATCACCATCCTACTGAGTAAGCAAAGCATAGAGACTGATATGCTTGCACAAGGCACCATATTTGTTTTTGTGAAAGGAAATAGATGTATCTGCAGGTAGCTAGGTTGAAAACATAGCTCCGGCACAATGTGTAAGAAGGTCGAAAGTGAAAATGCCCAGAATAAGCTAAAGTGCGCAGCTTAACTTCTCTGGTCATCTGTTTTCTTAACTGTGAAATGAAACAGTTGGACTCTCTTCCATATCTAAGAGTATGATCTATAGATATTAAGGACAACAAAAAAGATTAAAAAACATATTGGGGGAAAGATCAGAGAAGAGAAGCGACTTGAAAATCAGATAATGAAAGAAAAAAGACACAAGTATTTGATTCCCAATTTCTATTAAGTTTTGCTTTGTTTTTAAACAAGAAAAATTACCTTCATTTTAGAATATTGCAGGGAATAGTAAAGAAAATGGTTAAGAGGAAACCCAAACCCAGAAAAATGAAAAGATGGCAAGAGAGCACCCAATTTTCTTCACTGAGTTGAAATCACCAAACCTTGATGATTTCATCTCAATAAAAATATAGTGTAAAAAATTACAGTTACTATTACTGAGCCATTGCTGTTGATCTTTGAAAAAAATGTATAGATCATAAGACGTGCTAAATGATTGATGTCAAGTGAATATCTTGATTTTCAAAGGAGGGAAGAAGAATTTTTCTGGCAATATACTCATCTGCTTGATTTTAATTCCTGGCAAGATTCATATTTTTAAAAGAATATTATTATTAAAAGGACCTGTTATTAAAAATTTTGTGATCACTTTGAAAGGAAAGTAGTGAATCCTACAATAGTATGGATTCATCAAAACATAGATTCCATTTCTTTAACTTCTTTTTCTTTTTCTTTTTTTCCTTTTTGATTGCATTACTAGACTGACAGATGTAGGGGAATTTTGTAACTACATCACAATTAGATTTTGGCAAGCCATTTGAGAAAGTCTCTCATGATATTGTTTTAAGACAATATGAAGGCTGAATGGCTACATACTGAGGTAGAAATAGTTGGATTATGAGACCCAAAGAATGGTCTTGATATGGATGATTGAATCAATAATGAATAGTTCAATATGCCATGTTGATAGAAAGTCTCTAGTGAAATACCACAAAGATATCTCCTTGGAGCTTTTGTACTGAACATTTTTATTAAATGATTTGGATAAAGTCCTAGATGGCTTAACAACTTTCGAGATTATATGAAATTAGGAGAGATAACAAATAATTGAATGAGGTAATCAGGAGCCAAAAATATTCTGATTATTTAGAATGATGGGGAGGATCTAAAAAGATGAAGTTGGGGATAAATGTAAAGTCCTATATTTGAATTTAAAAATCAGAAGTACAGATACATGATAGGAGCAACTAGATTAGACAATAATTAGTGTGAAAAAGTGGCAGGATATTTAGTGAATCACAAGCTCAATATGAGTTCACAATGTGACATGATAATTAAAAAAAAAGCTAATTCAACCTTAGGTGAATGAGTAGAAGCATGGTTTCCAGAATAATGGAGGTAGTGGTTCTATTAGATTCTATTTTGATTAGAACACATTATAGTAGGGAATTTCATCTTTCAGCATGGACAAACTGGAGCATGTCCAAAGGAGGATAAGCAGAATGATGAGGAATTTTAGGTATATTCTATATGAAAGGGAGTTGAAATACCTCGGGATGTGGAGCCTACAGATCGGGAGACTTGGGGAGAAAATGACAGTTGGTTTTAAGTATTTGAAGACCTGTCTTGTGAAAGAAAGATTAAACTTATTTTCTTTGCACCCAGAGGGATGGAACTGATAGAAATGACTGAGGATTACAAGAGGCGTATTTCAACCAAAGAAAAATCTCCTAATAACTAGAATTGTGTAAAAGCAGAAGAGGAAGGAATGGATGCTTTAAGCAGTAGTAACTTTTCTTATCTCTAGAAGTTTTGAGGAAGAACCTAATGAACCCTTTCCAGGAATTTCTCAGGATAGGTTCTCACTCAGTAATAGGTTGAACTAGACCTCAAAGGTCTCTAAGTCTAAGAGTCTATGATTCTATTTTATGTTTCTCAATTGCACATGGAGAAACATTTAGGATATGTATTAGAAATAATAAGATAAAATTAATGTTTAGCCAATTCTCCCCACAAACAATCTGTTTATGCAGTTAGCTTGGAAATCAAGATGGTTTTACTTTGGAAACCAACCTTGTCAATATAACACTTTAGATAGAGAATGGGTCATAAAATGCATAATGATGTGAGTCAATTTTCATTGCTTCTTTGTGGAATGTCCATGTTAACCTCTGCAATTCTGCACACAATTATCTACACATTGGAATGCTTTTGCACAATGAAGAATGATAATGTAAGTTTGTGGAAAAATTATTTGCAATCTTCACCAATTCATGCCTGATAAAGAGTTTTATAAAAGTCAGATGTACTAGATAATGTTTATTGTACAAAGAAAAACTATGTAAACTACTCAGCAAGGATGACAGAGGAAAGATTAGATAACACAAGTTCACTAATAGCTAAAAGAATGAAGAATGATTTAATGGGATAAGTGAATGGTACAGCTGTTTCAATAAGATTGAAAACAATGGGTATAAGAACATTAATTATGTATTTTATAGATGGGTACTCTTGTTATATCAAGTAGGGATGGCTTTATTTGAATGAATAGATTAAAAAATTTATAACAAGTAAAGTTCCCCAACAGTGGACTGCTTTGTAAAGTAGTGAGTTTCTTGTAACTGGAAGTATTCAAGCAGATTAGATGATCATCTCTTTGGATGTGGTAGAAATATTTTGTGTATTGGGAAGGAAGTTGTATCAGAAGACCTCCCAGGTCTTTTCAAGCTTTAAGTTATTAAAAAAAATCATGAAAGATCTCATGTTATCTTACACACACACACACACACACACACACAGACACCCCCCCCAAATACTTAACATCTAGTAGCCTCTGAAAATATCTAATGAGAGGAGGTGTTTGGGATTGCTGACCCAAAATGTCTCCCTTTGTGTTCCTTATTGATTGATATCCTTAGGATTTTATTTATTTTATTTTTTATTTTTTTATGGATTTTGAAGGGTGCCAACAGTGAGCTTGGTAAAGAAAAAAACAGTTCTTCCTGGGCATTGTTGAGAAATAAATTAATAAAAATAATGGGTACCTCCTAGCCAAGATTTTAGGATTCTTAAAAAGGGAGTTATTTGTAAAACATAAAATTGGACTTCATTTTCCTACTACATTTGTAACTGGGATTGTTTGGCTCCTACATTACACAGTAGCTTTAAAGATTAGAAAAATTAAGTTTTCTATGCTTTAATACATAGTCCTCAGATTGCATTTCTTGTAAGTGTCACTAAATGGTATTATTGGAAATGATTGTAACTGGGTCAGTTTAAATTTGGTCACTTTTAGCCAAAGGACATCACAAGTCATATTCCTGTGATCAGGATTAGGGAGCACTTTATGGTAGGATCATCAATATAGAGGTAGAGGGACCTTACACACCATGAATCCAACTCCTTTTCATACAAGGAACTGATGCTGAAAGAATTGCCCAGTCACACAGTAAATACCTAAAGCAGAATTTGAACTCATATTTTCCCAGTCCAGTCCTCCATTCACTACTCCATGATGCAGGGGAAATAAAAATCAGAAGTAACCTGATTCAAATCTTGCCAGCCATATATACTGTGTGACCACAGACAAATAAGTCAATCTCTCTATGCTTCAGGATAATAGTGAGAATGATAATTCCATTAGTACCTAATCACAAGAATATTGTGAAGAGTAAGATGATTCACAGAAAATGCTTTGGATAATAGGTACCAATTATAATCATGGTTCTTGAAACTTATTTCTAATAGAAAATCTTCCTTACTTCACCCCCTTAATCTATCCCCAAACATCTATTTAATCCCCAGGTATAGAAACAGATATTGACGATCTATTTTTATTCCATGTAGAGTACATATACAAAATATTGTATCCTGTGATATTTTACCTGTGTTTTTGTCTAGGTCACCTCTTCACTAGTTTGTTAGGTCCCTGTGGGCTGGGAACACCTCTAAACCTAATCATTATAAACTACATAGCACCTACTCCAGTGCCATGAACTCTGTGGGAAGCTTGATCAAAGTCTGATGATAACAGCTCCAGAGCCTTTGATGTGGAAGATTCTGAGCATGTGATGTTTTTCATGAGAGTATAGGCTCAAAGCTATCCCTGGGGACAGTCTATCTCTTTACCACCCGACAGCTTATTAGCCAATTTCTCTGTATCTGGGAGCCAGAGCAATGGAAGCAGGGCAGATTGTCTCTGAAGGAACTGAAAGAGTTGTGAGTTTGTAGTTAAGACTTTTAGAGTTGGGAAAAATTTTGGAGATTATCTAGTGTAACTACATGTATATGTATACTATAAAGTATATTTTATAGTATGTATACTATATGATATATAATATATGTGTACATATATATATGTGTGTGTATGTATATATATATACACATACGTCTACATATAGTATATACACAAAACATGCTATCCTTCCCAATAGAATAGATGCTCCTTAAGAAGCTATTTCACTTTTGACTTTATGTCCCTTAAATCCATTGATTAATAAATAATCAACTAATCAATCAATTTCTATTGATTCTTTGGAATACAAATACTAAGAATGAAACAACAATCCAGACTATTAGAGTTTATATTCTATGAATATATAGATGAATATATTCTATGAATATATGAATATACAATATGAAGATATATAGGTAGATACAATGTAATTGGAGGTAGATAGAAGGCTTAGTAATTCTGAGCACCAAGAAAGACTTCATGTAGAGGAAAGTGCTTTGTGTCTGGTAGGTACTACATCAATGCTTTTTGGCAAAAGGTTCAGCACATCTTTGTTGAGTACCTACTATGTTGAAGTTGGGGTATTGCTCATTCTTTTCCAGGTGGCACTTTGGATTTTCTCTACCAAGTCCCAACTCTTCATCCTGAAGCTTTATTCTAACCCTGGAATCCTCATGTTGGAAGCACACTGAGCCCCTGTGATCTTTCCTTCAGATTGAATTGTTCCTCTCAGAACCTTCATTTAGGAGGGTGTCTAGACCAGCCACAACATCTCTCTTCAGAGAGCATTTAGACTTCCTCTGAGATGACCCATGTTGGATACCTTTGTCTTCTCCCCCAGTTCCCAACATACACACCCACCCACCCCCCACAATCCCACCTCCTCCTCTACCCAATAACATCAGTTTTCAGTTTCCTTTTGTCTTGTCTTTCCCTATTAAAACCTAAGTTCATTAAGGACAGGGAATATCATTCTTTCAGCTTATATTTTTATTACCAGCACTTAGTGTAGTCCCTGGCACATAGTAAACAATAAATGATTTTTGACTGTCTGACTAGTGCCATGTTATAGTGCCGAGGAGAGTTGGAAATTCATAGCAGAGAGTAGAAAGTGGGAAATATTAAGATACTATTGCAATACTACTGTGGGTTTGGAATTAAGCTATTATGGCAGTGGAAGTACAGAGGAGAGAGATTCCAAAGACGTTATGGAGGTAAAATTGATGGGACCTAGCAGTGATTAGATCTGAAAGGTGAGAGAAAAAAAGTCTGGAGGAGGGGCAACCTATTCAATTTCCACCAGGTCTTGTGCCTGTTTTATCCCTAAATATGTAAGAAGGTCAGTGCTCTTGGGATCATTGTGCCCTGATCTTAACAAGCCTTCAAAATGGAATCCTCCCCCCAAAAAATCAATCTAAAACATATATTAATTGCCTACTCTGTGCCAGGCACTATGCTAAGTACTGGTGATACAAAGGGGGGCAAAAGACAGACCCTGACCCCAAGAGAAGGAATTACATAATGTGTGCTAGAGAATTTAATAGGAACCATCAGAATATTAGCTGTGGGGTCATTCTTAGTTTATTAAGGAATAGAGCAGTTTATCAAAAATCACTTCTCTATAATGAAAATAGAATCTTTAGCAATAATTCTAAATTAATATTTAATATGCATATTTATTAACAGATCAATAGTTTTCCTCAGCCCAAAAGGGTATACATGCCTGGATCTAAGGAGATGTGGCTTTCCCAAAAAGGGAAATAAGAGAGATTAAAAAACCAGGAGAAGAGGGGTATTGACATTGTTCAGCTCTAGGACAAAGAACAAGACTGGGCTCTGTAGGTTCCTCAAGGATACCTGGGAAGGTACAAGGTTGTGCTATTTCAAGGGAAATGAAAAAGCAGCAGTTTCAGCACAAAGTGACTATTCTTACTGTCCTCTGGGAGGGAAAGAGATCCAGAGGCCAAAACTGGAAAAGCCTGTCTACTTTTTGGTCAAACCATATCCTATGATTCCATGGCCCGCTGCTGACTTACATTTCATGATTCAGTGTAGCTTTGGAAGCTCTGCTGGTGCTATAATCTGTTTGGATGGTGTGTGGTGTCCTTTTTAAAATGATCAAAAAGCCACCTCCATCAGCCTAATCTATATGGCTTTTTACAAAAATCCTCCTCTGTTCAAACAAAGAAAGTTAACTCTTCAACCCTGTGACCCACTAGGGAACGGTCCTGCATAAGAAGAAGGGGGCAGTCTGTTCTCCTGTCCCCTTCCCATTCAAACAGCTAGAAAATATTAATTATGATATTTAAACAACTAGAGATTGTGAGAATTATCACATTGTGAAGCGTAGAATAGAACAACTAAGAAGGAAAGCAGGGGAGCTGAGGTCATCCCACAATATAACACCGAGGTTATAAACATGGAGGAAGGGAATGAGCACAACAGGAAATTATTTACTATAACCTGGTACCAGAGTAAAAGAACCACGCCCTCTGTCAGAGAGGACCTTAACAGACTCTGAAAGTTAAAAAGAGATGAACTGGGAAGGTCAGGGTTTTTTTTTTGAGGGGAAAGGGGGATATGGTATAGAAACCAGACAAAGGAGTGGTCAGTGAAATAGAGGATGTATATGTAATACAAATTCAAAATACCCAGGTCTAGTTTTAAGTCTTGACAAAATTCAAATTTTGTCACTTAGAACTACAGCCTCTATTTTACAATTAAGCACTCTAGCAAAAAAATCTTTCTTCCTTAGAAATGATCAACAGAATGATACTTTGATAGTTTGGAAAGAGAATAAAGGACACAACGCTGCCATCCATTCTTTGCTCTCTCAGACTTAACCAACTAATTAAATCCACTTTGCTTTCTGGGCTTATGGTGACTTTGTATAATTCAGACTGGAATCTTGTCACATTCAGAAGATCTGTAGTTGTCCAGGTTGCCATGGCAGCTAAAATTTCTCCTTTTTGTAAAATTATCTTCAGCCCCTTGGCTTCAGTTAACCACATAAGCTGGTGTATTATTAGCTTAATGAAGGAGCCCTTTCTATAAGCGTCTCCCAATGCTTGTCAGGTAGCTGTCCAACTAGTGTGTTGTTATGCTGGGTGTCTTATTCTCAGCATCCATCTGGAGAGCCCTCACCAAGCCTTACAAAGGCTGTTCATTGCGTGCCAGGGAGCATCTTGCTGGCTCAGAGGAAAATGCATCTGTCTTTCCTTAAAGGCGCCCCGAGACATCATCTTGTCCTCCTAAGCTCATCCCTGGGCTCCATGATGTTCAGCTTTGTCTTCAGCTGAGCATTGATGCCCATTGTCAAAGGAAGATTTCAGTGTTCACGAATGTAGCTATAATGCAACATACTCTGGGACTGGTTTCAAATTCTAATGATTAACACGTGTTCATCCATTCCAAATGGAGCCACGGCTGTAATCCCTGCAGCACACATGTTATTGGAGTTGGGTTTATTTTTTTTGAGGGAAGGAGAATTAAGGGAGAGGTTGTTGTTGTTTTCCTTCCTTTGCTTCTCACATGGAGCACAGAAAGCAAACAGCCATTTATGGGTATAAATCTCTGTTCTCTGCCTTTAAGGCATCTTTTTGCTCTGGTTCTGTACCTTCCATGAGGTGAGGTTGCAGATTGCTTTCTGGTCACTTGAGAGATTGTCCTAGCTGTTCAGCCCTGTGCCCTACATTAACTCAAGCAGCCATCATTCCCCTGACCTGTTCTCTCCTCATAATGGCAGTCTATTAATTCCCCCTCCCCATATACACGTGCCCGCTGTAGATCTGAGATAACGGTGTGTACCAGAAACATGACTATGGGAAAATTCAGGTTCTGTGCTCCATCTAGAAAGCAGCAGGGAGGAGTGCTTGATGATTTGAAAAGAGCAGAGCCTGCATATAAAAGGGGGCTAGAAAAAATGGGTCTTTCTTGTAAACAGAGAAAGTTAAATGTGGTATTATTATCATCCTCCAGTTCCTGCCCAGGATTACTAGGTGGGATGAAGCCCCATCAGGTTCCCCAGCTGAGATGTTAAGCTATTGACCTATTGCCCTTCACATGACAGTTGTGTCAACTATAATCAACTCCCCAAGAAGAAAGTTGCATTTACCAATACAGGAAAGCCCTGATAATTTGGGAGCAAATTGGGATTTCTATAGGAATTACTTTCCTTCCTTTTCTTACCCTGCCCACTCTGAAATCCCAGAACTGAGCTGAAGTTTCTGCAAATGCATCCTAGCAATGGAGGTTAAAGCACCATGGTGAAATTTATTTCATCTCTGAATTTACAGCTTTGTTAAGCAAAGCTATATAAAAGCCATAAAACGAAAGAGACTAAAAATAAAAAAGCGGAAAACCAATAACAAATAAGCAGCCCCAGCCAGCTTTCTTCCCTTGCTCAAGATGAAATGCGAAAAGTGAGCATGAAGCATCATAACGGATTGTGTTGCCCTCCAGTTTTAATGGTCTACAAATGATCTTGGATAAGGGATATTTTTTTCTGACCTGAACATTATTCTCCTGTCACTTTCCTTCTCTACATCTGCAGGGTCTCTCCCCCTGGGCAATCAGTCTCTAGCCAGGAAGGAGGGTGAGATAGCTGCTGAGCTTTTTTTTTTTTTTAAGTACCTTACATCCTGGGAGTGTTTGCTCAGTAAATGCCAAACCATAATTACTTCAAATGCTCCCTTTTATTTATATCATGGCTGTGGCCTTTGTTTTGAATAAAAACTCACTGGGGTCCATGTTTTAATGATAGGACACCCTTAATCACAGAATAGCCTAGATCATGGAGGTGGCTATAGGTGCTTTATTGAGATATGGCACAAACATTTGCAAGCTCTACACCAGAGTGAGTTCTTTTTCTATATATGTTCTGATGGTATATAAATAGCTTCAGTTATGAGGATTGTTGAAATAACTTGTTTGTGTAATTATAATGACATTACTAACATATCATACTCATATAGGTCTATAAATATAGAAGCATGTTATTTCAGATTTATTTTTCCAACTGGATTTGTTTCACTGAAGAGAACAAAAAAAGACTCAGGGATGCTACTCATCCAGGGTAGGAGTCTGCAACATCATCACAGAGAGGAACAATGACAGGCAAAAATCAAAAGTACTTACATAAGAGGAAGCACAGTTCTAAGATGCTTTAAAATTGCTGTTCCTAAAAAAAATTAAAAAAAAAATGTTATTTCTTTGGCCAAAAATAAAAACCATGAAAGCACGTCTCACAGAGTAAATGTGTGATGACATCAATCTAGCTGAGGGACTCAACCAAACCCCTCACATTTCAATTTTTCATAATGTTGTATATTTTGATGAAATTTTCTTTGCTGAGTTAAGTAGTGTTGCTGGAGTCACAGATGTCTTTAGGAGAAGCTTTCTACTGGTGGTTCTTGGAGAAAGTCTTTGGGAAGGGTATTGACTCTTTTGCTTTCAAAAAATTAACAATTACCCAGCAAAAGCCATATAAGAACCCAAATAATAATATGAACTACTTCAGGTGGTGATCAATTGCATATCTTTTTTTTTTAATTTTTGACTGAGGTCAATTGGGGTTAAGTGACTTGCCCAGGGTCACACAGCTAGGGAATGTTAAGTGTCTGAGACCACATTTGAACTCAGGTCTTCCTGATTTCAGGGCTGTTGCTCTATCCACTGTTCCACCTAGCTGCCCCAGCAATTGCATATTTTGAAATTGACTTATCTGTTCATTTTTTGGGAACTATTCCTAAGCAGTACTACATTTCTTTACTAAAGATTTAAGCTAATATTTTAATTTTTCTTAAAGCACAGGTCTGTCACTATCCAGCTCAAGAAATTCCAGTAGCTCCCTATTGCCACTAGGAAAATAAAATACAAATTTTTCTACTTTTCATTTAAAGCATTTCACAATCTGCATTCATTTCTAGACTTAAGCACATTTCATCTCTTTGTGCACTCTTTATTCCAATCAAATTGGATTACTTGTGGTTTCCCTACTCTTTCCCTCTTCTTTATCCATTTGGTTGTAGAGGTGCAATGAATTGTGTTCTCACTTTCACCTTTAGGAATCCCTAGCTTTCTTCAAGAATAAGATCAAGCAACCAAGGATTTCTTGCTGCCATGTCTTACCTTTATCCCTCCAAAACTTTTTCCTATAGACTAAGCTTTCTGTGACTTCCAAGTTGATAATTAATTAAACCTAAAATTGAATCCATTCCATGTATTGAAGGGAGTATCTTCCTGAACTTTTAGATAACACTAAAATTTTAACAATAATTTTTATGATAAGGTTCCCAGCTTTGCTTTCAAACCTGAGGAAGTGACACTGGTTACAGAATTTCAGATCAAATTGTAGATATGGGTAATGTCTTAGAAGGCTATTGGGGGAGAAATTTGGAGGCTTCGCAGTATACCTTAAATCTACAACTTTAAAACTACAACTTCAGCTACATTTATTTTTTTAAGCTAATTTTATAACCAAGCTAGGGTTCAAGGTCCTGGTGGGTGGATACTGTTACCTTTATATTCTGTTCAGCATCCTAGTATGTGGAATGGATTTAGAGTTGGAAAATTTCTTTGAGGTCATCTAATCCAAATCTTCCTTATTTTACATATGGGGAAACTGAGACACAGAGAGTAAATGACTTGTACTAGCTAGTAGACATCTTTGGGAGAATTTGCACCGAGGGTCTCCCTGATTTCCACTCCAATTTCCTGTCACACCAGAATGAAACAATTATAACTCATCTGGGGAAATCACATTTTAGAAAGAAGTGTGGGACTGAGAAAACAGGATTATACATTTTGCGAAACTGAGAATTTTCTCAATGGGCAGAAGTGGGTTAGCCCTGTTTCTTGTGTGATATGTTCCCCATGACATTAACCATGAATTGCACACATCTATAGGGCTGATAATTTTTACTAGTGTGGGTTGCAGTGCTTTTGAATTATATCAGAGATTTATGAAGTTTTTATAAAAGAGTCTCTCATACCCAGACTTTTCAGGGAATATATGGATTTAGAGGAAATGTGTTGACCTTTCAGGATCAAGGAGGCATAGGTTGACGTCCTGTCTCTGACAAGTACTGGCGAGGTGAATATTTATTCACCTAATATTAATTATTTAAGCTCCCAGTATCCCAGGCAACTCTCTTAGACTCTTAGTAGTAGAGCAAGTACCGATATTCATTTGCAAATGGAAAAGGAGTTTCTTAATGAGAATTACCTACACCATCAAGTCTATATGAATTTAAGGGGGAAAGAAATACTACTTTCCAAGAACTCCCAAGCACCATCATAGCTGACTCATTTTTCACAAGGTGTTAATAAGCTTGTTGCATCTCCAGACCCTGCTCTCCTTTTTTCCCCATTTTTCTTTCTAAATAGTCCCTTGAGTATTGTCCACTAAATCCAAATTAAAGAGATGACAATAATATCACCCCATTCCCAGAAGCCAAAAGCTCTCTTTTACCCTTAAATTTTGCTTCTTTTGTTTGAATTGTCTCTATCTTATATCAACATGTGGGGTCTTAGCCCACCTCTCCTTGTTCTGTGTGTAAATGAGGCAATGTCTAAGTTTTGCACTTAGTAGTCATGCTAGAAATTAGAATTACTGGATGTTAAATCCTGATACTTTAAATTATGCAGATAAATCTCTGGCTATATTTTATTGACTGTTAAGATTGTTTTGGATCATATGGGAGACATATATACATACAACACAAACACTCACAGTTAGCAGCCAGTCCTTTCAGATATACTTGGCAATAATGCAATTTTCCTCTGACAGTTCATTCATTACTTCCTAGCTATTTAAACTCTGTATGTGTATGTGTGTGTGTGTTTGTGATGAAGTTCCCTTTCCTCACTTGGTTCATACAAGGTCTTGGAAGAATGGCTTTCTGTAAACAGGGTTGAATCATCCTGATTTCAATCCAACTTCTCCCTTATAAAGCAGGCAGTACTTCCAATATTTGGGGCCAAAGCTAACAAAGAGCTTAGGATGCTTAAGCTTCATTATTTTGCCCTCTTCTTCATTTAGGAGCTGCTGAAGAACAGGCTATAGATATAACACCCCACTATAAGTAAGAGAGCATTAGACTAGAAGTAGCAGGAAGGACAGGATAGTGTCCCATTCTGCTCTTTTTCTCCCTGTGGGACATGTTAAAGTAGAGATTGTTAATCTGGGGTTTTTGTCTTTTTAAAAAAATCTAGGGGGGCAGTGGATAGAGCAAAAGCCCTGAAGTCAGGAGGACTTGAGTTCAAATCAGGACTCAGACACTTAACATTCCCTAGCTGTGTGACCCTGGGCAAGTCACTTAACCTCAATTGCCCCAGCCCCCTCCCCCCCCAAATTGTAAGTATTTCAATATAATTTTTTGCAATTGTATGTATTTTATTCATTTAAACAAAACATTCCATGTGTATACATATTCTATACACACATATGCATGCACATATGTATATATGTATTCATGTGTATATATGTATATATACACATATATGTATATATATAATCACACATACATACTACTAAAGGAGTCTATGACATAAGCAGCTCTGTTTTCTCTGTTAGGCAAGCAGCAAGCATTAATTTTCACTCTCTCTTTCTCTCTGTCTTTCTGTCTGTCTCAGTCTGTCTGTCTGTCTCTTCTCTCTTTGTCTCTCTCTCTGTGCTGTGTGGTCTCATGTCAAGGTATGATGGGTAACGTAGAAATAGGGCTTTATAACCTAATCCCACTCCATTTTCAGGAACGCTTGCTATTACGACTGATCTATTCAATTTATGGAACTGGTTTTTGATGGATTTGCATGTTTGCTCTGAGCTAAAAATTTCCCTGCAAGCCCTTAGGCTTATAAGACCCTATTAAATACTTCTCTCCAAGAAAACAAATCCAAATACAGATAGAACTTCAGAGGATAGAAGGCAAAAACATTTTATTTTTCTTTGTTGTTAATTTGCTTGGTTTTGTTTTCCTAAATGCAGAGAGACTTGTGTGGGACTTAATTCTTCTTGTATGTTTGATTGTTTTTATTGTTGACTATCAAGTTTGCGATACTTAGAAAAAAAATCTATTTTTGAAGCAGTAATCTCTATTGAATGAGGTTCAACCTTCCATAGGATTCTATCAGCCACAGCTTAAAGATCCAACAGGGCAGTCAATTATGTTCTTTCCAGAGCAGTAATAATAATAGGAAAAGCAACAACAATGGTAAGGACAAAGACATCAACAACAATAAACAACCCACGGCCATTCATCGGAATTGTCCCAGTTAGTGTGTCCCCCTTTCTCTTCTATGGGAGCCCTTTGATTTAATTGGAGGTAGCACTGAGGTTTTAGCCCAGCCAGTTACTTTAAGGAAGAGGTTACTGGAAAATACAAAGAGCAACATCTGCTTTAGTCCTGACTTTGAACCTCAAAAAGGCCAGAGAGCCCAAGGCAATTTTGATTTTCCTTGGCAATGCTTTCTCCTGATTCCCTCCCTCCTTCCCCCTAATCCTTCTCTTAGAGCTGGCACTTTTCAGGTCCAATTATTTGCTTTATCTTTAGTTTGAGGCCAATTTTGCATGCTGGTTATGGGACAGGAGCTTTTAATTGACAAGCATGAAGCTTCCTCCTTTGGCATGCTTGACAGCCATCCAAAGTCACTTAATATTCTCATGGAAGGTTTTTTTTTTTTTAACTCCTCTGCCATTTTTGGGGGCTATTTTCTGTTATATTGTGATTTTGAAAGTTCATTTGTGTTCTTTTTTTCCCTATAGTCCCTGAACAGTACTTCACATTAGACTGGCCAATTCCAGCACACACACATACACACAAATATACAAAAATACAAAAGCTTTGGTCATAGATAAGCCATTTGTGGTTATTGTTTTTGTTATTGTTTTGCCAAAGTAGATAAGTAGTTCTTTGGCAAAACAATAACAGCCTGTACTTAATATGACAAAGAGACACAGAGTCCATAATGCCAATTAATAAAAACTGTTGATGAAGTGAATTTGATTTTCCCCCCTCCCTCAACCTCCTCTGTATTGTTTGATACCCAGGATGGGAGAAATCTGGTGAAATTGCCTAGCACTTTGAAATTTAAATATCATCATATGGAGGTTTTATGGTATTAGAATTTTTGTGACCCTTAAGATATTTACATAAGCAAAATCCCCATCATGAATATACTTCATAGACTTCATCATATCTACATTGAAGCTGCTCTCCTCTGTAATTCCCAGACTCCTGTTCTACTATCTACCAAAAACAATTTCAAAACAGTTTTAGATCTGAGATCATTTTCTATCCAATGAGAAAATTATATAAGTGTGGCAGAATTGCTTTTGCTTTTGATGAGCCATAGTTTGCAATAAAGGCAAAAAATATTTAAGTTCTTACAATGGAAGAGAGTATAATATTAGCTTCTGGGTCTTTTTTGCCAAGGTAGTTTAAATCTTCTCCACTTTAGACTTTATCAATAAATATATAAATTAACGTCATCTCCCTCTTAACATTTTTGATATAGTATATTTTTAATATAACAACTAATTTCCACCAGAAAAGCAGTATGTTTCAGTGGAAATAAACTCTCCATCTGGAATCAGAGGTCAAATATTGCCTCACTCTGTGTTCAGATCTTCTTCTGTTACTTGACTGTGTGACTTGGGTTAATTCTCTTTACTTATTTTCAGTTTTCTAATTTGTAAAAAATAAACATGCCAGACTAGAAGATCTCTCCGAAAGATCTTAATCGGCTCTAACTCCATGAGCTTCCTTATAGGCTCTTCCCTTTAAAAGAAATTAAAATCATTTAATGTATTAATTATATTATATATTATTACAATTAATTGTAATTGTGGCACCACTCACAATTTACAGTGTTTTTTTTAAAGTTTAATTTCAGTCATCTTGAAATAACATTGTCCATTTTATTTAACTTTAATTTGGTTGTCTTCATTTATATTATGGATTTATTCTGAATATTGGGGTTTTTTGGTTTTGTTTTCTCACTTTGAATATCAGTTTGTATGTGTCTTCCTATATTTTTCTGAATTATTCATGTTCCTACATCTTTTTTGATATAATATTCCATTATATTTATATATTATAATATATTTTGTTATTTCCCAATTGTTGGATGTGTGATTTATTTTTTTATATCATCCTTGCTACCAACAATAGCATTATTATGCTATTTTGATACACATGGGATTTTTTTTCTGATATTGACTTTTTGATAAGCCCAGTAATGAAGCTCATAGGGTATGAATGATCTAGTAATTTCTCTTATAATTCTATATTGATTGCCAGGAGCATTAGACAAATTCTCAGCTTTATTAACAATGGATCAGTATATCCATGTTTCCAGAACTCTTCAAATAGTGACAATTTCTATCTTTTACAATGTTTGCAAATTTGATGAAGATGAGGTGATATCTTTGTGTTGTGTCGATTTGCATTTCTCTTGAGTGATTTGGAACATTTTTTTAACATAGTTGGTGATAGCTTAGAACTCTTCTATTAAAATCTATTTATAACCTTTGACCTCTTATCTACAGATTCACGCATATAAATTTATGTCAATTCCTAATAGATTTTGATAGAATGTTAATAGATATTTGATTATCTGTGCTTAATTGTAGCCTTTTTGGGGAAGATAGGGGGATGAAAGGGAAAAATAAAGTAAAAAGAGCACAATAGAGAAAAAAAGAAAACCTTTAAAGAAACAAAGAAAAGATGAACAGCTTTGAACACAATGTGTAGTATTTATTACATAGGCTTCATTGAAATGGAAATTTATTGTTTCATATTTTGAATCCTCTATTATATTCTGCTGTGCATATGGCAATGTTTTCTTTTCATTTTTTTCTCTTTTCATTTTGCATTTAAATTTAAATAAATAAATTTAAAACAAAAAAAATCATACTGACCCCTGAGGGGAAAAAAAGTAGAAATATTTGATGAATGAACAAAAAAGAATTTACTAAGGGCTTATTATGCACCTACCACTGTACTAAGTGCTATGAATACAAATACAAAAATGGGACAATCACTGCCTTCTAGGAGATTATAATCCAAAGAGAGAGATGATATTTTATTGATATAGAAAGGGGAAGTAGTGTCCAAGATCTAGTAGGTCATAAGACTGGCAATTAGCTCAATGGGCCAGTAGAATAACAAACTGTTTCTGGAAGCAGTGGAGTATTACTTTGCTTATAATTCCCATAGCAAGAGGTAGAAATCAAGAATCAGTCAGTACAAAGGCATTTAGTAAGGATTTACTCTGTGGTATTTATTGAGTTAACCAATAGGAATAAAATATTAAAACAACAATAACAACAACCACCACAAACCAAACAACCTACTATTTTTTGCCCTTCAGATGCTCAAAATGTAATGGAGAAGTCAAGATGCAAATAAATATGTGTGTACAAGATATACATAGAATAAAGTAGGGATAATTTCAGAGAGAAGGCACTAAGATTAAGAATGACTAGGAAAGGCTTCTTGTAGAAAGTGGGATTTCAATTGAATCTTGAAGAAATACAGTGAATCCAGGAGGTAGAGATGAAAAAGGAGTGTTCCAAGAATCTAGTGAAAATTCTTGGAGTCAGGAATTGGATTTCTTATTCTAGAAACAGCTAAAACTCAATGTCATTGAATCTTCAGAGTATGTAGAAGAAAGTAAATTAAATTATTCTAGAAACAGCTAAAAACTCAATGTCATTAAATCTTCAGAGTATGTAGAAGAAAGTAAATTATAAGGAAGATGAAAAGGTAGAAAGAGACCAGGTTATAAAGAACTTTGAAAAGCTAAGCAGATGGTTTAATAATTGATCCTGAAGATAATAGGGAATTTCTTGAACAGTCAGTGGAAGATTGGAGTGTGGAAAAATGAGAGAGGAGGATCAACTAGCAGCAGAAAGTGGCTGGGCTAAAGAAGCAGCAGGATCTAATCTGGGGCTAGCTAGATATAAAAGGCTTTCTCCAATCAGGACAACATGAAAATCTTTGTTGTAAGTTGCTTTCCCCCTCACAATCTATAATCTTTCTTATTCTAAGTGCATTAATTTTTATTCATGATTAATAGAATATTAAGGATAATACCACTAATCTAGAAAACAAGAATATCCACTTTAAAGCTCTCTTCTTGAAAAATGAGTCCCAATTTTTTTTTAATTTGTGGGGTTTCATAGGCTTTTCTCTTACACTTTTCAATGTCTTAGTAATGGCACATTTGCTAAACTTTTACACTCTGGGAGCCTAAACAAGTTCAGAATTAATGCTCTGAATAACCATTTCCATTTTTGCTAAAATTATTGTTTTCTTATAACACACTTGTTCATTGAAAATTAGTTTGTTTGGAAATATAGTTCTGTGCCAACTAGTATAGCTTTTTCATTACTTAATAGGCCCCCAGCCCAGCCATTTGCAATGACCTCTACTTCTGTTCTATGGCCTATGGATCTGATAGTTCCACTTTGATTTTCCCTATGACCGATAGGGACTGATTGCTTTATTTTTAGTAGTTACTGAACACTCTTGTTCTTTATAACTAGTAATACGGACGAAGTTGGCTGAAAAGGAAGTAAAGGTTTTGTGTTGTTGGATGCCAAATTTGGCTTCTCTTTTTGAGAGGAAGTAGACTTTCTTTACAATGACATTGAGAAAAAGCCACAGAAAATAAATTGACCTTCATTTCAACTAGCCATTGATAGCCAAAGGAACACATAAGTAGGCAGCAAGGGAAGTGAGGGGAAGTGATGTGATTGGCTTTTCATCTAGATAACCTGTTGTAAAGGTCAATAAATAGAATGAAAGGGAAAATTCTAGTAGGTCAAGGACCTACTGTTTTCCCTCACAAAAGCAATAACAACAAGCCAATATAATTTCCCTTTTTCAGCTATTACTAACCAACTATGGATGGAGAAATCCTTTCCATGTCACCATGCTATTACAAGTCTACCAAGTGATCCTGCAGATCAAGCCTTTAGGGAAGAAGCTAAGGATCCATTTCACAGTGGAGTTATTCACATTAAGGTATTTTGTGGCACCATACCTTAGAGTTAATTTAGGAATTTGCTGAGGATGTTACAGAATACATATTTTAACTTGCTTCAGTTGATCATTAACTCAGCCCTAGACACAGAAAGGAACATGTATGTTTCTGACAACAGTGATGAATAAAGAAAGATAGAGGTTATTGGAGAATGAAATGGCAACTTTGTCAATTAAACCCTATGGACAAAAGACCATAGGGTTGTGTAGGGTTGGACACGGCTGAACAACTGGACAAGAGTGAGGAAGGCTAATGGTGTTGTCTCCTGGATGCCCAGTAGCTGTGGGGATATATATATATATATATATATGGTTATGTAATACTATGATAATATATATATACATATATATATGTATATATATATATATATATATATAAAATCATAGTATTTCATAAAACCAAGTGGTGGGATGGATCTGTATGTCAAAACCTGGGAAAATGTCACAAAGAGGAAACCAGCAGATGAACCAAGTGATCCTCAGCTGATGGTCCTGATCATTCTTCCCATACTTCTCCTTTTTGCTCTTAGCTCAACTTGGAAATGTAAAGCAGACAAAGAAAGATAGTGATGATTTTCTTTTCACTTAAGAGTATCCTAAAACTTACACATAACAGGTGTTCAGTAAATGTTTATTGGATTGAATCATTCTAAACACATTATCTTATTCTCTATCCACACTCTATATTTTATAAGCCCAAGTGTTGCTTTCTTAACCATGACCATTCTGCCAATTAGTAGCATCACAAGACCTTCTTAATCATTCATTTGTAGTCATGGGGATGTGGAGGGAGAGTAATTAATAACTATAGTCAACAGTGAGCTTTTCTCAGTTTGAGTGAAGTTATTCCCTCTGCTGAGTCTAGCACTTTAAAAGAGGAATAGAACACAGAAATATAGATTGATGAAAGGAGAAATACATAGGAGAAATACATAGGAGATCTGGCTCAATACAGAAGTTTTGTTGGATTTGAAATCAGAAGTCCTTGGTTAGAATCCACCGTTGCAGTTATTACTAGTGTGACTTTGTACACTTTGTGCTTACTTCCTCAACTATAAAACAAGAAGGTTCTACTAAATGATCTGTAATCTTTCTTCCTGCTCTAAACCTATAATCCTATGAATTCTACCATTAATAAGGTACATAACATTGGATAAATCACAAAATTTCTCTTTGGGCTTTAATTATTTCAGTTTTAAAATGAGGGGGATGAACTAAATGATCTAAATGAATGGGAGAGATGTCACAGGTACCTAAAAACAGGAAAATGTCCTAGTTTTTTTAAAAAATTAGGCTTTTTTCAATTGTAAAATTTGGTTAGGGTGAGTTAATTCTAAGAAAATATCTAGAATAAATCATTAAAAATGTGGTTTTTCAGCACTTGTGGGGGAATGACAATGACCAGTAGGAGTTCATTTAAGATGTATCTTGTTTCCTTTTTGTTAGTCTCATTAGACATAGTTATGAGGAATACTACAGACATACTGGATTTCAGCAAGATATTTAACCAAGTTCCTCATCAGATCTTCATGCAAAAATAGAACAATGTATACTACATGAAGATATATTTATATTCTCACAAGAAAATCTAAATTAGTGAGAAATAGGTAGCAAAATGAGAACTGGTTTAATATTTGAAACTAAAGGATGTTATTTAATGGATTGAAATTAATTTGGCAAATGGTTGCAAGAGCTAGTAGATGATTACAGAAATCTATTCTTGGTCATCTTTTGTTGATTTTTTTCCCTTACCAATGACTTGAATAAAACCTTGATAGCATACTATCTTTTCTTTTCTTTTTTTCTTTTTCTTTTCCTTTTCCTTTTTTTTTTGCTGAGGCAATTGGGGTTAAGTGACTTACTCGGGGTCACACAGTTAGGAAGTGTTAAGTGTCTGAGGTTGGATTTGAACTCATCTTCCTGACTTCAGGGCTGGTGCTTTATCCACTGCGACACCTAGCTGCCCCAATAGCATATTTTAGCAAATATTTCTGAAGACATGAGGCTGGAAGGAATAATAAATACATTTTATATTAGAAACAGGATCCAAAGAGATCCTGCCAGCATTATTCAATGGACTAATATAAAAAATTGACATTTAAGAGGTATATATATACATATATATATTTGTGTGTGTGTGTATACTTATACATAAATGTATACAGACATATACATAAATATATACATACATACACACACATGTGTGTAAACACTACATTTAAGCTCTAGTGCTGGATGAGGAAATTTGGCTAGAAGTGGATCATGCAACTTAGGAGTTTTAGTGTACTTGGAAATTAATGGGAATCAACAGAATGAAATAACAGCTCCTTCCCCCCATACCAAGGCTAACAGAGTAATCTGAATGATGAGGGAACTTGACACTGAGGTTCATCTGAGGAAACTAAGAATGTTGGACATCAAAGTAAGAAAGCATTGGGATGCCATGATAGCCATCTTCAAATATATGGTGATATTTCATGTAGAAGAGAGATTAGATGTCCCCTTTTCCTTTACTCCAGTCCACCTTGGTCAAATATGACTGATGGATGAAAGTTTTAAAGAGACAGATTTAGGCTTCCTAAATGTGTTAGATATTTTCAAGTATTTGAAGCACAAACCACATTGAAGGGGGAATTGAGTATTTTGTATTTGGTCTTGAAGGAGATAAGGAGCTCTAGCACTTAAGACAGTATATATGATTGGAACTGAATTCATTTGTGGATTTAAATGAATAGAAGCTTAGGATCACAAAACGTTCTAGGCAAGGAAAAATTCCTTAAAATTTGTTTATTAAAAAACAGGATACAGGAGAATAATTTGTTGTTGTTATTGCTATTCAGTTGTTTCAGTCATGTCTAGCTCTTTGTGATTCAATTGGGGTTTTCTTGATAGAGATACTGAGTAGTTTGCCATTTCTTTCTCTAGCTCATTTTACAGATAAGAAAACTGAAGCAAACAAAATTAAGTGACTGGCCCAGGGTCACCTAGCTAGTGAGTGTTTGAGGCCATATTTGAGCTTAGGAAGATGAGTCTTGCTGACTTTGAGTCCTAGCATTGTGTCATCCAACTGTCCCAAGGGGTAATTAGTTTTCCTTGAGTTGAAGAGTTCTTCAAGCAAAGATTGGAGCTCTATTTAACCTCTAAAGTTCTTTCCTATTCTGAAATTTCATGATTATTTCCCTCTAAAACTTAAAACAAGTAGAATTATTCAAAAGTAGAATGTTCTGCCTTGTGGAGCAGCCAGGTCCCCATCACTGTATATTTTTCTGTAAAGACTGGATAATTATTCACTGGCAAAGAAAATATTTTTTTCCACTTTTTACTCTGATAATCTATGATCTTGAAAGCCCCTTCTAGACTGATACATTCTAGAATTATAGACTATTGTAATTTTACAAAAATTGGTTTGTTTTTGTTTTCCTGTTTAGTTTGACTGTTGGATATGGGAAAGACAGATCTTATCTGGAGGTTCACAGTCTTTTTTTGTCTTTTTGACTTATTGGTCCCCTGAATTTCACTCTACATTAATTGACTAAGAATCTTGGTGTTGTAACTATGGATTTGGATTTGGCAATGGTTAAAAGGTACTTAGTTCAGATTCAAACAATTAACAAAGCATTTCCTAAGCATCTATAATATTCCAGGTATTATTCTGGTTGATAATAAGACACTCAATATGTGTAGAGCTAAATAGTAAATCCTGATTATTCCTATTAATAATCTAGTGTCTTGCATATGGTAGGAACTAAATAAACACTTGCACAATTGATATAAACCACCCTTTTGTATGAGTTGGCTTGCTACAGGCTAAACTTTGCAGTTATATTCATGTATATGGGTAGAAATAAGTTTAGAAGGGCAATCAGAGAGGAAGACTAAGAGGCTCTTAGCATTAGACCACCATGGGGGTGATGGTGTCCAACCATGTCACTTTACAGATCAGAGAAGAAGACAGAAAAGTTAAGAGATAAAGAACTTAGCCATTAAGGTGATGCATATGAAAGATATATATTGTAATTTTCTTTTAGGAGTAGAGATCTGAATTCAATGAAAATGGTTATCCTAACTCTTATGTTCTAGTTAAATTTACATGATTATGATCTTTTTGAGCAAAATGCGATTAAAGAATGAGAGGCCCATCACTAATTTGATTTTCTGTATGGAAAGGAAGGAAATAAGCATTTATTAAGCATCTACTATGTTCCAGGCAATGTGCTAAAATTTTTATAAATATTCTCTCATTTGATCCTCAAATCAGCACTGGGAGCTAGGAAAAATTAAGACTTGCTTTATAGTTGAGGAAACTGGAAAAGAGGTTAAATGAATTATTCAGGGTCATGAAACTGAGACATGATATGAACTCAGGGATTCCTAATTCCAGGCCCAAAGTTTTAGCTACTGAGTCACCCGTTGGCTTAAACATTCCACGTAGGATGTGGTGGTACAATAGGGAAGCTGTATGATATGATGTAAGACACATGGATTATAATTAAAAAATGTAAAAAAAAAGTTTGAGATGTTTTAACTAAAGTCATTTTCTAAAAGTTGTTGAAAGGGGAATTCCACCCCCCACCATACCCACAATCTTATTTTCCCATGTATATGTATATTATATAAAAATAACTATAATAACAATAATGATTTAAAATAAAGATAATTGTAGAACTAATTAATACTAACAATTTAGAAATAGAATAAACTAATCAAGTAGCCTTGTCTATTTTTTTATTGGTTTGATTTTAGCATTCAGATATCTGAGTATTACACTGTGAGAAATTGTTTAAACAGCAGTCATGCTGGATGAAGGCAAGATGAAGAGTAAGAGGAAAAATGAAGGAGGAAAAGTAGAGATTTAAGAATTTAATCACTAGGACAATGCATATGAAATATATGCATTGCAATTTTCTTTTTGGAGGGCTAGGGGTAGAAGTAGAGCTCTCAATTCAATAAACACATTTTAAAAAATGATTCCTATATTTTGCAAAAAAAAAAATTCCTATATTTTACATTAATTTTAGCCAGTATTTAAGAGAGGTATTTCTTCCCATGTGAGTGAGGGGTAAATTGGATCAAAAGCATTGCTTGAGACATAAGTATTTAATAAATGATATTTCATTCAAATATGAAGGTAAATTTTTATATTATCACCCTGATTCATGAATGTTCATGAACCCGATGAAGACAATGTCACTATAACTTCTTTAACTTACTAGAATATTTTGACCATAAAATGATGATATTTATAATCAAAAAGAAACAATCCAGTAGCTTTCATATACAGATAATGTTAGAGCTGGTGAAACTGGATGTTTTGAGTCATCAAGGTCATATTTGATGATATCTTTTGGGGAAAAAAGAGGATTTTTTTCAATTTTTGACTTAGAATTATATGTCTCTTTTTTTTAAAGATTTTGGTCAAACCTGTAAGCTACATTCAATGTACTTACATTAAGGGATCTCAGTGACACAAGTTCAGGGTTCATTCTGCCTAAAGCATTTTCTCTACTAGGATTTTGCTGAAATAGGAAGCAAAGCGAATTTCTAGGTTATCACAAGGATAAAATGGATCAAAATGACACTTTGAAATGTAGCTATGAATGTGTAGCTAAACATAGGTTACATCTTCAAAGATGTTAAGGTACTTATATGAAACCAACAGATTAGCAAAACCTCAGGTAATGGGATGTGTGTGTGTGTGTGTGTGTGTGTGTGTGTGTGTGTGTGTGTGACCTCTAGGAAGTTTTCACTGATTCCTTAGAGAGACCAATAAAGCAATATCCAAAAAAAAAAAAAAAAAAGTACTATCTTATAATATCAAAGATTCTGTCCACGTGTGCTTACAATTTGCATAAATTAGGGGCCGAGGCCAGTGTGGTGTTTCAGAACATTATAGGGTAATGCATCATACAAATTAGATAGGGGTTCTGGCCAAGAAACATTTTAAGGAAGATTATGGATCCCCTACTCTTCCCCTCACAGTGAGTTCAGACAGTTTCTATCTGACTAGAATCTACAAAGAGAAAACTAAATACTGAATCCAAAAAAATATTATTGTAGAAACAGTGGGCACAAAGGTACTTGCAAATGGGGAAGCTTCTTCTGTAGCAAAAAGGAGCAAGGTGAGTGGTAAGGGTAGTCTTTCAACTGAGAGTCTCATTAACAGACATCTTCATAAGGGATGCTCAGAGGCAATGGGCTGAGCTTGCAAATTAGGCTTCAAAGGTTCAATAAGATACTGTCAGGTCCTGCAATGTATGCAAACAGTACTAGGACCTTGGGAACAGAGATGTAAAACCCAGCTGGTAGCTCAAAAAACATTTCCATAAAGATAAGGGAAAGTACCTTAGAGAAGGAGTGGATGTCATGGAAAGAATAACGAGTTTAGAGGTAGGAATCCTGGGTTCGAATGTCATCTCTTTCTTTTAGTATCTGTTTGACCTTGAAAAAGCTATAGATTATTATTCCTCACTTTGCTTATTCTGTAAAAATCATGACTGGCTTGACTGCTCTTGGAGGTCTCTTCCAATTTTAATATAAGCCTGTGATAAATAACTTCATCAAGGTTTGCAGAGATTTACATTCATATTCTAGTGTGAGACTCAAATCAACACAGTGAAATGAGTACTATAGATAGTAAGGGGAGGTGGTCTGGGAGCCAGTTCCAGGCTCAAAAAGGCTTAATGTTAATTTATTTACAACTCAGAAATAAACAAATACTACACTTCAGGACTTGATTTACTGCTAGATTTAAGAAAATAATGGAGAACATTTTAATAATGCAGATTAAACTTAAAAGTTATTAAACATTTACCAGAACATCCCTGGATGCTATTATCCCTATTCTATAAATGTAGAAATTGAAGTCACACAGCTTTCTTCTCATTCCAAGTTTAGCATTTACCACAATGAGCTTCCAGTTCCTGACAAAGTCCTTAGTTCTTTCTAGGACTAAAGTCTCACTATCCTTTTTCTTTCCTTGTCTATTAATCCTTTTTCTAAGCTTCTTCTTAACTCCTATTTTCTTCCTCATGTTTTTACCCCACAGTCTGTAACAGTTTCTATCACACCTGATGGCTCTATCCAACAATCAATGAATGAACATTTCTTCCTATTGTACTCATACGGCAATTCTTTGACAATGTTATGCAGTTGGATGGGCAGCCAAAGGAAATTAGTCCTTCAGTACAACTCTCTTGGACAGATCCTACAGATAAACAATGAGCTTGGACCAGAATTCAATAGGAGGAAGAAATTGAACTGGGAAGGAATCAATAGATAGGAAAAAAGACTGAAAATTAGAAGTGGGGGGTTGATAGTGCTGAAAATTTCCTGGAGAAGATGTGATCAAAGTTCTATGTAGAGGAGTTGGCCCTAGTCACAGCCTCTTTGTCAGAGACTAGAACAAAGGAGGAGATAGTGTGTATGGGGAGGGTGGTAATGATTGTCAGGTGAAGGGGAAGCCAGAAGGAAGACCTCTCAGGGAATGGCCTTGACTGGGGAGGAGGAAAGTATGGGCAAGGGCATCAGCTGAGAAGGATGGGGAAAGAGGAGTTATGGGAGACTTGAGGAAAGAAGAAAATATTTGAAGTAGCCTTTCTGAGTTTTGTAAGACCTACATTCTCTAAAGTCATAGATTTTTCTTTAGTAAGAATTTAAGGCAGTCCTAGATTTCAGGTTTCCCCACATCTTTTCAGCCTTTGTCCTTGGGGGAAATATACAAGTAAAATAGCTATTTTTTTTCTCTTAATCATTCTTCCATTCTTATTAGTTGTCCAGTCCCATCTGAGCATCTTCTTACTATATTACTCCTTGCTATCTGCATCCACAGTATACCATCACCATTCTTTGTCTCTCTTTCTCTTTCTCTGTCTCTGTCTTTGTCTCTCTCTGTCTCTCTCTCTCTCCATTATTGTCAAAATTACCAAAAATTGGCAAAAGAAAGAGAAGAAATCCAATATGTTGGAGATCCATTTTCTAGGCAATGTTGGTTAATAAACAATAATTCCAAGTACTAAGATTATTAAATAAGGCAAAGATAGAGGGAGTAGAGGAAGGAAAAGAAAGAGGGAGGAGGAGAGAGAGAGAGACAGAGAGAGAGAGAGAGAGACAGAGATAAAGACAGTGAGACAGAGACAGAGACACAGAGAGTCAGAGAAAAGAGGGGGGGGAGAGAGAGAGCCCATTATTTTATTTTTTTATTTTTTTAATTTTTTTCAGATCCTTTCTTTTTTTTATTTTTATTTTTATTTTTTATTTTAAGCTTTTTATTTGTATAACATATGTATGGGTAGTTCCCCAACCTTGATCTTTACAAAGCTTTCCAATACAAATTTTACCCCCAGTCCCCTCCCCTCCCCCAGATGGCAGGAAGTCCACTACATGTTAATAATGTTGAAATGCTTGAGAAGTTATGCAAGAAAAATCCTATCTACAAGAAAAAAAAAGAATCAGAGAAAGGCAGCACAATGCAAGCAAATGTCAATAGAGATCATGAAAATGTTACGTTGTGGCCCATATTTCATGTCCCTCTTTCTGGGTGTATATGGTTTTCTTCAGTGAACAACTGGAACTGGTTTGAGGCAATTCTTTATTACAGAGAGCCATGTCCATCAGAATTGATCATCATGTAATACTGTTGTTGCTGTGCCTGATGATCTCCTGGTTCTGCTCGTTTCACTCAGCATCAGTTCATGCAAGTCTCTCCAGGCCTCTCTGAAATCGTCCTGCTGGTCGTTTCTTACAGAACAATAATATTCCATAACATTCATATACCATAATTTATTCAGCCACTCTCCAATTGATGGGCATCCCTTCAGTTTCCAGTTTCTAGCCACTACAAAAAGGGCTGCCACAAACATTCTTGCACATGTGGGTTCCTTTCCCTCCTCTAAGATCTCTTTGGGATATAGGCCCAGTAGAGACACTGCTGGGTCAAAGGGTATGCACAGTTTGACAATTTTTTGAGCATAGCTCCAAATTGGAGAGCCCATTATTTTAATGGCTAACATTTGTATAGTGCTTCAGAATTTGCAAAGCAATACTTTAAACTGCATGATTATACCAGTAAATGCAAGAAAAACCTTTATGGGATCCCAGAATGGAATTTTAAGATTAGAAATAAGATTTTAAGATAATTCAATGTCCCCATTTTACAGATGAAGTTGAAAGGTTACCTACCTGTGGTCCCAGAGAAAGTACACAACCAGATTCTGGATCCAAGAGGTACCAGTGTTGCCTAGTGGGTTGTTGTTCAGTCATTTCAGTCTGTCCAACTCCATGACCCCATTTGGGGTTTTCTTGGCAGAGGTATTGGATTGATTTGTCATCTTCTCCAGATCATTTTACGGGTGAGGAAACTGAGGCAAATTGCTCAGGTCCATATGGTTAATAAGTGTCTAAGGCCAGATTTGAGCTCAGAAAGATGAGTCTTGCTGACTCTAGGCCCAGCATTGAACTATCTAGCTTTCCTTTCTACTGGGCAAAAGGTCTTATATAGAATTGGGCCAATCTCTGTAGGGCATCTACTAGATTCACAGAGGTTAGCTGAAGTCATTCACAGAAGGCTAGGAACAGAGTTTAGATGAGATTTCTGACTTCACATGCAGACTTTTTATTCCTTTCCTAAAGTAGTAAAGTCAAGGTGATTTCTGAATTCTCCAATAAGTTTTCTTTTCTGTATACTTCAAAGGAGTTGGGTGCTCATAATCTGTTGAAGGCTCAAGGCAGTATAATACTCTGAAAATCACAACGATAAATAGAATGGACATAGCAAGAGACCCGGAGAGCTTTCCAAGCTTGGAGGGACACAGCCTCAAAGACTAAAATGAAATCTACATATGTCCTTCAGACTAAGAATGGATCCTATTAAAGGTTCTACCCTAGAACATGTATTGCTGATAAAAACAAAGAGTGTTTCTACTGGGGATGGAAGAAAAGCACATGTACTTATCTTTTTTCTCACAAAGGATGCTGGTATTTTAAAATTCAGATGAATAAAAAATGTGCCCAGCATCAAAGTCTCCTGAGGCACTTGAAATGCTAAAGCATAAAATAAGTAAGAAAAAATAAGTGGGTAAAAAAAGAGAAAACCATACAAATCAGGGAAGGACTCAAAGATAGCAATTGTCTTACATCATTTATGGTCAATAAGATATCGTGCTTTGGGGACCAAGGGATTAGAGAGATGGTGAATTTTGTGTTAAAACTTGACAGAGAATGCCCTTTTCCCTGTTCTCAAATTTGCAATGCAATGGCCTGTGGTAGCATTAATTCAGTAAGGGTTTGTTGAACACTTGCTGGGCGCTCATTACTGCATAAGCTATTGAAGGAGATAAGAAATAGAAGACAGTCTTCACTCTTTCAAGTCAAGGCAACCAAGCTTTTATGAAGTGGCTCAGGCACAGAGATTACAAAGGTAAAAATGAAGCATTCAAAAATTTATATTCAACTGGAGAAAGATGGTCTAAGTATAATAAGTATAAGCATAATAGAAGATAATATAAAGAAGGAGAGAATGTTAGGAAGTAGTGAAAGGGGAATCAGGGAAGCCATCAGGAGGGAGTTATTTTTATTTTGTTATAAAGCATTTTATTTTCAAAACACATGCATAGTTTTTACACATTCACCCTTGCAAGACTTTGTCTTCCAAACTTTATTTTTTTCTCCTTTCTTTCCCCCCACAACTTCCCCTAGAGAGCAAGTTATCCAATATATGTTAAACATATGCAATTCTTCTATACATATTTCCACAATTATTATGCTGCACAAGAAAAGTCAGATCAAAAAGAAAAAAAAAACAAGATAGAAAATATAATGCAAACAAACAACAACAACAAAGTGAAAATACTATGTTGTGATCCACATTTAGTCTTCACAGCACCCTTTCTAGGTACATTTGGCACTTTCCCTCGCAAGACCACTGGAACTGGACTGAATCATCTCATTGTTGAAAAGAGCCACATCTGTCAGAATTGATCATCGTATAAACTTGCTGTTGCCGTGCACAATGTTTTCTTGGTTCTATTAACTTCACTTAGCATCAGTTCATGTAAGTCTCTCTAGGCCTTTCTGAAATCATCCTGCTGATTGTTTCTTACAGAACAATAATTATTTCATAACTTTCATGTACCTTAACTTATTTAGCCATCCCTAATTGATCAGCATCAGCACCAGCAACTTGATACAAAAAGGACCGCTACAAACATTTTTGCACATGTGTAAAATTTATTTAAGCTTTTTTGCTTGCCCAATTAATTGTTCTTCTTTCCCAATTTTATGCAAATAAACATCTAGAGATATAAAACTTCCTCTGAGAACTTCTTTGGCTGCATCCCATAAATTTCACTATGTTATCTCATAATTGTCATTCTCTTGGATGAAATTATTGATTTGTTGTTTCACCCACTCATTCTTTAGGATTAGATTATTTAGTTTCCAATTAATTTTTGGCCTATTTCCCCTGGCTCTTTATTATATATAATTTTTATTGCATCATGACCTGAAAAAGATGCATTTACTATTTCTGTCTTTCTGTATTTGATTTTGAAATTTTTATGCCCTAATACATGGTCAATTTTTTGTGTAGGTTCCATGTCCCACAAAGAAAAAAGTGTATTTCTGTCTCCATTCAAATACCCAACTTTTTTCTTCTTTTTTTAATTGAATGATTTATTTTATTATTTAAATTTTATTTTAATATTATATCATTTCTCTAATTACATATAAAGATGGTTTTCAACTTTTCTTTTTTTCTTTTTTATTATTAAAACTTTTTATTTTCAAAACATATGTATGGGTAATTCTTCAACATTAACCCTTAAAAAGCTTTCTGTTACAAATTTTTCCCCCCTGCTCCCCACCCCTCCCCTAGATAGCAGGAAATCCACTACATGTTAATTATGTTAAAATACTTGACAAATCGAATATATGCATACATATTTCCACACATCCTTGTTGTGCAAGAAAAATCGTATCTACAAGAAAAAAAATCAGAGAAAGAAACACAATGCGAGCAAACATCAATAGAGAGCATGAAAATGTTATGTTGTGGTCCAAATTTCATATCCCTATCTCAGGGTGTATATGGCTTTCTTCACTGAATAATTTGAACTCAATACCCAACTTTTCTAAAATTCTCTTTACCTCCTTAACTTCTTTGTTATAGTGGTTCAACTTATTAGTTCTGATAAAGCAATGTTGGGATCCCCCACTAGGGTAGTTTTGCTGTCTACTTCTTACAGCTCTCTTAACTTCTCCTCTAGGAATCTGAATGCTATGCTACTTGGTGCATATGTTTAGTGTTGATATCTCTTGTACCCTTTAGCAAGCTGTAGTTATCTCTTTTAATTAGATATATTTTTGCTTTTGCTTGATCTGAGATCAGGATCAATATCCCTGCTTTTATTTTTAAAATTTCAACTGAAGCATAATAGTTTTAGCTTTTTATCTTTAATCTCTCTGTATCACTGCTTTAAATGTGTTTGTTGTAAACAACATATTGTAGGATTCTGGCTTTTAATCCAGTCTATTATCCACTTCTATTTTATTGGAGAATTCATTCCATTCACATTCATAGTTAAAATGACTGTTTTTCCTGCCATTTTATTTTCCTCAATTATACTTTTCTCTTTCCTTTCCCCCTTTCCTTCCTCCCAGTGTTTTGATTCTAACCACCACCTTCCTCAAACAATTCTTCCATTTTATAGCCCTTTGCCCTTTCTTATCTCTTTCCCTTTTTACTTCTGTTCTCCCTTCTATTAGTCCTCCCTTTTTCTTTTCCCTTTCTTCTTTTACTTCCCAATAGTGTGTGACAAGTTTGTCTATGAAGCTAAATATGTCTGATATTTTCTTTGAGCACAATCTGATGAGAGTAAGGTTCATACAATGCTCATTCCTTCCCTTCTTTCTTTCAATTGTAATAGGTCTTTTTTTGCTTCTTCATGAGATAATTTACCCCATTTTACCTCCCTTTCCTTTTCTTCTAGTATAATCCCTTTTCCACCTGTAGTTTCTTTTTTATATCATCACAATAAAGTTAAACTATACCTATACCCTCTAATCATACTCCTAACAGAGATACAGTTCTCAAGAGTTAAACATCATTTTCCCATATAGGGATATAAACTTTTTAACTTTTAAAAGAAATATAGTTATTTTCATTTCCTTTTTACCTTTTTATTCTTCTTTTGAGTTTTGTATTTGGAGATCAAAGTTTCTGTTTAGTTCTGGTCTTTTCATCAGGAATAAATGAAATTAACCTATTTCATTAAATGTCCATCTTTTCTCGGGAAAAATAATGCTTAATTTTGCTGGGTAGTTGATTCTTAGCTGCAATCCAACTTCCTTTGCCCTTTGGAATATCATATTCCAGCTCCTTTTATCCTTTAAAATGGAAGCTTCTAGGTCCTGGGTAATCCTGATTGTGGGTCCCCTGATATTTGAATTGTTTCTTAATGACTGCTTGTGAAATTTTCTTCTTGATCTGATAATTCTGAAATTTAGCTACAATATTCCTTGGAGTTTTCATTTTAGGGTCTCTTTCAGGAGATAATTGGTGGATTCTTTCAATGGCCATTTTACCCTGTGGTTCTAGGACATCAGGCAGTTTTTCTTGATGATTTTTTGAAAGATGTTGTCTAGGTTCTTTTTTTCATCATGGTTTTCAGGTAGTTCAATAATTCATAGATTGTCTATCCTGAATCTATTTTCCAATAAGGTATTTTACATTATCTTCTATTTTTTCGTTTTGGTTTTGTTTGACTGATTCTTGGTGTCTGGAGTCATTCTCTTCCATTTGTTTAATTCTAATTTGTAGGGAATTATTTTCTTCGATTAGTTTTTTATTTCCTTTTGCATTTGGCCAATTGAACTTTTAAATGAATTGTTTTGTTCATTGGATTTTTTCCCCATTTTACAAATTCTGTTTTCCAAGCAATTGTTTTCTTTTTCCATTTAGTCAAATCTATTTGGCAAGGAGTTATATGCTTGTCCATTTCACTAAATCTATTTTTTAAAGAGTTTTCTTCAGGTAATTTATTTCCTTTTCTAAACTCTCCTTCAAAGTTTCATTTCCTTTCCCCATTTTTCTTCTAACTCTCCTTTAAAACTCTTTTTGAATTCTTCCAAGAGAGCCTTGTGAAATGGAGACCAACTCATATCACCCTCTGGGGCTTCATCTGGAGACATTTTACCTCTAATGTTCTCAGGGTTTGAGATCTATTCTTCCTTGTCTACATAAAAACTATTTATGGTCAGAACCTCTTTTTGCTGTTTTTCTCATTTTTAAGGGTTGAGGTCTGCTCTTTGGACAAAGGGAAGATTGTCCCAAGCTTCCTCTGCAGGTAACAATGGCTTCATGATGTCCTGGGGCTGGCAATACTGATTTCCTTCCTGTGCTGGGTGGATGTCCCATGTTTTTCTGGGATTCTGGGGGTCATTAGTTATCTTTTATAGTTGTGTTAGATGTCTCATAGCTAGTCTGCTATTCCACTGGCTCCTGAACCAGGACACAGTAACCAACACTACTGTATTTTGGCCAAGAGCCTCTCAGTAGGTTTCTCTGCCACATGGAAGCCACTTTATTCTGGGTCCCTGCACTGTGTTGTGCCTGCACTTGACTTCTCCCCTCCCCCACTGCTGAACTTGAGAGAAGGATGTAGCTGAGAGAGGTGGAATTGAGAAGGGAAAATATTGTAGGACTGAGTATAGTTTGTGAAAATGGTGGAAATGGAGATGGGGTGCTGAATTAGCAAAGTAGCTAGTATTACAATTTGGTAGAAAACTAGGATATATAAGGTGAAATTCAGCTGAAAAGATCAATCACTCATTTATTAATCAAATCAAACATTTATTAAGCACCTACTTTGTGCCAAACACAGTACTAAATGGTGGGGTTCAGATCGTGGAGAAAGTTTATAACTTAGATATGGAGATAGCCATTCATTCCAAATCTACTCAAAGTAACATGTGAAAGTAAAACAATACAAACTGAATATGATGTAATTGATAAACATGGCATGAGACAACATCTCTCATACATCCATTTTTCTTCCCTAACATCACCACTATCCCAATTCAGGTCCTCATTACCTCTTGCCTAGATGACTGCAATATTCCTCTAATTGGTTTCTCTGCCTCAAGTTTTTTCCTACTTCAATCCATTCTCCCCTAGGTTGCCAAAGTGATTTCCCAAAAGCTCAGGTAGGACAATGTCACCCCCTCCCCAGTCCCAACTTAATAATCTCCAGCTGTTCCCTATTATCTCTAGGATCAAATATACAGAATCCTATGTAAGGCATCAAAATTCTTTACAATCTGTCCTTTTCTTATTTTTCCAGCCAATCTGTTCATGAACTATAAAATCCAGTTATATTGGCCTTTTTCATGCACATAAAACTACAGCCTTTGAACTGACTGTGTGTCATACCCAGAATCCTCTTCTCCCTCACCTCTATCTCCTGGCTTTCTTAGTTTTTTTCCCCCAAAATTCAGCTCTACTTGCTCCATAAGGACTTTCCCAATCCACCTTATACCTCCCTTTAGTGCCTTCCTAGAAATCACTTTTCATTTACTAAATATACACAAATGTATGTTTATATACACACACATACATTATATATAATATATATACATATATATTTGCATATGTTATTTTTGTATACACATATAGTATAGAGATGTGCATATATCTTGTATCTACATAAATATTTATGTAATGTCCCCCATTAGTCTATGATCTCCTTAGGAGCAGAGTCTATGTTTTGTCTTTCTTTGTAAACCTTCCCTTAGCACACTATAAGGTTTAATAATGCTTCTTGATGGACTTCTTGGTCAAAGAAGGCTTTTGGGAGGTAGGTAAGTTTGTTTAGGGAGTGATGGGCCAAAAAGTGAAAAGTGATGGACTGCTCAGGCCACTTGGTGAAAAGTACAGGGGATGGTATTCTAGAAAGAAAGAACAGAATAAATAGAAATTGAAAAATACGTGAAAGGACAAGTAACAGGATAGACTCATATAAATGTAATGGAACTGGATTGTGATCCATGAGAAATCTAAGGGAGACACAGGGGTAAAAGACAGAGACTCCTGGAATTAGTGGAGCTGGAAGTGACCTTGGGCAACATACTGTACTGCTCCATTTGATAATTTCTTTAATAGTAAGTTGAGGAAGTTGGACTAACTAACTAACTAAGGTCTCTTCTAGCATTAAAGCAATGATTCTTGGATTGAGTGAATGATGAGTCCCAATTGAGATGGGTTTTTCCCCCATAGGTCACTGGGATCCAAACTTATAATAGAATAACATTTATTATAATAGAATAATAGAATCACCTTGATTACTCAGAATTAAGCTGTCAGCTGAGCCATTCTATAGAGCACACAAACAGAATGCTTCTTTGTATTCATACAAGCAGAATTCCAGGAAAAGCTTACAGAAAGCCCTTTGCAATAATCTTCACCATAATAACTCATCATTATATGTTGTGCCATTCCTTCCTGTCTGTGGAAAGCCTGTTATTGATTCTGGATTTTGCCCAATGCATCACATCTGAATAAAGAAATTGTCAATTTTGTGGTTGGTTCTTTATCTTTGAAGAGGACCAATGACATCATGGGGCAACATCTTGACTCTCATATGAATTAGATTTAAGTGAGACAGAACTACACAAGACAGCCTCACTCTCTCATCTAGAGTCACAAAATTCAGGGGCAAGACAAAAATCAAGATGACTGGCACTGGCTCAGGATGCATTGGATGATCTTGTCGCCTTCAATGTCTGACTAACTCTAAGGGCTCCATAGTGCCAGCTTCAGCCACTTTCATGGTTATTGGAACAAATTGTTCCCATCTACCCATTCTGCTGGAGGAAAGTTTCACATTCTTGATGCAGACAGCTTCTAACTCACTGACAGGTCTGAGACCTGTTGATTGCCTTCAACATAGTTTAGCTGAAATGGCTTTAGCTGGCTGTGGCCACTGTGTATGCTATAGCTTCTTGAGCCACAGGTCAGCGTTGAGGGCCAGATGGACATCAAAGGTGGATGAGCAGCCCTGAAACGGGCTCAGCAAGCCCTCCTACCAGAGGTGCTAGTAATCCCTGAACACTTAGTAAATGCTTAATATGTGTGGAATACTATGAATAGGAGTAGGTTATTCCTGTCATGGCTGCTGTGAGCAAATTGATGTCAGTAAATCAATCAGATATGGAGATGTGTGTCTAGCCCAAGGCTATGAGTTATGGAGAATAAAATAATGACTATGAGACAAGGTTTCTGACCTTTAGGAACTGGAACTCAAGCTAGAGGGCAGAGGTAATGTTGTTAGAGAATAATTAGGAGTCTCTGAGGAGGTCTGGGTCCCATGAAGATGGTGGCAGGAAGAGAGAGTATACTTTCCCTCTTATTTGGGGGTTTGTATGTGACATACAGCCATCAGGAGGTTCCAGGGGTTGGGGTAAGGTGGATGGGATGCTTTGATGCTTAGATGCCATAATCATTAGAGGAAACCTGGGATGCAATTGCTTTCACATAGAATGGATTATCTTACTGAATCTTTTTGATTAGAGAAGTCATTTTGCTTCTGCTTGACTCGCTGTTCTGCATCAGTGGAATCTTTCCATTGCTTTCATTTCTCAAAGATCAGTGTTGTTACCTTGCTTCCAATTAAGTTTCAATGTGCCTTTGTAGTTTCTTGCATCATGCATGATTGACCTTCTTGAATTGGTCACATGTTAGCTATCTTTGCATCTTGGTCTTTTGTTCTCAAAATATCATTGGCTCTTTATATCTCAAGTACCATGGACTTGGCTTCAGTTTGTATAAAGAGAATGTACTTCAAAATTTTATTATTGCAAAGGTGTTGTTATTTCTCCCCCATCCTGCCTTCTTTCAGTTATAGAAGGCAGTTCAATCCAGGACATGGAGAACTGAAGTTGCAAATGATGAGATCTGTTCCAGGTCTAGTCCCAGCCCTGCAAACATGTATTTTTTTGTTGAGTTGCTAATTGTTACAGTTCTCCAACTTTTCCATCTATAAAACAAAAATATCATCCCCCCCCCCAATTCGACAGGGATTTATTTGACATAATTTAAGTCCCAGGACTTAATAAGGTGAGGTGACTGGTCCATACAAATTGAATTTAAGAGGATTTATATTTAGGACTCATACAGGGAAACTCATTGACCAATTGAAATTTATTTAGAAGGATGGAAACAACAGCCAATAGCTGAGGATGAATATATGTGTGATGTAATACTGTAAAAAATAGTGTGACAGAAGTGAGTAAGTTGGCACTGGTGAAGAATGCTAAGGAAAATGAAGATGACTTTTAAAAATTATTCTTCTTAGTTATATCAGAAGAAAGAATGGGATAGAAGATAGGGTAAGACTGGTGTTAGTGATGGATGCAATGATAATGGACAAAGAAGGCAGCACTACAGCTTTGCTTCTGTAATCTGCCAAGGGGAATTTTCTGAATGAAAGAAAACAGAATAATAGAGTTGAAACCCAAGAGAAGTAGAAAAGAAAGAAAGAGAAAAATCTGCCTGTACTTGATGAGTTTAAATTGCCAGGGAAGTGCAGAGAAACTAATTCCTAAGGGATTGAAAGGAATAATGATGATTGTGAGCCCATAATCAGTGGTTTTTTGAAAAGTCTAGAGAGGTATGCTTAGATCACAGTTCATCTGTAAAAAGAAATGGGATTTTCTATAGATTATAAATCCAGTGCAAAAAGTGTGAAATAAGTTAGCATCAATAGGTATGAGTGTACCTCTATTGAGAGATATAGTGTTGGAAGGAAAGAGGCACAAGTTCTGAAGGATTCTTCCATGTCCATACCCCATCTGGAATATAAACAGGACCATGGCTTCCTTACATTGAACAAGACATTCCATCTCCTAAACCCAAGCATTTTCTCCATGCCTCAATGCCTAGAATTTTCTCCTCATCACCTCCTGACTTCTTTCCCTGTTTAAGTCCCAGCTAAAATCCCACCTTCTACAGGAAGCCATTCCTAATCCCTCTTAACTCAGTGCCTTCTCTTTGCTGATTAGTTCCTCTTTGTCTTCTATGTAACTTGTTTGTATATCATGTTTATATGTTGTGTTTCTCTTTAGATTGGAACTCTTTGAGGGCAAAAAGTGATCTTTGCCTTTCTTTGTAACTAGCATTTAACACAGTACGTAGAGCACAGTCGGCACTTAATAAATGCTTATTGATTGACAATACGGGGCACTCCATTTTCACAAGGATGTTGATAAACTGAAGCAGATTCAGAGATGTCAAAGGACCTCAGGATTGTGCCATACAAGGATTGGTTGGATGAAGGAAAGGAGATGGTTAGTCTAGAAAAGAGAAGGAATACAGGGAGACACAATAGCTTTTTTCATGTATCTGAAGGGCTTTCATGTGGAAGAGAGGTCATTAGTTTTGACTGGCTTAGTCCTGGAGGGCAGAACTAGGAAAGCATGGAAATTTACAAGAATATGATTTTGATATGATAGAAGTTCTTTCTTTTTTAAAAATTTATTTTATTTTAAATTTATGGAATGAAACAAGCATTTCTATAACAGCATAATGAAAAAAAGATGATTGCTCATAAAATTGCAAATCTATTATGTATAACTTGCTATTCCTTTTAAAGATATAATGTAAATTCCTTTATTTTCTTCCCTTCCCCCTACCACCTTAGAGATGGCTACCATTTTACACACACACACACATCCCAGCACATGTTTGTATACACACGCACACACATGCTAGACATAATTTTATTTATTTTTTTTTTGCAGATAGCACTTTCCTTTTCATGTTCTTTCTTAACAATTAGAATTCTTCAAAAATGGAATTACCTCAACAGAGTGAATTATCCTCCCTGGAGATCTTCAAACAAAGGTTGAATGACTACCTACAAGGTATTTTATAGAGAAAATTATTTTTCAAATATAAACTGGGTTAGATGCCTTTTGAGCTCCCTTCCATTCTTGAGATTCTGCAATTCTTAGATACTAATGCCAATACAATAATCAATTATGATTTTCCTTCTTGGCTTCCATTGACTCTTAGATCATTTTGATACTTTGACTCCAGGGATGATCTGAAACATACAATCGAGCTCCAATAATCTTTTCCAATATTATTTTGAGGTACTTCCTATCATATATTTTATGATCTATTCTTTTCCTTATATAACTTTCTATTTTCCTGTTTCCATGCATTTGCACAGGTTACCTCACTCCTTACAACTTGAAAATGCTCCCTCTATTTCTTGTCTTTTTTTAAGAAAGACCCAGCTAAGTTGCCACTGAATCCTTCCCTGATTCCCCCTGGCTGAAAGGAATCTCTCTTTACTAAAGTTTTCTTAGAGCATGCTATTGGGGTCTGTCCTTTGTCCCCCTTAACATCAAGCCTAATTTGTAATTACAGACTCTGTGTCTACTCTCCTCAGCTTATACTGTAAGCATCTTGAGAACAACATCTGTTGTCCTTCTCATTGTTACATCCCTATGTCTACCATAGGGCCTGCCAAATAGTAGGCACAATTAATATTTGTGGAATTGAATTGCTTGCAATTCTTATTTGTGTGTGGTTGATTTAGGCTTGGTGTCCCAGCTGTGCTTCTGACACTAGACTTTGCCACTAATACTGAGGGGCCTTCTTATCCTGGAATATCCTCCTGCCATGCTGGTCTTTTCTCCCATTGGTGAGTCTGCTCTGGATTAGGGAGCTCCAACTTGAGCATGGACACAAGCCAATCATGCTCCATTTTTGTCTTGCTTGTGCTTGGACTTGGTACTAGGATGCCATGTTCCTGTGCAAGTATTTTCTGCCCTCCATTCCCCCGAATCCCCGACTTTTCTGATCCTTTTTATATGTTATTTTTCCACATTGAACTGGACTCAAGCTCCTTGGGTCCCCAGGCTGTCTTTCTTTTTGCTTGTGTCCTCTCATCTCCCCTCCAGAGATTAGTGCACTGCTTTCTACAGTTACCACTAAATAAATGCCTGTAGTCTTTTCTTTCCTCTCTTAATGCTCCCATTTCAGATGGTCTGATGCAATTGCTTTCAGAATGTCTCTAAGATTCAGCATCATACTGAGATCCTAGTTCTGCCTGTTCTATTAATGTTCTATTAATCATGTCTGATATCCTTCTATTTTCCTGACCTGATGCCCTGGTGATTTTTCCCATTTGCTAGACTTTGATAGTCAGGACAAAAGAAAGGCTTCATGTTTAAAAAAAAAAAAAAACCTGGGGAAATAGGAGACAATTCTGTGGGGCTGTATTTCTAACATTTCTGCTCTTGAGCCCCCATTAGAGTGTTCTTCATTAATATTAAGCCAGTAGATTCAGTCACATTTTAGCAAAGTCATTTACTTAAATAGCATAGCAAAAACAATAATTACAAAACTCAAATGAATCTGTGATCTTATTAACTCAAGAATTCTCCTCCGTAATACCTATAGCAACTGATCTTGGGATTCTTTTCTCCTTTAATGGAGTCCTCATGAAGTTCTCCTCAGCTGTAGGACTCTATTATGTTCCAAGGATCACTTCTTTTCTAAAGTCCACAACTGCCTTTTTTGTCACAAAATGTCACATTCTATGAAGCTGCCTTTCCTGAAAAATTCTCATATTGGAAGAGTTTTTGTGCAGCTTCCCTTGAGTACTAATGTTCTGTCACTATATGTTTTTCTGCTCTCCCAACTTGATGCATGTAAAGTCTCTAGTTAGCTTACATGCATTGCCAACTCTTTTCAGATACTACAATGACATGGTCTTTAGGAGGAGGAAGAGGAAAGGAGGAGGGGAGAAGGAAGGGAGGGAGAGAGGGAGAGAGAGAAGGATGAGGAAGAGGAAGGGAGAGAAAAGAAAGGAGGGAGGGAGAGAGGGAAGGAGAGACAGAGAGAGACAGAAAGACAGAGAGAGACAGAGAGATAGAGACAGAAAGAGACAGAAATAGAGACAGAGACAGATACACAGAGATAGACAGAGAGACACAGAGAGAGAGACAGAGAGGGGAAGTGGGGAGGGAGAGAGAATCTCTTCTTCTTACATACCCCATAACTAATCCCCTCTCAGTATCTTCAAGGATCCGACTCTCAAACTGGAATCCTCCAAATAGAACTGTCCACTACTTTTGGATTGATCTTGCTGTTATCATGTAGTTTCAGGGAACAAACTGTTTCTTTTGGTCCATCACACGATATTTCTCATATGGTATCATCTGCCTTCATACAAATTGTTTAAGGAGCAGTCACACACTTGTAGGAAATTCTTCATGTCCATTCTAATATCTGATTTATTTTGTGATTCAGCCTAAGAGGTCTTTGTATCTGATAACAGTTTTAGGGTACAACCATACTTGTTTATACAGTAACAATTATGTTCATTGATTGATTGGTTCCTTTGAAGTGCCTGAATTTTCTGGGATTATATTAACTGAGGTGAAGATAGGACCCTTCCCATACAATAAGAAAAGTCAAGATGATTGTTACTTACAGGGAAGAGGAGAGGCTGAGTTATAAGGACAGAAGGCAGCAGAGGAAAATTGAAAATTATGGGAAGAAGAGCAAAGTGCTGAAGTCTGACATATGGAAAGTTGAGAACTGCTAAGATGAAGGTCAATAAGGTTATGGCAACAGGCAGTGCTTTCTCCTGATCATAGTCCAGAAGAGAATGCATAAATGACTTTTGCATAGGGATACTGATCCTTGAGAAGGAATGCAATTATATCAATTATGAGAGGAAAAACTCCTTATATAAGATGTTGGTGCTGATCTTATGGAATCTGTTGCTTTCTTTAAGATTTCAGGAAGAAAAAAGAACAGAGAAATGATAAGTTGTTCCAAGCTGTCCACAAAAGGGCAGATCATTAAATAATTCCAAATCTGATTCATCAGGACCAGATTCAAAGGGGAAGCCAGAAAGCCCTCACATGAGGGATTTTGTTGCAAGGACTTCAATTATGAAATCACTGGACATGACTCAGAACCATTTTTGTTTTACTATGATTCACACATCAGAGGTGCGAGAGCACATTGTAAACTTTAGGAACGGGGCAATTTGTGATTTATTCTGGAAGGAAAAAAAGGAGAAATGAATGAGTCTTTGACTTGGCAATAATAATGTTAAGTAGACCAAGGAGAAGAACTACTTACACATTAGTTAGCTATGGCAGTTGCTAGAGATGACATAGCTGGATGGCAAAGAAACCCTGAAATGCTATGAGTTAGCTGGCTGAGAGACTCAATTGATTTGGACTATATAAGTGTGATGTAGAGCATGGCAGGAGGAGACTAGATTAAATCATCTATATTTTATATCTCAGTAGAGACAGATCTCTACAGATATGTTAGGCAGCCTCACACCTGCCCTGTATGTGGTATGAGGGCGTTTTTTGGTATGGATTGTAGGAGTTAGGAACAGGGTCCCGCTGACACATCCTAGGGAAATAACGTCTTGTGTAACTTGTTGTGTGTCAAGAAAAGAAATGTTGGCATTAGTTCCCTGGAGATAAAATAGAATAGGCATGTGGAGAAGAACAGAGTGGCAGCAGAAGCAACCAAATTGAACTTTTTCCAGAATTTGCTATAATACTTTACACCTTGGGGTTTCCAGGCTGAAAAGAGTTTGTATACCAAGGAAAAACACAGAGTTCAGATAAAAAAATTGTTAATCAATTTAATTTCTATATACCAATTGACAAAATAACCAATATTAGGATATATTTAATCATGTCATATAGATAAAACATATTTTGAAATAAAATTAACAAAATGATAAAAGTGAAAAACCATATGGAAGGGTAGTAGACAGAGAATCAGCCTAGAAGCCAGGAAGATTTGATACATATTGGCTATGTTACTCTGGGCAAGTCACTTAACTTTTCGGTGTTCTAGAAAACTTTAAGACTATATGTAGTACAACATGACTAAGATGAATATATGTTTTACATGATTGCACATATATAATCTACATCAAATTGTTGCCCTTTTAGGAAGAGGAGAGAGGCAGGAAGGAGGAAGGAAATTTTGAACTCAAAATTTTATATAAAAATGAATGTTAAAATTTGTTTTTATATGAAATTGGAAAGAATAAAATGCCATTTAAGATTAAGCAAGACTAAATGTGAAAAGGTACTGACCTATGATAGCAAAGGGAGTTTCTTCATCTGGATTCTCTATACCAAAGAAATCACAAGTCCAATGCTCATCCTCACCATGATAAAAAGTCCTGTAGCCTTCAGTCTTTCTATGGCCTTTAGCCCTCTCTCTAAGAGAGCTTAGCATCTTGGCAGGGATGTATCAGAAGTGAATACTTGTACACTCTATTAAATCACTCTAAGTGATGTCAATCTGTCCCTTCCCAGTCACCTAGGAAGGTTTAAGGCAGGGCAGAAAAACTAGAACCATAGTTTCCCAAGATTAGAAAGTCATCTCTTCCAAATTTTATGTTGAAGTATGAATTCCCCCTCCAACATTTATTAAAAGTCTTCTCAAAGCCTCTATTTCAAGTCCTCCACTGTCAGAGAACATACTACCTCCTGAGGCAGCTCATTCCATTTTTAGGTTCTTCTACTTGTTTGGAAGTTCTTTATATTAAACAGATATTTGTCTTCCTGAAGTTCTGTTCTCTGGGACAAAGAATTAGTTGGACATGTCAAAGCTCCATTTAGTTACAAAATAAAAGTGACCTTAGAAGATCTTCTAGCTGGACAAGGTGACACACATTTGCCATCTCTGCTTCCTGGGAGGTTAAGCTTGGTGGATCTCCTAAGCTCAGGAGATCTGGGCTGCTATAGGCTTAAAGCCAATTTGGTGTCCTCACTAAGTCTATCACCAACAGAGCTAGCCTCCAGAAAGAGGTAAGAAACTGGCCCAAGTTGAAAATAGATCAGGTTGAAATTTCTAGGCCAATTAGCAGTAGGGTTGTATTTTTAGCTGGGGCAAGATAAGGAGACCCATTAAAAAAAAGTATTCTAGTTTCTTTTATATATGAGGAAACTGAAACCCAGAGAGATTAAATGACTTGCCTGAAATCATACAGAATTCAGATCCTCCGATTTTAAATCCATCACTCTTTTCCATTGTCCCATGTTGTCCAACCTCTCATTTATAAGATGATCCTTCAAATATTATGAAATAAGAGAGTGTGTCCCTATATGTTACATATTAGAAGACAGAGGACATATCTTTGGTCTACATCATCTATTTTTTCTCCTCCAGGCTAAATTATTCCTAGTTTTTTTTCCCACATTGTCATATGGATAATTCTGATTCACCCTACCAGCTTGATCATCCTTCCTCTCCACCCCCACCCCGCCCCCACCAACATGTTCTAACTTGTCAATCTCCCTTCTAAGATGTAGGTGAACCAAACTGGAAATGCTTCTGATGTGGTCTAATCATAGCAGAATACAGCAAGACCACCCCCTCTTTTGTTCTCCATGTAATACCTACCCAGATAGACTTGGGGATAAACTTCAGGGGGGAGGGTGGCAATGTTTACACTTATAGCACTTTTTCTGAAATTTATAAATAAAAGTAAAATTAAATGTTATTTAAAAGGTATAGAAGAGAATAAGGGGAAATGAAAAAAAAAGCCAATGGGAAATTTAAAAAAGTAATCCGAGGAAAAATAGAGAATGAAAGGGAAGAATGAAGCAGCAGGAGGGAGGGCAGAAGAAGCAAAGAGGGAATGCAAATGAGTATTAGGGCGTCTCTGTCTAGAAAAGAATTGTAAAGACTAAAGCAAGTCCTAAGAAAGTAGGCAGCTTGAAGTAGATTGACAAAGGATGGAGACTGAGGGGAGGGCTCTCCAATCAGAGGCTGAGTGAGCCACTCTGTCTCCATCATAGGCTCACCCAGGGATAAAGGAATATGGACTCAAGGTAAAATTAGAGGAAGCAGAAGTATTAGTAATAATGCAAAGGAAAAAAGAAAGGAGCTGATGGCAATAAGAATGAAATATTAATTATGGTGAGAGGACAGTTTAGTCAAAGACTATCAATGCAACCTTTCAAGAGCACTAAGATGCTCTTGGCCTATGAATCTATGATCCTATAATATTACATGAAAATAAACCTTGATAATCCACTAAGATGATATATGACTTTACACATCCCATTGTGGGCTTTGGGAGGGAAGATAAAGGGTGATGTCTTATAGCAAACTTGTGTGCTGCAAAAAGAGGAATGAAGTATCACACAATATGTAGTCACACAAGAAAGTAAAGGACTAATTCTTTGTTTTTCAGTTTTATTTTATTTTTAATTTGTGGAATAAAATAAGCATTTTCATAACCTAATACAATAAAGATGATCACATATGAAACTATAAATTGACTATATACAACTTGCTATTCCTTTAAAATATACAACAAAATTGTTATGTAAATTTCTTTTTCTCCCTCCCCACCTCTTATCCTAGATAAGACATTGGTAATGGAGAATGGAGAGTAGGTACAGTGGATAGATAACTAGACGTAGTCAAGACGACTTAAATTCAAATCAGCTTCAAATATTAATTAACTGCGTGATCGTGGGCAAGTCACTTAACTGTTTGCACCAGTTTCCTCATCTGGGAAATGAGCTGGAGAAGGAAATGGCAAACCCCTCTAGCATCTCTGCCAAGATAAGCCCCAAAAGACTGAAAAACAACTGAATGACATTTCCTTGCTCTCTTCTTATTGGAAGTATTAATGACATAGATATAAGACTCTCATATTATGTCTCCTGCCCTTAATTATGGCGATCAGCCAATGGCACTTCCCAGGGTCTTATAGGAGTCATAGTTGAATGAGTGGCTTCCAACAAAATATATTATCATGGATACATTGGGGCAAATTTATTGTCTTCATGTGCAATTGAACTTTAAAGGTTTAACCTCTCAGGAGGTGTGGGATCCTTACAAGTGAAAGAGTTTCCTTTTTATACCTGAATTTCTTAGTTTTTGCTCCTTTCAGCTTCCAGCTTTACTAATATCTCATTGATGCCCACTTCTTATATTTTTGTCTCTAGATTTTCAGGTAACCCGCCTTAAACATAGTAAATACTCAATAAATGTTTGTTGATTGATTGATTGGAAGAGACTCGAGATCATTTAGTCCAAGCTCCTTATTTTGCCACTGAGAAAGTCCCAAGAAAAGAAAAATCCCAGGTCTCAATCAAAAAAGTATTAATTGACAGAATCTGAATTTGGCCCCACAACTCCTGATTCCATATTCAGCATCATGTGATTTCTCATGGTGTCAGGAAGACCTGGATTGTTATAAACAGATAACAAACATCCTGTGGGAAAGAAAGAAAAGTCAAGAAATGGGAGGCTAGGGATGATGGTGAAAGATAGACCTTTAAAAACTTTATCTATGGCCAGTTCCAATGATCTTGTGATGAAAAGAGCCATTTACACCTAGAGAGAGGACTGTAGGAACTGATTATGGTTCACAACATAGCATTTTCAAGCTTTTTGTCATTGTTCACTCACATTTTATTTTCTTACTCTTTTTTTTCTTTTTGATCTGATTTTTCTTGTGCAGCAAGATAATTTTATAAATATGTATGCACATATTGGATTTAACATATATTTTTACCATGTTTAACATATATTGAATTACTTGCCATCTAGGGGAGGGTGAGGAAAAGGGGGGAAATTGAAATGCAAAGTTTTGCAAGGGTGAATATTGAAAAATTCTCCATATGTTTTGAAAATAATGTTTTAATAAAAAAATTTAAAAAACTTTATCTATGACAGACTCTGCAAGAAAAAACAGTAACATCACATTGAAATTTTCATACCTCCTTCCTATACAACATTTGGAAGTACTGGACTAACTGTCTGCACAGCAGTAACAGACAAAGAAAATGATATTACTAGACCTATAGGTGGTTGGGGAAAGTTTTGCAAGTTTCCTCAACTCTGGGGAGATTCATAAATTGTGCATAGCATTCTTTAGGAAAAAATAGTCGCACTGGGGCTGAATATATCTTTGTCCACAGCCAGTGTTGGTATATTCTATTTACGCCACATGGAGAAATAAAATGTATTTCTAATTGGCTTTCTAATAAGTACTAATTAGTTCAGGCCTTTGTGATCCATAAAGAGATAAAGAGCATGCTTGCATCTTCCATCAGTGATCTCAAGCTGCAGCTGGTACAGTGTCATGCTGCTTTTCCTTTTCTATCTATGGGAAGAAATTAAAATTGCCTCGGTGAAAAATCTCATTTAGATTTTGTTAATATGTATTAAAAAGCTCTGAGCGGAACCAGTGTGAGCAACTGTGACCAGACCCTTAGGAGAGGTCTGTGGGAGCCCAGCTTGCTGTGTCCCACTCAGGACAATTCCAGACTAGAGAGAGAGAATTCTTATTCTGTACTGAATAGTAAAGAGGTGAGATCTGCAGCTGAATGATTTCTTGATGTGGGTTTGTGCTAATCACTGGAGAGAGAATACAGCTCAGTTGCATTGATTAATATTAGCCAGTCAGTTTAGGTTACCCTCATGGATTTATAACCCAAGAGGATCTCTTTGTTATATCTGGTGAGGGGGTAGTGTGTCAGGGATTAGGGCAAGTGCTGAAGCTAAATAGTAGGTATAAATTGAAACACTAGGCTAAAATATGTTTTAGCACACTAAAATCCAATGGTTCAAGTAAGAAGTGGGAAAATGGGTGCCAGAGTAAGGATTTGGACCAAGTTCAGGGTCACTAGGAATCAGACTAAGTATTGAATCTGTTCTGTATTTAGATCACTAGGTACTGGACAGAGGGCTAAGTACAGAGTGTTTGTTAGGGAATTGACTATTTGACTGAACCTTCTCCCCCAAACTTGGTCTTTTGTGACAACTGTATATATTCTCATCTCTGACATGCATGAATGGTCACTCCCTGCATTTGCCATAATGCTGTATGATTCAGCCAAAACAGAATAGTGGGTGAGGAAATCTTTCTTATAAAGTTATCCACCAATGATATACAAAGGGACTCTGCATGAAGAAGCAGTTGGTCCGTACACAGTAGAAGCTGGACTAATTCTTCCACTATTCTTTGGCTTCTGCTCATTTACAACACTAACCCTCTTAAATTCTAGCCATGTCAAGTGAATTAGCCTTATGGAGGTGGGGGCTTCTTCCATTCAGTAGGCACTGTGCCAGGATTCTTAATTTAGGGTCTATAATCTTATTTATTACTATTTTGATAACTCTATTTTAATATAATTTTATTCTTTTGTAATCCTATGCACATTTTTTTGCATTTAAAAAATCATTCTGAAAAGGGGTTCATAGGCTTCCATAGATTGCCAAAGGTGTCCATGACCCACAAAAAGTTCAGAAGTCCTTTACTAAATTAAAAGATTTGTGAGTGTATGGGAAATCCTAGGGAAGTGACTGAGACATTATGTCTCTGACTTTTGCCTTCACTGGATTCTCAGGAAACCTCTTGTGATGTTCCCATAGTACACAACATAACCAACGTTTCCTCCATTTCTATTCCTGTGTTGTCCGGCTTCCTATTTCCTGTCCAAGGTCATGTAGTTTTCTTAAAAGAAACAGTTACTGGGATGCTCTGTGGCATTGTATATACAATCCTCCCAAAAAAGAAATATTTTTGTAATCATCTACCATATAATAACTATACATTATGTTTGCTATTAATGTATAATCAATACTATTCCCTGAGTTTGCATAGTGTGCAGTATATATCGTATAACATTGGCCTTATGTCATTGGCAAAACATGTTAAACACATTGAAAGCAATTCTATGATGTTGAAGCTTGCAATATGGTGACTGATAAGAGCAAGCTGTGGTGGGGAGTGGGTGGGACAAGAAGAAATATCAAGGAAAGGCCATGTCAATTTTAAAAAGACAAATGCATTTGATTTGAGAAAAATATGAATTAGAAAAGTCACCTTGAATATCCAAAAATAGAGCAAAATAAGAGGAATCAAAAATAAGGAGGAGGAACATTTTAGGTGTAATTTTAGTAGGCGAAATGGAAATTCAGGAAGAATAGTCAGGGGATGAGTGGGTAGCAGTAGAGAAGATAAGAATGATAGTGGTCACAGCAGGAAAGTATCTCAGTTTGGATTAAGTGTTGGTGGTAGGGAAAAAAAAACCAAGAGACCAATTTGTAAGATTTCTGTACAGAAAGTTGTGATTGAGTCTTAGGAGCCTGAATGCAGCAGGAAAAGGAAATGTAGACATGAAAGATAACTACAAGTCTGTTAGTCATAATGGAGGAGGTTAAGGAGACCCTTTAAAAGGCAAATAAGTGAGGTTAAAATCCAAGGTCGATGCATAGTAGCCAAGCTGGAATATTTGAAAAGCAGAAAGGAGAGAAGGAAGGAGGGAGGAAAGAAAGGAAGCAAGGAGACAGAGAAGAAAGAAAGACACAGAGAGAGACAGAGACACACAGAAAAAGAGAGAAATAGACAAAAAGAGACAGATAGACACACACACAGAAGGAGAGACAGATGGATAGAAAAAAGTAATCTGACAGAGAGAGACAAAGAGAGAGACAGACAGAAAGGGGCACAGAGAGAGGGAAGGAGAGAGAGAGAGAAAGAGACAGAGAGAGAGAGAGAGAGAGAGAAAGAAACAGAGACAGACAGACAGACAGAGACAGTCACAGTCAAACAGACAAACAGGGACAGGGACAGAGAAAGTGGGTATTGGTGGTGGTAGTGATGATGGTAGAACTCAGTTGGACTTAGGAGAAAGACTGAACTTACTTATAAATATGGGATCTTTAATGGCTAAACTCAGAAGGGAGAGTCACCCTCAAAAAAAAATACTCAGATGGATGCCTGAACTGTTTTAAATGTATGTATTTTCCATATGCTTGTGCTAGTACTTGTGTATCATCCATTCCTCTCCACTCTTTTATACTCTTTACATTTTGGGGGATTGTTTAACCTGCCCTGCACAGTGGATTCATGAACACTTAATGAGCACTTGATGACTACAGTACTGAGAGGGGTCTAGGAAACCCCAAGTACTGAGAGAAGAAAGAATATATCACAGGCATCAGAGTGATCACAGAGAGCTGTATCAAGTCAGGTACATAAGAGTTACTACAAGAGAGTTAAGAAAAAAATGCTGTAGTTTAGGCACAGAAGGAGGGAGGGAACTCAATAGAAAAATCAATAGATGAAAAGATGGGAATATTTAGGTAATGAGGTGAAAGAGGCTTTAGAAAAATGTAGAAATGAAAGATAAAGTAGAGGCAGTTGAAGAGGGAAAAGATTTGAAAGTTTTTTGGAAGATTAAACCATAAGGTTCAGCTTGAATGAACAGCAGGGAATAATGAAGAGATAATATATGTAAAGCACTTTGCAATCTTTAAAGTACTATAAATGCTAGCTATTCTTATTTCATTATTATTACTTAGCAGGAGGGAGTGTAGATGAAAAGAAGAGAAAGTGAAGAAACAGGACAAAGGGAAATAAAAGACACAATAGCACACCTATATACATGGATGTGGCCCTATACATTTAGTGGGAACAAGGTTTGGCCAAGAAAGTTTGGGGAAAATAGAAATAGAGATGGAAGGAAGGATGAGTTAGGATGGGAGAGAGCTAGCCAGGCAGGATTGATGTGATTCTTAGTCTTCTCTGGGGAGCAAAAGAGGGAACACTTAGCTCAATTTCATTTTCATCTCCAGTTGAAGGCACAATTATCAGATGAGGACATCACTGGAATCTAACTGGAAGAAGCAATATTTTGTGGTTACAATATTGTAGAGGGCACTTGGAATGGAATGGAAAGAAAATGTATGAAGGCATTAGGGGTGTGTGGTGTGTGTGGGTGTGTGATCTATAAGCTATTGGATATATATGGTGGTAAAGGAAGGAAGGGAAAGAGAAAGATAGAGACAGACAGAAGAAGAAACAGAGAGAGAGGGAGGGAGGAGGGCAAGAGACAGAGAAGAGAGAGACGAGTCAGAGAAACAGAGAGACAAGAAGGGAAAGAGAGCAAGAGACAGAGAAAAGAGACAGAGACAGAGAGAAGAGAGATACAGAAAGACAGAGACACAGAGAGAAACAGAGAGAGGGAGGGAGAGAGGGCAAGAGACAGAGAAGAAAGAGACAGTCAGAGAGAGAAACAGAAATAAGAAGGGAAAGAGCAAGAGACAGGGAAAAGAGACAGAGAGTCAGAGACAGAGAGAATAGAGACAGAAATACAAAGACATAGAGAGAAACAGAGAGGGAGAAGGAAAGGGGCAACAGTTATTATAGCTAAGTGGCACCTGAAGTTCCAAGGAGCATGATGAATTTTTCTGATATGAAAATTTTGCTCTTGGGGTGGAGAGGTCTGGGATTTAAAACTATATCACTGACCATATTCAAAGAAATAGATTTTAGAATTAAGTTAAAAAGTCATTGGGAATGTAAGCTAATTTTGAAGACTGAGTCAAATGAAGGGTGAACTGTGCATGAAAGCAGGCAGCCTTTTTGGAAAGCCAATTAAAATTTTTTTCATACATAGCACCCACCAGGGAGTATGATATCTTTTCAGAGATGATCACAGCATCATAGATTTAGAGTTCAAAGGAAATGCCAAGGTCATTGAGCCCAATACTCTTATCTAAATAAGACTTATAAAGAAAGGCATCACAACTTTAAAAATACTCAGGGCAGGAAATACATTTCTTTCACATTCTCAAAGGATACAAAAGTACTGCTGGACACATATTAGATGCTTGATAAACATTGCTTGAATCCAGTGGAATTTTATAGCCTGCTTTCTCCCTAGAGAAGTAAAGTTGAACTAAAATGAGCTTGGTGCTTATAAATGAAGTTTTCCTTTGAGGTCATAGACTGTGTTATAAACACTATTTTGTATTCTCTGACATGGTTAGATACAATGCTCTGGGACAAAATCCCATTCCTAGCTAGTAATTCTTTTGCTTGGAATTCTCCATGTAGGAATATATACATACACACACACACACACACACACACACACACACACACACACACACACA
>JAJPUD010001643.1:68219-84881 GCA_023553655.1 Myrmecobius fasciatus | reverse complement strand
ACACACACACACACACACACACACACACACACACACACACACACACACACACATATATATGTATACACAAACACATATAGCTTAAAATCTCACTTTAGGGCTCAACACCTCCAAAAAGCTTCCCTGGCTTTCTTTCTCAATAAACAAACCAAAAAAGAAAACACCAGTAAAAGCAGGAGTGACACACTTTCTACAAAAAGCTAGTCTTTTGTGGATCCCTTAATGATAATGGCTTCCCTTTGGGATTAACACAAGTCTACCCATAGATCTTATTTGTATACAGTTGTTTGCATTTTTTCCCCATTAGAGAGATCTTTTAAGGGCAGGAACTATTTTTATCCCCAACTTAATAAATGCTTGTTGATGACTTCAATGAGTAATCATTAAGGCATTCTGTTGAGATGAATCTTAATAAAGTAGACACAACTTTCCTAGATAGGGGGATCAGACAGGGGATTTAATGTCAATGTGAACTTTAAGATGTGAACATGAACTTTAAGACATGAACTCTCAGGAAAATTTTTACTATAATACAAACGTGAGGCAGCAGCAAGAACTAGTGGAAGGAAGATTGGATTTGGAATCAGAGGGCTTAAGTTCTAATGCCATCTTCCTTACTGACCACCTATGTAACTAAGGCTGGTTATTTAACCTCCCTAAACTCTGTTTCTTCTTCTGTAGAATGAAGTGGTTGCATTAGATGATCTCCAAGGTTTCTTCCAGCTTTATGTTTTGTGATCTTGAAAAAATTCATTGTAGTGTTTGCTAAAGTGCTTCTTGGGGAAGGCTACTTGCTGGAGTATAGACTCCACTCATTTCTTGGCTTGAGAGAACATATGGACCTGGAGGTAGATTTTTGGACAGTGCAGAGTCAAGGTGAAATGAGAAGTTCCAATTTAGTGGCCTTGCAAAATAATTTAGTTTCCCAGGATTTTAAGTCTCAGTCTCCAGAGTGAATATCATAATAATTAAAAGTTAACACATTCTTTTCAAGGTCTTTGTTAGTGTTTTGTTAAAATCTTTAACTGTTTTGTAGAAACTTTTATGTTTGGTGCAAATTTTATGTGGAGAAAATTGGTGACTGCTCTATTCCTTGTTTGAATATTTTTCTAATCTCCTCTTTTAGGAGACTCTGAATATGGACCAAAACCTAAGCTTTAACTAATTTTTCCTCTCTTTCCTCATTTTCTTGATAGAAAGATGTTAAGAAACAAAGAGTGTGAGAAAAAGGAGTTTAATTAGAAGCGAGGTTCCCCTAGTATTTGGATTGAATGTATGGGTCTAGAGCAGAGAATCTCCCTTCATGGAGGAAAGGCTCCTTGGGCCCAACAATGATTCTAATTGTTAGACTAATATTAAGACTATCTTATCACATTTAGGAGCTCTCTCTTCTTCATGGGGAGTCTATAATTCATTATGGCAAATGCACTACAAAATCTGACTTATTTAGGAAAGACTTCAATTTCATGAGATCACAGATCGAAACTGAGACACCTTAGAGATCCCCTAATTCAACATAATCATATTACAGATGAAGCAACTGAGATAACTGACCTGGCCAAAGTAAGTCCTAAGCAGAATCCATAACTGCCATCACCAGCAAATAAGGCTATTGATGTATGTCATATAATTCCTGATGATACCTGATATAGAATCTTAATATTTGTGAATTTACTTGAGTTTTTCCTTTGCAAGAAAAGGCTGGGGCAAATAGAGAAAGTGTCAGGGTTGAGATACCTGTTCATTTCTATGAGATATTCTTACTCTCCGCTTCTTGGACATTGTATCTGCTGGTCTAGAACAGCAGTTCTCAAACTTTTGTTCTCAGTACCTTTATACTATTAAAAATATTGAGCATCTGTCTAGAGAGTTTTTTGTTTTTGTGGCTTAGATTTATAGATATTTACTATATTAGAAATAAAAACTAATTTTAATTTGTAGACCTTCTGAGACACCCAGGATTCTCTGGACCACACTTTAAGAACCACTGACTTAGAAGCAGAGGATGTGTTGCCATCCTGAGCAGTCTCCTTTGTAAAGTTAGCTCTAAGAACACCTCACAGCACCTGTGCTAAGCAGAGAGCAATGGACAGGGGGATTCCTCCCTGTGATAGGAGTGCTCTTACTGCCTGGCACTGCTCAGACGCCTTCCTCCTGTTTGTTACTTTCTCTTGTACCTACAGGTTGTTTTTTTTCCATGGTGTGTTCCTTTGGCTGCTCGTTTCCATAAATAAAACGTTCCTTCTCAGCTGTGCTGCTGCTTCCCCTGATTAATTCCTACTGTGGCCTCTCTGTAATGGTGTTTCTTCTTTTACTTAAAACAGCAGGCTATTGCATTTCAAGTTAAGTTAATGGGGGATGGAAAAGGGGTAGCCAAGTTTCTACAGGACTCCCTGAGAGTCTTCACAAAATCCCTTCTTTCGAGGTTGGCTCAAATTCTCAACTGATTTCTTTCAGTTTTTGTTTATTGCCCATCAAAGTTGAGTATTTCATTCGCCCATTGTATTGCCTACACTAAGTTGCATTTCTAGAACACCTTCCAGGGAACCCAGCAGAGCCCAGTTGTAACAGGATTGTGTTGGTTCTCTGCCACTGTTAAAAGAATAAAAGCCTTATATCCGCTTCCCTTGCACCACAAAATACTGCCCCAATCTCAATGCAAGTGGTATCATTTGTTGGCCTTTTCCTAATATCTTCCAAACAAGAGATGACATCTACTTAATCATCTAGTTTCCTTTGGGAGATAAGCCTGAACTCTGAAATAGTGAGAACAAAAAAGGTTTTTCAGGCTTCAGATCTTCAGGTAATAATTTTAATAGCTATTAATGTGAATTAATAATTCCAATAAGCTTTTTTTCTGATATATTGAGGTACTGGAAAGGGGTGCCCAGGTAGCTCTTTTATGCAAACAACTGGGCCAGCAAAATTCCAGGACCAGACAGACATGTCTTTCCACTGATTTGCATGATTACAATACATGTGGATTTGGGACATCAAGAAAGGATAATTTTTAGAAGCATTTATTAAGCACCTACTATGAGTTAAAGTCTGTGATAGAGATTCAAATAAAAAGTAAGACATCTTCTGTCTTCTGGGTACTTATGCTCTAAAAGAAAGAAAGAACACAGAATAGTCAGAAAAGGGAATTTTGGTTGGTGAATAACAGTAGATTCTACTGAATCCATGGTGTAAATGGAACTGTAGAGTAGTTGATTGCACATTTTTTCTAGAAGTAAGGATAGTATTATTTGATTGCTCTCCTCAGAGCAAGGTGGGGAAGGGGGGGCAGATAGTTAGATGTCAGGAACATGGATGGATGGGAAACATGGTCCAGAACTTTTAAAGAATAGTGGGTTAGGGGAATTTTGTTATTATCACTCAGCTCAAGCCTAGAACAGAGTTCCAAATTGAAGTGGACCCATATCCCCAGGATGGCAGAATGTGGTCCCTAGACATTTCATTCATGAAGGTGCTCTTCTTGGAAGAGAAAGTTGGAGCAGCCCCAGGGAAGATGGCCAGATGTTCAGGGTAGATAGAGACATAGTCTGGATATAGCTAGATAGAAAGCAGTGAAATCTTGAGACAGGTAAGCAAATGTTGAGAAAAGAAAATTTTGAAAGCCCCAGTGCTTTAAAAATAGTTACCTAGAATTCAATGGTTACATAATTCTAATATGTTAATACTGCATGTCTAACCCAGAATTTAATCAAAATTCTTAAAGTACCTACCTTGAGGGCTCTTTGGTCCAAATAATATCTTTTTTCATAAATGAACATGGGGACTGAGGAAGGAAAAAATAAAAATCTAATATTATGCTGTATTCTAATAGGCAGAAATCAAAAGAAAAAGCCCTCCTTCCTTCTACCATTATTTTACTTGTTCAAGTTATAGATTACCTAGGGTGGGATGAGATCAATATAAGAATTAGTTATGTGATAATCTCTTTCCTTAGCCAGCATTGAGTAGGATTTTAGTGTTGGGGCAATTAATAATAAACCCTTATTAAGTATAGGTAGTATGCATGGTAATACTCAGAATAAGTCTAGATCTACAACTAGGCTCATGAACTTTTTCCATAAAGTCTTAATTTTCCCAACTGAAATTGATCTCACTTATATTTCCTATTGGCAACTTGCCTAGACTTATTCTTTACCCTCTTTACATGCCATCTTGTATCATCCTTATTTCTGGGCTTGTCTTTTTTTTTATTCTTCCATGCCCTACAAAGAATAAACTCTTGGAGGGTGACAAAGAAATTTATCACCTTTTTTCTCAAAAAAAGTGCAAGTGGAGGTATATAATAATTTTTGTTGTTGAATTTGTTACCACACATGAAACTTAAACATGCATTGGTCATTTATCATGAGCCCAAGATCCTGAATGCAGGCAAGTTGTAATTAGACCTCTCCATGTAGATGACAAATATTAAAGAATTAGGTATTCCTTTTTCAGCCTATTCTCATCATATAAGATAGATCAATCTAACAAGATAAGAGTTGTGAATGTATTTTTCATTTTTCAATGCTGTAGAGATGAATGGAGCCTTAGATTGCCTCTAAAGCAGTATAATGATTTCATAGATGAGGAAATTGAGATTCAGGGATGTAAATGTGTTACCCAAAGTCACATAAGTAGTAAGCAAAAGAGCCAGGACTCAAAATCAGGAACTTCTTTTAATGAAAGATCCAAAACGTTTTCCACCATATCACACAATAAGCACAAACAAATCAGGAATCCCTTCACCCAACCTCTAAATTTCATTCCATCTGACTCAAAAAGTAAGTGACTCACTGTCTTTCACTTGTGCTGTTTCATGCTTGACTCTTCATGACTCCATTTGGGATTTTCTTGGCAAAGATACTGGAGTAGTTGGCCATTTTCTTCTCCAGCTCATTTTCAGATGAGGAAACCGAGGCAGAGTGACATACCTTGTTCAGAATCACACAGCTAGTTAAGTGTGTGAAGCCATATTTGAATATAGGAAGAGGAGTCTTGCTGACTTGATTCCTGGCATTCTCCCTACTGTGCCACATAGCTGGCTCAGATTCCACTTATCTGAACCCAAATGATAAAGAATACCTGAACACTGCTCTCCTTAGTTGTGATTTCTTGGAAACAAAACAGGGGTCTGCTTTATACTCTCCTATTGTCACTAAATGAAGCCAATGATGACTTTGCAATTTGGTCTCTAAGAGCAACTAAACTTTCACAGTCTTTTAGACCTAGAGACCAGGAAGTCATCCAGTTTAGGTGTTTCTTGGGATGTAAGGAAGGTTAGCTGTTATCATAGACAACCAGTATGAGATGAAAGCCTGCTCCACAGAAGGACCATTTATTTAGAAGTTTGTCAAATAAGCCTAAACCATCACTCTACCTCCAGGTCAGATGAAGATTGATGCTCAGGGACAGGATTCAATATGAAATGTGAATAACGCAATTACTAGTACAAGGGAAATCCTTGGAACTGATCAAAGAATATAACTGAAAGGGGTCTCAGAGGCCGTTCAGCCCAAACCCTTCTCTTTATGGATGAAGGTTCTGAAACTCAGAAAAAGGAAAATATTTGCCCAAAGCCATCCTGGCAGGTCATGACATTCAAGAAACATTTAGTTTTATTAAGCACTTCTAATATACCAGGCACTAGAACACTGCACCAGGGTGAGTGGGGATAACCCATTTCCTCCATGAGGCTTTGCTGTTCCGTGCTAGTGCATGGGAGCATATGACCCAATTCCTCCTCCTAGGTAACTCCTCCACCCCAGTCTTGCTGCCATAGTGCCCCCCTCTCAAGCTCCTCTTCTTCCCTATCTCCATAAAGGCAAGACTTTCCTAAAGATGGGATATCCATTCTCCCCACACAACCATACTGAAGATTGGCTATCTTTTGTCCTATTGATATTGCAACTTAATCACCTTCCTGCTCAACTCAGCTCACCTGCAGATACCTACAGTTAATCCCAGTTATTGCTAGAGGTGTGAGAACTCCTGGAAAACAATCAATGAATGCAATTTCTTACAAAGTAAATCTCAATGGGGTTGGTCTCTAGGCAGTGTTGGCTGCAGTCTGGAAGCTTTGAGAGACTGGATTGGGGTTTAATGTCACCATTTTCTTGGAGTAAACTGCCTGACTCTGTGAGACTCTTTTGATAATGAGAGCCCTGGTTTCAAGGTTACAGGTGACAGAACTACTTGTGCAATTAGTCATGAAATTCATCCAGAAACCTTTGGGAAAAGAGAGCCTGACTTGCCAGGGAGTCTTATTTATTAATTGTTAATTATGATTCCTTCTATCAGCTTCTCAGTGATATTAGAGTCTGGAAAAAAAGAAAAAAAAACCTTGAAGAACAAAGTGCTTCTTTGTAGAATAAAAGTACAAGTCATCTCATAAGGCCCAGAGACACAGCTTTCAGGATTCAAGAAACTGAAAAATAGAGCAGCAAGGAGGGGATGTTTCTCTGCCTGTTTTATAGAGTCCTTCTCCCTCTTCTCTCCATCCCCCACGATGTTACTCAACTAACTGTTCTAGTCATTTAGCACCATCACTTTGCTTTTGTCCCAGGAAATGGAAAATGAGGATTGTGTTTTACTTGACCTCTTTGGTAACTCTCTTTAACCCTACAGTGGTAAATGTGAACTGGAAATCTTTGCCAGGTGACCCAAATTTTGTTTTCAGACTTTAATTCCATAAACCAGTGGATCTGAAAATGCCATTTCTTTAAATGTCCCTTGCATTGTCCTCAAGGATGATGGATCACTTGGCTCTGGTCCAACAGAGTGACTTCCATTCAACCAGTGAGAAATGGGACATTGAAATCCAAACTGCTGAGAGTGACCCAAAGACTACCTGAGTTTAATGCATCTTGTTTTCTTTTGATTGCAAGAAAGAACAACACACACACACACATACAATAGGACCTGGATTTTATTTTGCTTGTTTTATACAGCAAACAATAATTGCCCCAAAACACCATTTATTACTGTTATTTCCATTTTTGTACAACAGAGAAATGAGAAAGAGTCAATATGATTGTCCAAAAAGATTCAGAGTTTTGGGGTTTTGGACCCCTAAGACTCACATGTGGCAAGCAGGGTATACTTTGGACATTGTCATATCCTTTCTTCCTGAAAATTTTCCATGCTTACAATTCACTATTTGATTCATCTCAGTCTCCTTCAGCCAAGACCTTGCATTTTCCTGCCTGTGACAGCAAAAATTAGAAACAAACCAGATTTTCCTGAGGGAGATCTTTTCTTCTCCCTATAAAATCTGTAACCTTTGATTGTTTCAAGACACTTCAATGTTGTGAAGTTGATTGCAACCTGGGTTATCTTCCAACCCAATAGGAAAAAGGACAAAGTGCTCTGGGGATCTAGATGTGCCAAATCCAAGGCAGCATCTCTGAAGGACCATTGTGCAAGCCCTTCTTCCTCTTCCTGTTGTAGTCTGAGGACTAGCCCACAAGGAAGCCCCAAAACTGTTCTAGTTTCTAGCCTTTCCTTCTTGTTTCTGTCCCCCAAAAGTTCCTGTCCTTAGATGTTTTTTTAATACCCCAAGTCTCCCTTGTGTGAGTAGAAACAGACCTCTTGCTATATGCAAGTGAACTACTTGATCCTTTTGTGAACCCCTCTCATTATTCCCTCCCCTTCCCCCAATTGCTGCTAAGTGCTGGAACAGACTTTATAGAAAAAAGAGTTTGGGTAGGATTTTTTGTAGGTTATGAAGACACATAATTGCTTTTGACAAATATAGATACACGTATTTCCCCAATAGCAATAAGTGGATTAGAAGATATTTCAGATCTCGACAACTCTAATTAAATTACTCCTAACTTTTACTAGCCTCTGTGGATCAATCTCTTTTTGACCTTCACAGTCCATCAGTATAAATGAAAGAAAAGCATTTTGATACTTTTTTATCCACTGTAAAAAATACTAACCACATTGCTATCTGGATATTACATCTCTATTCATCAAACACAGCAAATATTGAGTTATATTATACAGTTACTTAAGTCTTAATAGCATCCATGAATATTATGTCAAAGAGAGAGTCAGTTTACAGTGATGTACTTCTGAATTAAAATAAATGTTTTTACATGGACCTAAATGGGGAAAAATCATGCTTTTCCTTTTTGCTGAGCCTTCCTTAGTGTTTAAGATAACACTTTAAATGTATTTGGATGTCTTTCTCATCTTTACAATTTGAGAATGAAAGTCATCTCTGACATGATAAATTAAAGACCAGTCAGAACTTTCCTTAGACCCCAAAACAAGACATTATGTTTCATGTGAGAGAAAGGATTGCAAAAATCACCATTCTTGCTGCTTATGATGGGTCCCTGTGATAAACAGTTTCAAGAAGCATGGTATTATTTGTTTCAAGAAAGTATCTGTGTTATTAAGATAAAAGGATGTTTGGATACATGGTGTTTCTTTTTGTAAAAAAAAAAGATTTTTAAAGTCATTATTCAGCTAGATGATAATATGAATGTAAATGATTTTTAAAATATATACAAAGCCCAATATGTACAATCCTAACTCAGGAAAAATATTTGGAATTGCAGAAGGATACAGGATAGGCAACACTTCAAGCAGTTAACTTCCTGAGTAAATTTAAAATATAATTCAATTTATGGGGGAAAAATCAATTTAAATTCAACGTTTTTAGTAGCACCATCTATTGAGAAACTAAGGTTCACATTGGCCCCAGTGCTGACTTCCATTTATGTAGATTAAGGTTTACAAACTTCATGACGAACCTGTGAGATTGGTGGTCCCCATTCTAGAGATGTGGAAATTAAATACAGATTTTGAGATGAGAGAGACCTTAAAAGTCATCTTACCCAACCCTATTCTTTTATAGATGAGGGAACTGAAGTCCCAAGGGGTTATTTACCTTGCCCATGGTCACACAGATGGTAAATGGCAAAGCTGGTGTTCAAACTTAGTCTTTAAGAGATCAAGGGGGGCAGCTAGGTAGCACAGTGGATAGAGCCCCAGCCCTGAAGTCAGGAGGACCTGAGTTCAAATCTGATCTTAGACACTTAACATTCCCTAGCTGTATGACCCTGTATAACCCTAACTGCCTCAGCAAAAAGAAAAAAGAAAGAGATCAAGGGACTTTCATGGTTATGTGGCTATTATATATTAGGTTGGCTGATTGTTGCCTACTTGGTCATTCTTTCAAAAACAGGAGCCTAGAGGGGAACTCACTTGTATCTGTGATTCAGGTAATCTGTTGTAGACAAAAGTTTAATTTTGTAACTGTCATGGTTGTTTGCCTCCATACTGATATGTGCTCTGCTAGGGCCACTAGCAACCAGTCTATATATACTTGTTACAGGCTTGTTTCGGTCATGTATGACTCTTCAGAACTCCATTAGTTTTCTTGGCAAAAATACTGGAGTGGTTTGTCATTTCCTTCTACAGCTCATGCTAGGGATGAGGAAACAGAGGCAAATAAGATTAATTGACTTGCCCAGGACTGAAAAGCTAGAAAGTGAAGCTGGATTTGAACTCAACCTATCTTTCTGATTCTAAGTTCAATGCTCTCTTCATTGTACTACCCCGCTGCCTCAAAGGAAAAAAAGGAACAAAAGGAAGAAATGGGAGAGATTTTATTCAGGACTAATAACACCTGTATCCTAGGTAGGTCCCACAGAGTCTCAATGTCTCAATAAAAGATATCAAAGACAGGAGTTGGACCCAGATCTCCTAACATCAAGTGCAATGATTTTTTTTTTCTATTACATCAGGATTTTTTCCCCTATTATTTGAGTTAGCAATGAGTGTGATAGGTAATTTGAGGAGAAAGTGTTAAGATAACAGGAGTAACAATCTGTGACTGTTTATTGTGATACTTTCCCTCATATAATTAGGTTAAATTCATTGTCTTTATTCATAGATTCTTAGCCTGTGAACAGCTCAGTTTCTTGATTTTGCACATTATTACTTAGGGATCAACTCCCTGATATTACCTTCTTCTAAAATGAAGCTAATTATTTTTCCCTTTAAAATTGTTCACTATTCCAATTTCCTTTAATGACCACCATTCACCTAGTCTTTCATGTTTAAAAATCTGGTGCTCTTTATATCCTGCCTACCCCTACTCATATCCTTCCAATGGGTTACCAACTCCCATTGATCCTACCTCGACAATATATTGGTCATCCCTTCCTCTCTTTTGACTGCCACCACCCTAATACAGGCCCTGATGACCAATCACCTGGAGTATTGCAAAAGCCTCTTTCTGGGTCATCTTATCTTCCTTGTCTTTCCCCTCTATTCCATTTTTGTATTTTTCTTTTTAGATTTTGTCTGTTCACACTTCTGCTCAAAGAGTTTCAGTAGTTCCCCATTGCTTACTTTGTAATAATTGACTGACTTTTGACTGAAATTTGAGACTCTACAATATAGTCCCATCCTTCTTTTTCAAATTAACTTCCTAATAAACATATCTACCTGCACTGCTCTTCAGCTAAACTGGATAACTCTGCTTTCTGAACATACTCTGTACTTTCCCTGCATTCTTTGCTTTTTCCCACCATTCCTTATTCCTTGAATTTTATTCATCCCCCTTTTTATCTTTTAAATTTCTATGTATTTTGAAAACCTCACTTAAACACCATCAGTTACACAAAGCATTCCTCAATTCTTCTAGTCAGTTATAACCTGTTCCTCTTAGATCTTATACAGAATTTTGTCTTTTACCTCTCTCATGTGCAAATAACATATGAACAGATATTATCCTATTGGACTATAAGTTCCTTGAAGACAGGGAAGGCAGTATTTTTATCAGTCTTTGATATTTTCTCCTTTTCACCCATGAGCACAAATGGTGAATGCTGAATAAGTATTTGAATTATAAATGTATTATATGTAATGAATTATAAATCAATTATAAATACTTAAATGAATTATAAATTATAAATGCCTGTCATGTTTTTGAGAGATCAAACTTTTCTCACATGGATACTATATCACCCTAAAACCCATTCAGCTGACATCATGTTTCCTAGTTCCACCTTTATATACTAGGAAATGGTCCATGGCTAAACATGATAAAAATATAGAACAAAATTTCATGCTCATCTATCCGGTTGGCTCAGGGTCCATAAAGTCCTATCTGCATAGATAATTAAACTTTTCTCTGTTAGGCAACCTATGTGTTAATTCTGGCTTATCATTTTTAGGTTCTCATCTATAGAGCATCTTGGACTTTATCATCAAGAAATAGTATTTCCAACTCCATGAGGGACCATATGGTACTTAATGTTTTTGTTTCCATTATAACTTTCTACCAACAGAGTGCCATTTTGCCATAATCCCCATTTATATAGAACCCTAAATTATCATGACTCAAGGCTCTCTTAATTTTGCCTTTCCCTTATCTGGTGTCTCTCTATGATCTCCATAACTGATTCTGTTATCTTACTATATAAAGATTAAATGCCATTCAGTAGGTACTGACATAAGTTGATATTGCTAAGAACATAAGGAGTGAGAATTTGGTCAACTTCTTAACACTCATTCATGATTTACTGTTGTGGGGGAAAGAGTAAATAACAACTTGTTGAATTCAAATCTCCCTCAAATTCACTACCACAAAATCTCATCTCTTGGCTTCTCAAAGTATAAAGCATCTGAAGACAAACTCTAACAGGTCCAATAAAACTTGCAAAACTTTGAATATGGGCTCAGCAATGGACCTTATGTCTATTGTTCATGAATTGCCCAAGCTCCATTCAAAGAAGTTCATAACTTTTTCTACTATAGAAATCTAAGAAGAGTTAAGGCAAAATGAGACTGTGACCTACATCGGTGAAGAGATGAAATTATGGATCCTTGACTGAAATATTAAAGCCATGTGATCTTAAGGGCCAAAATAATAATAATAATAATAATAATAATAATAATAATAATAATAATAACTCTGCTATGTCCTGTTTTCCTTGGATTTTCATCTAGGATTTGTAACCAATATAGAAAAAGAATGTGGAAATTTTAGAAAAACTTCTGAGAGGAAGGGAAAAAGATAATTAAAGAAATGGGATGGAAGTCCTGCAAGGAAAGGTTAAGAGAATTCTTTTTTATAAGCTAATAGAAATAATCTCATATTTCTATAATTTTTATCATTATTTTTTATTTATTTTTTAAATTTTCTCTTTACTCCAAATCTGGGATTCTTTTTGCTGCCTTACGATCATTCTAATTTTACTTAAAATGGCATCTTGGATAAAGAACTGGCTTCAAAGCCAGGAAGACGAAGATTCAGTTCCTGCCTCAAACATATACTGACCATGTGACATTTGGCACATTGCTTAATTTAGTGCCCCAGGCTTGTGATGTCACATTCAAATAGAAACGGGAGTTATTAATCCCTATATGATACAGTGGCTGGGCCTAGAGTCAGGAAGAACTGGGTGCAAATCTAGCCTCATACATATATGAGCTGTGTGACCCTAGGCTAGTCACTTATTTTTATTTTTTTGGTATTTTTATTGTTTTATTATATTTTTGTATTTTTATTTATTTTATTTTATATATTTATTTTATGTATTTATTTTGTATTTTGTTTATTTTATATAAATTATGATATATGAATATTATGGAATATTTTAATGGAAATATTTATCCTCAAGTTTTTGACAGATCTGTTTTAGGTAAATCTCTTAGATACTAAGCTATAAGGAAGGTGCCAATCTGCATTGGTAGAGGGAAGTTCTCTATACGAATGAAATTATACATCTAGTGTTTATCCTCCCTCAGCTAGATGGCACAATGGATAGATGTTGGGCCTGGAGTCAGGACAGCTATAGATACTAGCTGAGTGACAAGTCTGTTTGCCTCAGTTTCCCTAATTGTACAGTAGGGATATTATCTCTCATAGTCATTATTAGGATTAAATGAAATAATATCTATAAAGTGTATGCTGGGCATGAAGTAGGTGCTTTATAAATGTTTCTTTCTTTCTTCCCCCCTCACTATCCTTTATAGAATTTCTACACATAGAGATTTCAGGAACTGATTTTGTCTGTTAAAATTTTTACAATGAAATTATTTATTCCAGTCTTTGCACATGTTATTATATTATCCCTGTTCTTCTTATAAGGTTTGTCACATGGCTTCATGCCCCTGTAAGTTCCATTGGCTGGATGTCTTCCTAAAAATATTCTCTCTGACAAGTGGTATGATGTAAATTCCATGACCTCTCTGATCTGCTGTTTCTCAATCTGTGAAACAGAGATGATAGTATCTGATATTCATGGCTGAAGGTAGAGAACCGAAGAAAATTATCTCCGGGAAAGATTAGACAGAGTGCTTTAGAGTTAAAAGTCTTGGATTCCAATCCTGACAGTCCTATTTACTACCTGCATAATCTCAGTTTCTCTGGGTCTAAAATTCTCCTGTAAAATCTGGAGTTTCAAATTAAATGGCCTACATCAAAGGCAGGCATTTTTAACCTGGGGCCTATAAATTTGTTTTTGTAATTTTTTTTTTGAGTAACTAATTTAACAGAATTGGTTTTCTTTGTAATCCAATATATTTTATTTTATGTAGCTAAAAAAAAAAAACAAACAAACCTGATTTTGAGAAGAGGTCCATAAATTTCACTGGTTACAAATCATTAGATGCCAGAGGTACATCACACAAAGAGTTTAAGAACTTTTGCTCTAAGATCTTACAGAATTATAGTTTGAGAGTTAGCAGGGTTCCTTCTGATGCATTTTTATATTATAGCCTAATATATCTGAATGAGTCTAATAAAAACAAAAAGGAAAACATCTTCACATTTAACAAGAACACAATGGTTTAGGAAGCATCAAAGTCCTCTAAAAAGAATTAAATTACAAAGAAATAACATCTTCCTGGCATACAGTCATCTGACATAAAGGGAAAGGTTCATAAAGTTACAGCGTTTTTAGAACTAGAAGGGACTTTAGAGATTTTCTAAGTTATTACACACATTGCACATATCAGGAAACTGAGGCTATAAGGAAATGGATTTCAAAGTACTTAGTTGGTACCTGTTTATACAGATCTGCTTATGCTGCCCTTCTGTCCTGAATAGGTGGAAGGGCAGTTTCATAATTACAGAGAGGTAGAAAGATCAAAAGCCACAACCTATTGTGTTGCTAAGAGAGGAACTCAGGATGATTGAAAGGAGGGGGACCTGTCAACCTCCTGATGTCTCAGTCTGGGGTGGGAGGAAGAGGCAGGCAGACACATGGAAGTTATAATAGAGTCCTGTGATAATTGCTAATGCAGATGCTAACTTTGTACACCAGAACAATACCTTGCTTTGCTGAATTTATTTAGTTTATTTTTTGTGTATACTTCACCTGAGACTTAAAACTTTTCCTTTGGTCCAATTGTGTCTGGAGTGGTTGATGTTGTGAAGGGGTGGTGTTTTTCATGTATTCAAGACAGTTCAGGTGTGTCCTTTGATTTGGTAGACTTGACTTCTTTTCAGGCAACCCAAGTACAAGATTGGAGAAGGAAATGATGAATCACACCAGTATTTCTGCCAAGAAAACCCCACCAGGATGGGCTCACAAAAAAATCAAAAAACCCCAAAACTCCGGGTTAGGTTTTACTCCTTAGTTATACTCTAGGCCATTACTTTCACTGATTTTTTGAGAAGCTTGCTGACAATTCTCCTAATTAAAGCAAATTAGGATATAACTTATTTTTTAATTAAAGAAAGGTCCTTTTAAAATAAAATTCTTCTCATCCTTAGGATGATAGGATCATAGAACTGAGAGCTAGAAAGAACCTTCAAGATCATTTGATCCAAACTCCTTATTCTATTGACTAGGAAACTGGCAAACTTTCCCCACATGTGTAATTGATTTTTTTTTCCTCATAAAAATCATGATGTTCTCTTAAAACTGGAAATACTTTTCTCCCCAGAGTTCAGTTTTCAGTCATCCTGCATGTGTGGATGGGGAATTGAATAAAAGAGGACCTTAAAAATAAAACTTCCCTAGCTTTTCCTTTTGTATTTGCATTATAAACCTTCCAAGGAGTTAAACTACTCCAAGGATCATTTAAATCCTATTAATGATTAACTTTTGGAAAAAGTTAATTTTCATCTCCTTCCCCTTTCCAACTTCCCTTTTCCCTTTAGCCCTGTAGTTAGTCCAACCCCCTTTCCTTGTATTTTTCTTCTTTCTCCAGGGAGTCCAGGCCTTCTTTTCCCTCCCCAACCCCCTACCCCCACTTCCATCCTTGTAAAGCAATTGAAAACATCTTTGCTTGATACCCTAAGGGAATTCATCCATTTAACATAAAATTACACAGGAATTCCCCAAATAGAGAACATGAAACATTTCCTATGATGTCAAGTGAATGGTTTCCACGGATGGCAAGCTCAGGAAATGGCAGTCAATTTCTGACCAGTACCCAAGCTCTTGTCAATTATAGTGGGATCTGTGCTATGTATATGTTTCCCATCCAGTACACTCTCTCTTCCTTAGACACTTCCGACTGTGAGCTCCTTCCTTTCTTGGATCCCCTTATCTCACTTGAATAATCACAAGCAGCAGCAAAGCCTAATTACCCACATCATCCTCTTGGTGCAGCTATCATGAGCAAAGCAGTTGGGGAGGAGGGGGTAGTGCAGGCAGGGAGAGTAGTTTCCTTATGAATTCATTGCTCTCCTAACATGAGTGATGTAAACATGGTCAGTAAGAAAATTATTTCTGAGCAAAGGCCATAGTGTTTATTAAATTAATCTTCACGCATACCACACTGGAAGATACTACCTCCCAAACCTCCAACCCTCTCTATGCCACAGAAGGGAAGGGAGGAGCTGGATTTCTTAAAATGCACCTTGGGGATAGATGCACCATATGGCAGCTCTGAGAATGTCACCCAGTGTTATGGGCTTTTTTTTTCCTTTAGCTTACACAAATTATAAATTATTCTCCATAAAATAATGGTAAAGTGAGACAAGGGCAGAGAAAGGATCTGTCGTAAAGCCTCCATTAGTAAATGAGATTGGCTTTCCCATTCATGTGAAAAGTTCAAGGAGGCAATCTTGTTAAACAGTCATTTTGCATAGAGAAATAATATGCCGTTATGGACCTTTTCAAATAACTTTGATGTTTTCTAGAACAATTTATTAATGCTGTACTTTGAAGATTAAGGGATGGAGAATCATTGGAGAATAAAATCAGCCATCCTTGGATAGTTGGTGGTGATGTGGTTAAATTCTTAATTGTCCAAAACACCTATTTTGGTTTTCAGTTGGGTGTTTCAAAACTCACTTTCCAGGCACTCCAAACCCATCATTTGATTTACAGTGGTTTTATTTATCGGGGAGGGTCATCAAATTCTGATATTTAATTTTCCATAAATATTAACAAGCCAGCAATGAAGTAATTATGGCAGCAGAACCATTAGGTACTAGGTAACTCCAGAAAGCAGATTTGCAGATATAGCCAGAAAAGGGTTACTCTATCTACTCTAGTGAACCATTCATATAGTCACAGATGTTCATGCTATGTCCTGCCGAGGCAAAGCCCTAAATAGTTTGGCTATTAGGCCAGAGGCTATCCTTTCATCTGCCTTTTAAGATCCAATAATTTGGTGCTATCCATTGCTAGCTAAGATCTATCTATCTATCTATCTATCTATCTATCTATCTATCTATCTATC
>JAJPUD010001643.1:41705-68209 GCA_023553655.1 Myrmecobius fasciatus | reverse complement strand
ATCTATCTATCTATCTATCTATCTATCTATCTATCTATCTATCTATCTATCTATCCATCCATCCATCCATCCATCCATCTATCTATATCTATCTATCTATCTATCTATCTATCTATCTATCTATCTGTCTGTCTGTCTGTCTGTCTGTCTGTCTATCTATCCATCTATCCATCTCTATCTACACACACATATATATATACATGGCTTTTGAAGTTATCTAGTGTTTTGGCAATGAATGTGATGGTTCATTAAGATGGTATGCCCTTAAAAACAGTTGGTGACCCAATGTCTTTCCTTGCAGTGAATTTCTTGTGCCTTACCAGGGTCTGGGGCTTTGGTCACTGAATTAAGGGGCAAGGGTTGTCTTGAACATGTAACTTGATGGAGCTTCACAGTTTGACATGGTGCTCCTGGATTGTTTCCACTGTGTTAGTATAGTCAGTAATAAGCAGATGTGATGAATCTAGGCTTCCAGACTATTGCCTAAGGCATAATGATATCAGAGCCTTTATTTATGACCAGATAGTAAGATAATAGGGAGATAACCACTGTGACTTTCTGTTTTTATATAAAATTGTAACATAAGTTAAGTAAGGGAGGGAGAAAGGATGGCAATGGATGCCTGACCTATGGGGTAAGAAGTTTGATCAGGACTTAATTACCCGGAGTAGGTGAAATATGTGAAAGTAGATTCCATCACAATTATTTATGGATGATAGTCAATATCTGTGCACACATCAGTGGTGTTTACACATGCAGAATATTTAGTTCTGTCTCACTGTAGGGTTTGAGACCCTTTGGTTACTCTCAACCGGGTATAGTTCATCTGCAAAAATGGTTTACTAGGGTGTGGACTCTGTGCAAAACAGGTGAGAGTTCTTGGAGCCACAGGTGAGAGTTCGGTGAACACTAAAAGTGGAAAGCAGCCCTGTAAAGGGCTCAGCAGCCCTCATCCCAGAAGTATTAGTCTGCCCTGAGTATACCCTGGGAGACACTGGCACAGGACCACCCAGCCTGGCATGCCCTCATCAGAGAAGGTGCTATGCTCTATGAGCAAAGCAGAATTAAATTAGCTCAGAAGAAACACTAAATGTGCAAAGTTAGAGAAGCTATCCCAAATGTTCATAGGGACTATTTGTGTCCAACTTATGGCAGAGCACCCCAAACTCATATTGGTCTGATGATCTTGGGGGAAATCACTTACCTCACCAGGTCTCAGTTTCCTTATCTGTTCAATCAGGCAGTTGGACCAGATGATTACAAAGATTTCTTCAAGCTCTAAATTTATGAACCTATGAGCCAAAGAAGACATAGCCCTTAATCATCAAGAGCTTACTATCTAAGGAATTATAAAGCAGAATAAATTCAAGGATGATAATTATACTTGACATTTATACAATACTTTAATTTTCAAGGAGCTTTCATGTATATTATCTCATTGTCTCAAACACATATGAGAAGGGATATTAAATTCAAGCCAATTTTGGTTGTAGAAATAATATTACCTTGCATGTATATAAGGCTTCCTAGTTCCCAGAGAACTTTCACCTGCATAATCTCATTTGATCACAGTTGGACAATACTGAGATTTAGGAAAATGTTTGACAAAAAGGATGAAGGATGGTGAATGCTAAATACGAGAGTTGGTGTGATTATGGGTAAATAATAGGGTTATTGTCATGATTATGTTGTGACTAAATGAGATTTTTGAAGAGAAGGATATTTCTAACAAAAGAAGAGGGACAATGATTGATGCAGGAGGAATGAGAATATTCAGTGATTGTACAAAGAAGGGGATACTGTCAGCAGGCTACCTGTCAGTCAATCAACAACTCAACAAACATTTATTATGCACTTACTTTGTACCATGTATTATGCTAAGATAGAAATAAAGGCAAAATAGTCCCTGCCTTAAGAGTTTACCTAATAATGGAGAACACATGTCAATGATAAATATATGATTATATGTCATGATTACATATGTGTCATATGATTATACACATGTCAATGATTAAGTACACATACGAGATATATTGTTTAAAAGGGCCATCTGAGAGGGGATCGTATTAGCAGCTGAGGAGTGGTGAGTGTGACAAGGGAAGGTTTCTCCTAGAAGGTAGAATTTGAGTTGAATATTAAAGGGAGAAAAGAAAAGAGAAGGAAACAGGAATGGAGATGTAAAGGAACAGGATAGAAGTGTCAAGAAAACTAACGTGGCTAGATTATAATATGCATGAAGGGCAATAAAATGTTAAGATGGGAAAGGTAGAAAGGGGACCAAGTCATAAAGGGTCTTAAATGCCTAGTGGGAGGAAGGAGGGAAGTTATATTAGATCTTGCAGAAAACAGGGAATCACTGGAGCTCACTGATTAGGGTAGAGGAAAGGTGTGTGACATGATCAGACCTATAGCTTGCATTCATCTAGGCAAGAGATGGTGGGCGATAGTGTCTATGGAGGTAGAAAAAGAAGGGGATATTATGAAGGCAAGAATGATAAGCTTTGTCAATGGGTTAGATACATGGAGTGAATGAGAGTGAAATTTCAAGCTTGGGTGACTAAAAGGGATGGTGGTACCTTTGACAGTAATAGCAAAGTTCAGACGAGATGAGGGTTTGTAGGGACAAAAATGATGAGTTCTGTTTTGGACACACAGAATTTGAGATGCTTCATGAAACAGGTTTTTCCAAAGGTTTTGAGTAAAACTAAAAAAAAAATTAACATGGGTTCACTTGTAGAAAGTAGATTTTGATTGGAACACACTCTCAGGAAAGGTTTTTTGGATGATTTGGATAGAATATTGAAATGTTTATAGCTCAAAATCTGACAATGATTACAGTATTTGCAAAGGATCCAGTATTTAGACATAATATGTCTAATTTATATTCTCAATCTATATACACCTCAGAAATCAGCAAATGCAACAAGTCAGCAAATCTAGGGCTTAGTTTATCTTTTTGTTGATTGTCTAGATTAAGAAAGAATTAATAATGCAGACTAAACTTAAAAGTTATGTGTGCATACATTTTGTTTTTCCCCAGAGAGCCCAAATTGTTAATCATTTACCAGGATACCCCAATATTGCTTCATCAACATTGCTTGTGCTCAACAGGAATGTCATAGGGAATGAAGGTATCATGAGAGTTGAAAAAAGTTAACAAAAAAGTCTAATAATAACAATAGTAATATTATCACATATGTTGTTTTGCCCAGTACTTTATATCCATCTATTACCTCATTTGAGTCTAAAAACACTCCATGGTTACTGTCAACATCAAGTTAACTGGCATGGTTTGTACAATAGAACAAGATTTAGAGATTTGAAAGATATTTCAAGGGTCCATCAGGTCCTGGCTTCCAGAGCTGAGATGAGATAGTACTGGGATTTTTCAGGTTCATGGCTACCCAGTCAGTTCTTTTAAGGATTTCATCACAGAAGATTCTCTAACATTTCTTGGAAATTTAACAATTTTAGTAGCTAGAAAGTTTGTTGTAATGTCTGTTTTTAAAAAAATGATGTGTACAATATTTTGAAGATTAGAAAGTACTTTACATTCGTTGTTTCATTTAATCCTCAAAATAAACCCTTTAGTTCAGTACTACCAATAATATATAAATACATATAATAAATAAACAATATATGCATATATTATATACATATGTATCTATACAAATATACACATAGTATACATATATGCATGTATATATATATATATACACACACATATAAACACATACCTATATATGTGTATACACATATACAAACAGATACACACACACCATTTGATAGATGAGGAAAGAGGATCAGAGAGATTAAGTGAAATCCTCAGGCTCATACATCAAATGAAAAACCAAGGTATGGTTGAACTCAGATCCTTTTGACTTCAAGTTCAGTACTCTATCCAATCTATCATATAGTCTCTCATTTTTATTCCTCTCAGAAATCACTTACCTAAAGATTATAAAGTTTCTTCTAAGCATTCTCTTCCCAAGATTAAATAACTTCATTTTTTCAAAATTTTTCTTTGTAGGTCTTATTTTTGAGTCATTAATAATTTTCATTTCTGTCCTCTGGATCTAATTATCCCTAGTATTTGGGTTGGGAAGTTCCTAACTTAGCATGACACATTAAAAAGTTTTTTTTTTTTTTTGACAGGTAGAGTAAAACAAAAGACATACTAGGCCTTTTACTTTATTTTCTTATCTTCATTTTACTCTTTTCTCAATATCAAACTCACTTCACAAGTTCACATTTGTGTAACCCACCACTACTTTCATACCACACATCATTTTTGAATCAACCAATGACTAGTGAAATCTGCATTTTGTCTTTATGTATCTTATCTAAAACCCTCCAGCTTCTCCTATACCAACTGATAGGAATATAGTTAGATCCCAATTAGTGCAAATAACAAGCCCCCTGAAGTGGTCTAATTATTCAAATTCACACTGCATATTTCCATTGTGAGCATGTTTCATATAATTATAACTTTGAATAGTACAAATTTGAGTATGCTTTTTGGATTAGCATTTTATATAGAACATAATTGGAAGTTGAGAGCTGTACTTTTTCTGGACACGGTAATGGCCCTTATAGTAAAATGTCATGTTTTACCCCAATGAAAGAGACTACAAGTGCCAAATACCATTAGGATTTTCATTTAAAACTCAAAATTCATCAGTGCTAACATTATCCTGCATCACTCCAGCATTATATAGCTCTTCAAGGGGCTTTCACTTTCAAGATTACATTTGATTCTGGCAATAACTTTCTGACATAGTTAGGGGGGCTATATTTTATCAGAAACCAGAGGCTTAGAAAAGGTAAAAGACCAAGGTCATATATCTCCTAGTTGGTAGAATAAGGACCATGACATATTCTCCCGATTCCTCTTTCTCCTCCAACAAAAGGTGAATCATAGAGCCTGTAAAAATGGAATGTTAAGAGGAAACACTCCCAGTTTTTACACTAACTTGTCATAACAAAATGATAAAAGTCATTGAGCTGGAGGAAACTAGTCTCATACAAAGCCAGTCAGTGCATTACTTTCAAAGTATTCCCTTTGGAATCAATTAAAGAGCTTCTTTAACAAATTAGTCTCTTTATTTCATCATTTAAAAGGAATACATAAACAGGATATTTAGGCAATGAAATACTCTTTATTCAAATTAATTATAGCAAATTAGCTAAAGAAACTGTAATAAATTGTAAAATCTGACACCTTATGAACTTATTAAAGCAAAAGCATTCCTTGATGCCTTTAAATTATTCATTTTCCATGACCTGAAAATTATTTTTAAATAGTTTTATTGGTAGATGATTTTTGAAATTGCCAGAATAATATTATCTCATCACTTTTCACCATATATAACTGATAATCACTCATGTAGTTACAAATGTTTTAAAAGGCCATGAATGAAGGGATTTGTGTGTGAAACCTTTCACTTGTACACAGCACATGAAGAGAAATCCTTTTGCCTCAATATATAATTGCATTCTATTCAACAATTTGTCAACATTTAGTTTTGTTTATAAAAAAAATTCGATATTTCAGTTTGATTGTCTGAAAAGTACATATGACATCAAATTTTCCTTCCTTTTCCCCTCTCACTTCTTTCAATTCAACAAACATTTTCTAATTCTACATATAGGACACTGGGCCAGGCAGTGAGTATAAAAAACAAGGAAAAATAAGTCACTGCCCTTATGGAGTTTCTCCTCCCTAATCCTCCAAATTCTTTCCTTCAAAAATCCCCCACTTTTCCATTTTTTTTTCAAAAATAATGAATGAAATGGGAAGTCCTATGAATGATTCCTCTTGTGTTGCATCATTCTGCTGAATTAAGGAAATGGTATTGTGGAAGCACAGGTTTGGGGGTTGGGTGCAAAGGAAGAAAATGATAACAGTAGCTGTCAGGTCTACACTTTAATCTTTTCTCACCATCATTCTCTCACACAACCAATTTGTCTTCCCACCCTGAGTGATTCTGTGCACGTCTGTTCTGTTGCATAGGAGTTGTTTCTAATTATACCCAAAGCATTGAGCATATGAAGAAAGGTAGCACTGTCGTTCAATTTATTTATCTTTTTTTTTGCCTGATTACCTGGTAGGCATTTATAATTTCTGATCTTCTGCATCTCAAAGTCCATGTTGACAATAGGTCATGTGCTTGAAGCATCTTCTGTTGGCAATAGAGAATTGCCTCTTATTATATCATTTATTAGTCCAGTATCTTATTTCTTTGCTTGGTATAGGAGATGGTACTAAACCATTTTCTCCTTCCATTGTTCTTTCTGATGTTAACCTTGGGAAAACACCATTCTGTTCTGTACGACATGGAAGGAAGCACAGTAGAGCTGACCAGTTCTTTCTTTCTTTTTTTTGTATTGATACAAAATTGATGCATACAGTAGTGATACACTTATATTATTGCATCTGCCAGGCTTCTCTCTTTCTTCTACAGATTCTTCCCCAATGTTACCCCACATGTTCACCATATTATAAGCTTCTTTTATGTAGTGACTTCCTCGGCATTTTTTTTTCCTATGGATTTTGATGACTTCTGATGATTGAATTGCTTTCCTGTAGCTTAAAACCTGCAAAATCAAAGATTCACTTATGGAAAGGACTTTGGAGTTAAAAAAAAATTCACCCATAATGTATTTACCAAGTAGTTGTCTAGACCAAAACTTAAAAATCATGGGTCACAATAGGTCTCATAACGGAATGTGAGGGTTATGAAATTATGATTTATTATCAGTCAATCTTTGATTTGTATACTTACACCTATATACCTGGGTCATGTAAAAACCTCTCAGGCAAAAATGGGTTGTGAGTGGGAGACATTTAAGAACTCCTGATCTAGGCTTAAAAATAATAAAGTGATATCTCGGCATTGCTTTGAAACTCTTCAAATTCTGTATTCAACACATTTTGATGAGAAAAAAGAAATCCTTCAGCACTTAAGGCTTGCTCAAGTTGTTGCCCTTGACTATTGTCTCAGTTGAGCAGCAGGGATGTGAGGTTCGCCAATGCATGCTGCCCAGCCACCATCTTAGTCACCAGTGCTATTGCTATTGCCCTCCACCATGGTGGCTCCTGCCCAGCAAAGCTGTCTTACTATCTGTAAGACCCTCTTCCCTCTTTGGGGAATTGGTTGGGGAAGGATGGTTAGGCTGTGGCCTGGAGATGTTCTCCTTATGGGAAAAATTTGTTCAGCATTCATTTTTGCCATTTGTTGTGCCTTCTGGAACCAATTAATGATGAATACTGAAGTACCACTGTAACAGTAATCTTAACAATGATATGATGATAACATGACTTCACATAGTCCTTTAAAGAATGAAAAAAAAAATTTCAATAGCTAAATTTCACAAACATTTATTACCTACTATGTACCAGGCTAGTTTGTACTTTCTCATAAGTCTGAAATCTGTTACTCCAAAAACTACAGTGGTCATCAGTCTTTTGCTTGCATTAATTATTCTCTAGCATAAATGGTGAAGTGGAATTGCCACTTTATGCCTTGGGGACTCTCATTTCTCTTTAAGCAATTAGTTCTCCCTATTGGCTAAGATCAAGTTATTGATAACATCTCCCCATATGACTTGCCCATCTTGTGGAAAAAGACATTGTTATCATTAAGGCAATTATGAGCTCCTCTGATTTTAGCAGAGAGTCATTCTGGCAGAAGTCTAGAGAGTGAAAGTTCTTCATCCTCTACTACTTTGAGTCACCATGACAACTTTGCAAATCTATTTATCTAACCCATTTTTGAACCCAAATTTCAAATACTACATGTTCTAGTCATACTGAACTTTTAGTTATTTCTAAATTTCATTTTTTCATTATTCTGCCTCCATGTATTCCTAAAGCCCACTCAATATGCCTAGAATTCTCAGGTGCCACAGTGGATAGAGTGCTGAGCCTGAAGTCAGGAAGCCTCATCTTTTCTGAGTTCAAATCTGTTCTCAAACACTTAATAGTTGTGTGACCCTGTACACATCACTTTCTGCCTCAGTTTCCTCATCTGTAAAATGAGCTGAAGAAGGAAATGGCAAACCACTCCAGTATCTTTGCCAAGAAAACTCTGAACGGTCATGAAGAGCTGGACATGACTACTAAAAAATGACCAAATAATATATTTTTCTACCTGTTGAAATTCCCCTCTTCATTCAAAGACTAGCTCAGGTTCCAATAAAGATTTTTAAAATTTTTCACTGATATTCTCCTATGTGGACAAATGCTGTCTCCTTCTTAAACTTTGCTTGGATTAATTTATTTGGCAGTCTTCCTAACTTTTAAGTTCTTTGAGTAAAAGTACCATTATTTGTTTTTTTTTTTTTTTATTTTTTTATTTTTGCAACTCTGATACGTAGCACAGAACCTGGCATGTAGCAAACACTTAAATATATACATATAAATTGAATTGAATTGGAACGAGATAATGATTTCCTACAGATAATGACTCCGATCCTTTGGGCTGTTTCCTGACTGGGATGTAAACTCCTTGAGGGCAGGGATTATCTTCATATTTTTTGCTTATACTTGTATTCTCTAGTTTAGGATAGTGCTGGAATAATGAATGCATAGTGTTTGTTGATTTGACCTTTAAATATACCACAGTCTTTGCGGTTTTCTAGGCAAAAGAAAATTCATTGTGTGATGGTCAAATTTCTGGGATTGGTCCAGGGCTTCTGACTCCAAATTTAGAACATTTTTTATTATGCCATTATGTTTTTTGTGGATTAATAACACAATATCTTTATTTTCCAGATTGTTATGCATTTATGGAAAGTCTACTAGGATTCATATCTTGAGCAGACACTATTTGGAAGATAAGCTCAGCCCAGAATTGAAGAGGAAGGAGATAACAAGCTAGATAGCACTTGGAAAATTGCACAATGCTTCTCCTTGAAGCACCACCCCCACCCCTATTTTAACACCAATATTCTTCTGGTGATACCATGTGGCTGTGAATAATAGAAAACCATATTCTCCAAAGACTTCAACATCTAAGGAGACTCACACAAGAGGTGTCTGTAGGTCACAGCATATAGTCAATAAAGAATTACATGTAAGAAGTAGCATACAGTTCCAATGGTCTTGTGATGGAGAGAGCCATCTGCACCCAGAGAGAGGACTTGGGAACTGAGTGTGGATCACAACATAGCATTTTCACTCTTTGTTGTTGTTTGCTTGCATTTTATTTTTTTTCTTTGTGATCTGATATTTCTTGTGTAGCATGATAATTGTGGAAATATATATATGCATATATATATATGTGTGTATATATATATATATATGAGAATTGCATATGTTCAACATATATTGGATTACTTGCCATCTAGGGGAAAGGGTGGAGGGAAGGGAGAGAAAAATTGGAACACAAGGTTTTGCAAGGGTGAATGTTGAAAACTATCTGTGCATATGTTTTGAAAATAAAAGCTTTAAATAAAAAAAAGTAAAAAAAAAAGTGTCATAAAAGGAGCCATCGAAGGGGATGAAATAATGAATGGATAGCACATGTCTTACATTCATTCCTGCAATTTGTTAAGAAACTGGGAGGAAGACTCTCAACATATTTGACAATTTCGTGTGGAGAATATGGGGCAGGGTATGTACAAGAGTTAACTAGGAAAAGAAAACACAGATGGGTTATAATCTGCCTTCAAAGAAAGGAATATCTACATTGATGAGCTCACATATCAAACACTGAAATATCCAAGTTTCTTCATACACAAAAAAATGATGAATCATGAAACTATAGGATTAAAAATTAACTAAGAAATCCATTTGATCCATACCCCTGCCTCCTTATATATCAGCATCTTAATTGTCATGGAGAGATGATTATCTCAGTGTTATGGGCAATAGCATTAATTACCAGCCAATGAGGTATTTTCTACATCTAACCATTTTAAGTGGCACACAAGAACATAAGAAAACATTACTGTAATAAAATAATCATAAAAGTAATTATATATTTTCTGGGTTGTTTTCATCTATATTCTCCTGGGTACACCATACAATTTTGCATGAAGAGCAAAGGGACATTTTCAAGATGAAATGTCTCTACATTCCACATTTATCAGCTAAGTAACCTAGAAGCAATCTCTAATAAAGCCATGTCTAAATCTAGACACTAAATCAATGGAGTTGGGTCAATTTTATTTTATTTGCTTGCCATTTTAACAACCAACTTCTCTACAATTGACCAGCTCTGCTCTGTAGATTGGCCCTATAAGAAGCAATTTGCTCCTGTAGAAAGATTGCTGAACTCAGGAATCAGAAGATCTGATTTCTTATTCCAGCTTTGCCATGTATTAGCTCTGTGTCCTTGGGCAACCTCAATTTCCACAGCTGTAAAATAGAGATTATAATTCTACTCCTTACCTCACAGAGTACATACAGAATCAAACATACAAAATAAAAAAAGTCTAGGATTTCTTCATCGAACAAGTCCAGTCTGATTCAGAGCTCCCCAGGCCAGTTTATGTTTGCTGCTATGGGCCTGGAGCTGGGGCCCAGGCTACACTTGGACTTCCCAGGACTGCCCACTGGACTTCCATACTAGTGCCATAGACCTTTCCTGCTGTCCCTCTAAGTTGTCTTTGCCGGGAAATGTTCTATTTTGCCCTTTTGCATGCTCTGCTGCTCAAGCTTTGTTTAGAATTATTATTTAAAGGAATTTGGAATAGTTTGAGAGAGAGAATGGGTGACTTCCTGCTTTTACTCTGCCATCTTGGCTCCACCTCCAACAAGTCCAATCTGGTCAACCATGCAGGAATTAGTTGTGATTGCTTGGCCATTTCAGTCTCCTCTGAATGTTCATTTGAGGTTTTCTTGGCAAAGATACTAACATGGTTTGCCATTTCCTTTTCTAGTTCATTTTACAGAGGAGAAAACAGAGGCAAACAAAGTTGAGTGACTTGCACAGAGGGATATAGCTGAGTGAGTATCAGGATAAATTTGAACCCAGAAGAGTCTTCCTGACTCCAGACCTGGCACATTATCCATTCTATCCTCCACTCTATTTACCATAATTTAGTTTTTACACAACAATTAAAATCTATCCAAAAGGAAAGCTATCCCAGAGTGGAATGAGCTGCCACAGGATGTTTTGTCCATGGAGGTCTTCAGACAAAGTTTGGTTGAATGACCTCTTATGGGTGCTGTAAAGTGAATTTTTGTTCAGATATAAGATTGGCTCGAGGACTTCTAAAGTTCTTTCTAACTCTGAGCTCTGTGATTTTCTGAAATAAGCTCAGGTATGTAATGATCTAAATGCAAATAATTATTTTTAGCTAATTGAATTAAAATGTACATTTAGTTAAATTTTTGTCAGTTAAAGAAAGCCTGTCTTCTCTCCCTCTAAATGCCTCTTCTCCAATTGTTAAAAAAAAATGTCTTATAGTAAAGATGTAATGAAAGTCTATATCTTAAAAAGGTAGAAATAGGAATGAAGAAGGAGGAATGTGTTCAAAGGATATTATGGAGGTGGAATTAACAGGATTGGTAATTATAAATAATAATAACAGTAGCATTTAGGATTTGTGAAGTGTCTTACACATTTCTCTCTCATAATCTTCCCCTCAGAACCTTTCAAAATAAATGCATTTATCATTACTTTTGCCTCACTGCATTTACTCACACAATTTTCCCTGTTATAAACTCTCTCTTTGCCATTCTTTAAAGTCCAACTTGAATAGTTAATCTCCTAAAGAGCCTTCCTTGATTTACCAACCTAGGGCAACAGCAACTTTCTGCCTCCAAACTCATATAATCCTCCTTTTTTAGTTCAATCTATTTGTCAAATTGTGTGTGTGTGTGTGTGTGTGTGTGTGCGTGTGTGTGTGTGTGTGCCTACCTCATCTCCCTTTCATGCTTCAAGGTAGAGTAGGGACCATGTTTTTTATCAAAATTGTATAACATCTTGGGAGCTAGGATGGTTTAGGCGAATGAATATTAACTCTGCAGAAGACCAAAGGTTTTGACCTGCTTCTGGTACTTATTCCCACTCTTAAGTCACTTGATTAAGTCACCTAACCACAGTATGTTTCCTCACCTGTAAAATGAGGGGGTGGACTAGGTGGTTTTTGAGGTCCCTTTCAGTTTTATATGCATGAACCTATAAATTCATTGCCTTGCACACATTAGGTACTTAATAAATGTCTATAGAATGAATTAATCTAAATAAGAAGTAGATGTTTTCAAATATTATGGAATCCATTTTAAAAGATCATATAGCAGATCATAGCAAGTCAAGAATCGATCTGTCCATTAGTTTAGTCAGTTGCCCTTTCTTCTCTATAGGCATTAACTACCTTCTTTCTTCTTCTCTGACTTCTCTTCAAAAAGGCTTGTTAAGGCATTCTCTATCTGTTTAATTTTTTCTGCTATCAAGTAGTTATCTTGCTATGTCCCTTGAATAAGTAATTTTCGGTATCACCTTTCCTGATAAGGTTAAATTACTATTTGGCACTGCTTTTTAAGAAATCTCCTCACTGACAGATAGCTCTACTTCAATTTTTCTTTAATAATCCAATCATGTATTACAGAAACTAAAATTTTAGAAAATGAAGTTTGAGAATTGCTGTCCAATTGACCTTTAAGGTATTAGGAAATACCAAACTAGCCAAGTCACAGCTCATTGATTTTGGTACCTTTTCAATGTCATGGCTAATATCCAGAAGAGTAATCATTTCTAGATGACACTTTCTAGGTCATGGAATCATAGGACCATTCAAAATGACTATTTGCTTTAGCATAAGTAAAACTTTAAAAGGAAACCTGAGTAACAATCAGTTCTATTTCTTTGTCTTTCAGAATCCTTAGACTAGTTCTTAAAGCCTGAATATATGTACATTGTTTATTAGTTTATTGCTTATTTTTAGTCATTGATAACTTGAAATTTACATTTGGGTGAAATGAATCCTATAAGTTACCTTGTCCAATACCCTTCATTTTAAAGATAAAGGAAACAGATTAAATGATTTGTCAGAGATCATCCAGCGAGCTAGCTAGAACTAGAATCCAAGCAACTAATAAGGTGCTCTTACATATTTCCTCTTTCAAAATGTATTGATATAACATCTAGTTTCAAAGGCATTGGCCTATTTCTTTTAACATGAGTAAGATGCATCGAGTAATTCACAGTTTTCTTAATCAGGAATTATGCAACCCTATGATCATTTGCTCTTTCATTCATTCAGCATTTAGGGAGAGGTTACTATGAGTAAGACACTGTGCTGTGAATTAAGAGGGCTCAGAAACAAAATTGAACATTATTCTTCCCCTCAAGAAACTAATAGTATAATGTCAGGAATAAGATATACACATAATTAACCATAGTAGAAAGTGAATTATGATAAGTGCATAAGGCAAGCACAAACTCAGAATATATATATTTTGCACACATATGTGCATCCATGCATATTTACATGTATATACAATGGATATAGGCACGTGTATTCATTCATTGGATGCATGCATGAATATACACAAGAATATGTTGATACATGCATATATATATATATTCATGTGAATATATAATAAATAGACGAATGTACAAATAAATATCTACATGCATATTCAAATGCACATGCATGTAGGTATTCACATGCTTATGTCAATATGTATATATATATATATTCATAGATATTTCATAACATGAAAGCCAATCAAAATTGATTAGGTCAATTTTGACCATGGTCAGTCTGGTATTTTCAACTATCTTGATGATTAATTGTGTAGCAACTCTATCAATAATTCTATGAGGTAATTTGGTCTTTAAGGTGGCCCGAATATTATGATTTATTTTACCATGGTCCTATTACTTGGCTTGTATAAACCAGACTCACTGAGTATTTAGAAGTCTAATGCAAAGTATGTATCAAGATATTTCCCAGGTGAGTGCGTGGAAGCAATTCATTCAAAACATAACACTGCCAGTGATATATGTGAGACTGCTATTAACCCAAAGCATGAGTGATTTATTGCCCACATTTATTACTAATACAGTAACTATGCAATTCCCATTACAATTTCTTAAGGTCCCAAATTATGAGGTCACTATTTTTAAAACAATTTGGGGGCATAGTTTGTTATAGCCTCTTTACAAAAGAATGAAAAATGGTTTGGGGGTATTTGGGGTTAGAAAATAGTTGTGACTATTCAGACCCACAATTTTCATACATTATAGAATACTCAACATCATCTCGTGAAAGTTAAAAATAACAAATGCACCAAAGAAAACTCTGGGTCTTGAAATTTCTAAAACTTAATGAGTATCAAGAAGAGGCTGATGTTAGCAATTGTTTCAGTTAATGTAATACCTTTTAAAACTGTCCTTGATGCCATAAGATTCTTTATCTGATAGAAGGCTCAAAGAATTTTTCCAGCATAGTTTCTCTCTTCAGTACCTGAAGATAAATATCTCCCAATGGCCCTTAAACAATGCTTGTCACGTTTGTCATTTATGAAGCTGACTCATACATAAATTAAGTTTTCCCAAACTGTAGATATGAATTAAGGTCCTGTGAAGTGTGCTTTTACTAACACACACTGGTAGTATGTTCCTATCAGTTCAATTGTTTTAATGATAAATTTCCCTTAGAAAATGGAAGGATCTGTTGACAGACAGAAGCAAGAACTAACAATGGGCTATTTAGACTTGCAAATGATGGAACATTTAATTATTCGAAAATAGCATTCCCCAGTTAAGGTATGATCATTAAATCCATCATCTTTCAGTTTATATGCATGAAACATTTATCATGTCTCCCACAAACAGGAGTCAGTCATCTAAATATAGATTTGGGGACCATCCATTTCATCATGACATTTCATCGAAAGCTGAGAATTTCATTTATTTTCTGTAACAGAGATAAAGTGTTTGTAAACGATGTGATAAGGCCATAAAGAGAAAGGGAAGTGAAAGCCAGCTTCATACAGAGATAAATACAGAACCTCCTGAGGACATCAAGGCTACAGAAGGAGGAAAACAAGATATGGCATGTCATCAACAACACTCAAGGTAAGTGATTCACTGTAGATATTTTGGTCAAAATTTGTGGTCATTTTTAACACACTACAATTTGTTAAAAGTTATGGTAACAGCCAAAATTAGAAGAAAAACAGGAAACTAGGAAATTTTTTTACACTGTTTTTCTGATAAAACTAAGGAGGAACTGAGCCAAATTTATAAAAAGACAAACCATTTATCTGAATTAATAAATGGCCAAAAGGATATGAACAGGCAGTTCTTAAAAGAAGAAACCAAAGCTATCAACAGCCAAATGAAAAAAAAATGCTCTAAACATTATGGATAAGAAAACTGCAAGTTAAAACAATTCCAGATTGGTTAACATGACAGAAAAGGAAAATGACAAATACTGCAAGGGAATATGGAAAAAGTGGGACACTAATGTACTATTGGTGGAGTTGTGAGTGGATCCTACCATTCTGGAGAGCAATTTTGATCTATGCCCAAAGGATCATAAAATAATGTATATCCTTTGATCCCCTAATGCTACTAGTAGGTCTGTATTCCTAGGAGATCAAAGACAAGGGGAAATGACGTATATGTACAAAAATATTTATAACAGCTTTTATTGTGGTGACAAAAATTTTGAAATTGAAGAGGTTAGGGAAATAACAGGACAAGTTGTAATATATGATTATGATGTAATGTTACCATGCTATAAGAAATGACAAACAGGATACTTTCAAAAGAACCTGGAAGTCATGTGTGTACTGATGTAAAGTGAATTGAGCAAAACTAGGAGAACATTATTCATAATATTGGCACTATTGTAAGGATGATCAGTTGTAAAAGACTAAGATACTTTCCTTAAGACAATGATTCAAGATAATTCTTTTTAAAAATATCCTTTTATCTTCAAAACACATGCAAAGATAGTTTCTAACACTCATCCATGCAAAACCCTGTGTTCTAAATTTTTCCCTCTCCCTTCACCCCACTTCCTCATCCAGACAGCAAGCAATCCAATGTCAAAACATGAAATTCTTCTATACATATTTCCATATTCATCATGTTGCATCAAAAAAAACATATCAAAAAGGAAAAAAAATGAGAAAGAGGGGGGAAAAAGTTAGCAAATAGAAAAAAAGGTGACAACACTATGTTGCGATCCATTTCAGTCCCTACAGTTTTTTCTCTGGATGCAGATGATTCTCTATCACAAGTCCACTGGAATTAGTCTGAATCACTTCATTGTTGAAAAGAGCCATGTCCGTCAGAATTGATCATCACATAATCTTGTTACTATGTACAATATTCTCTTGGTTCTACTCACTTCACTTAGCATCATTTCATGTCTCTTCAGGCCTTTCTGAAATCATCCTGCTGGTCGTTTCTTATAGAACAATAATATTCCATAACATTCATATACCAGAACTTATTCAGTCATTCCCCAAGTGATGGGCATCCATTCAGTTTCCACTTCCTTGCTACTACAAAAAAAGGCTGTGACAAACATTTTTGCATATTCTAAAGGATCCAAGATGAAAAATGCTATCTTCCTGCAGAGAGAAAAGTGATAAACTCTGAATGTAATTTGAAGCATATTTTAATAATAACTTTTTATTTTCAAAATATATGCAAAAATAGTTTTCAACATTCACCCTTGCAAAACCTTGTGTTCCATTTTTTTTCTCCTTCCCTTCCTTCACCCCCTCTCCTAGAGAACAAGTAATCCAATATATGTTAAACATGTGTGATTCTTCTATACATATTTTTACAATTATCATTCTGCACAAGAAAAATCAAATCAAAAAGGAAAAAAATAAGAAAGAAAAAAAATCAAACAACAAAAAAGGTGAAAATACTTTGTTGTGTTCCATATTCAGTGCCCACAGCCCTCTCTCTGGGTGTAGAGGGCTCTCTTCATCACAAGACCATTGGAACTGGCCTGAATCATATCATTGTTGAAAAGAATCATATCCATCAGAGTTGATCATCATATAGTCTTGTTGTTGCCATGACAATGATCTCCTGGTTCTGCTCACTTCACTGAGGATCAGTTCATGCAAGTCTCTCCAGGCCTCTCTGAAATCGTCCTGCTGGCCGTTTCTTACAGAGCAATAATATTCCATGACATTCATATACCATAATTTATTCAGCCACTCTCCAATTGATGGGCATCCACCCAGTTTCCAGTTCCTGGCTACTACAAAAAGAGTTGCTACAAACATTTTTGCACAAGTGGGTCCTATTCCTTTTTTAAAAGTATTTTTACATGTAATTGGTAAATTTTTAATGAAATAAAAATGTATTAAAAAGTAAAGGTTATGGAAAGAAGAGTCATGCTTTAGTGGAAAGAGCATTTGATTGAAATCAGGACTATCTGGGTTCAAGCATCACCCTTGCCAGTAATTTTGGACAAGTCATTTCATTTCACTAGGTCTTATTTGCTCCATTGGTTAAATGGGATGTTTAGATTAAATAATCTCTACATTATCTTCCCACTGCAGTTTCCTTTTTTTTTCTACATTTAAATTCCCAGCAGAATTATTATGAAGACAAAATTCCATTAAATAGTTATCACTAACTTAAGTGTGTATGCCACTTTAGATTGTCGCTGCTCATTCAGTTGTATCCAACTCTTCATGACTATGACTGTGACCATATAACACCAATATTTTGCATGAGGTTCTCTTGGCATTTTCTATTTCCTTCCTTAGTCATTTAAGGCAAAGTGACTTGCTTAGAGTTGCTCAGCTACTAAGTGTCTGAGGCCAGATTTGAACTTTGGTTTTCCTGATTTCAGGCCCAGTGCACTATCTATTGAATCACCTATCTGTCTCAATCATTTTACATACATCATCTTATTTAAACTCTACAACAATTTTAGTAGAAAGGTAGTGAACAATGATATTAAGAATTCCTGGTAAGAAGATTCCAACTCCCAATTTAAATCAATGATTATTCTATAACTTAGAATCTTAGAGAGTATCTTGCTGGCATTGTGACATTAATGGCTTGCCCAGGATTACATGGACATGTTGATCGGAGCTGGACCCGAATCCAGGTCTTCCTGATTCTGAGACTGGTTCCCTATCCACTTTGCTATAAACTTCCAGGAATATATTATTTTTACCATTTAATAATGAAGAAATTGAAGGCTCCCAGAGGCCAAAGATAGATAGGAAGCAATAAAAGCTATAATAATAGTACAGAATGCTGGACTTTAGGTCTTTTGTACTTTAAATCTCATTTTATTTCATAACTGGACCTTTTTCATTAATTCTCAATCACTAAAAATAAATGGAATCTTTAGGTAATATTAATTAGCATTAAGAAGTGGCTCATTCAAGTTGTAATTGGCTTGGAAAGAAATGCCTTACAAAATCTTGAGTTTTTTTTTTTTTTTTGCAAAGTGTTGGCCACATGATATATCTCAGGTATAGATTCCCTCATTTGATGTTCATAAGTACTAGGTTAAATTCAATCCATAAGAGAATACATTTCAGAAAGTATCTTTTTTGTTTATTGAAAAGTAAAAAATGAATTTTTGTTTGAATATGATTTTATTTTCCTTTGATGGACCTCCTTGTTGAATAGGAGCTAACTGAAATATTAATGACATGTTAATATTTTTCTTCAGGTAACATATACAGGCCAGTCTTAGAATATAGTGTATCAGAGTTGCAAAAGAGGTTCTTAATCTGGGCTCTATGAACTTTTAAAGTACTGGTTTTTCAAGATAATTTTTTTTTGTAATCCTCTGTTTTATTTTGTGCATTTAAAAGCATCAATTGGAGAAGTCTTTTTTTTTTTTTTTTTTTTTTACAAATTTACAAGATTTCCAAAGAGGTCCATGATACAAAAAATGGTTAAGAAGCTCTGAGCTAGTCTAGGCTCCTCATTCGTCAGATGAAATGGAAGCCAGAAGAGGAAAAGTATTGCTTAAGCTTCCAAGGGCCAGGGATAGCAGCCAAAACTCCTGAGTAATAGTTGTGTGTGTGTGATTCTATGACATAACCACAAGTCTTTTCATGTTCTCAGAATTATCAAGAGCTTCATACAAATCTTTTCACTTGAGTCTCACGCAAACTCTGTGAAGTGGGTTTTTCAGGCATTATTATCCCTACTTTACAGATGGGGAGAATACAAAAGGTTAAATCAACTTACCCATGGTCAGATAGATAGAAAGTGTCTGAGGCAGAATCCAAACTCAAGTCTTTCTGTCTCTAAGCAAGATCCATACACCAAAGGAACATTTTTTGCTGACCCAGAATAGAAATTCTCATCAGTTCTCACCAAGGTTTAGTCTTTGATTCCATGTGCTGATGAAATTCCTAGGGGTTTGTTTTTCTTTTTTCAGTCATGACTTTGGGCTCTTTTGTGTCTCTTTCTCATGACTGTAGCCCATTCCAACACATTAGCCTTTCCAGGAACCATAATGCCCTCGTGAAATTCAGGAGGCTCTCATGTTTTTTTTTTGGTGTAAGATAACGAAGCAGGACAACTTTCCAAGATTGTTTATGACTTGAGGAATAGACTTCTGATATTAGGAGAGCTAATTAGCTATTGTCATTGTCCCAGAGGGGACTTTCCTAACATGAGACCCAGATCCCTGCTCACTCTCTCTTAGGAGATCAAAGATCATTGGATCGTCCCATCTTTATATTTTGAATTTGTAGGATCTGTCTACATCTGAGCTGGTGAAAACTGGAGGAAAAGAAACTTTCTTCCTCCTCCAAGTCTTTGATAAACTCCATGGCTTCTCTGTGGAGCCTTTTCTAAACCACCAAACCCATAATCATCTATCTCTCCCTACTCTGGACTTGAATACCATTTCTATTAGTGCCTTTCATCTTGATCTGTTACCATATATAGCCCTGAGTTATTATCTTAAGTGTTTTATGTCTGTCTTCCCTCTTATCTCCCCAAATAGATTGTAAGTTTCTTGAGGACTTCATACTTTATGCTGATGTTGCATCCCCTATAGTGCCAGACAGGTATTAAGCATTCATTAAGTCTTTTTTTGAATTGCATATAACCTGAGGGAAGAGTGGAGAAAGATAATGCAGCCTTCCTTTTTAATATTGCATCTCTTGGAATAAAATGTCTAGGAAAGACTTTTTAAAAAGCCAGCTCATCAGGCTCCAAATATAAACTAAGGGGAACATTTTTGATGACTCTGATCTCTGAAATTCTCCTTTGCCTCTCTCTGATTGGATGTCTCCTTTTCTGCTCTGCATTTCAAAGGGTCAGTCAAGTCAACAAACATTTATTAAATGCCTACTATTTGCTAGACATTGTGCTAAGCACTGAGGAAACAAAGAAGGGCAAAAACAGCTCCTGCCTTCAGGGAGCTGGAAATCTAACGGAGGAGAAAAATATGAAAATAATTACTCACAATGTATACATACACAAATCTATACATGTATATATACATACACAGAGGCATGTCAGTATACATGGCTTAAACCATTACTAACAATGTGTATTCTACTTCTATATCTATCCATATGTATGAGTATGTATATTTATATATAATTTAATTTATAATATAATTTAATTTATAATACAATTTACATAATAGAGACATCATAATCAATAAAAATGAAAGCAGTAACATTAAGGAGGATCAAAAGAACACATACAGGTACAAATATATGTGCACATCTATGTGTGTATATATAAACATACACACACACACACATATATATATATACACACTAATATTTATATCTATAGAATATAGTACAGACAACTATAATGGAGAGAAAGCAGTAACACTGAGGAATATTAGAAAAAAAAAACTTCTTGTAAGTGGACAGATTTTAGCTGAGGCTCAAAGCAGGAAGCAGAAGTGAGGAGGTGAAGAGTTCTAGACATGGCAGACAGCAGGTGACAATGCCTGGAGCAGGAAGATATAAGGAGATTGGAAACAGAGTTAGGTTGTAAAGAACATTAAATCAGAGTATATTATAGCTAATCCTGGAGGTTACAGAGAGCCACTCAAACTTCTCAGTATATGTTGATATATAAGAAAAGAGAAGGGGAAAAAAAGTGGTTCTCTTACATTGCCAATGTACAAGATACAAGAAATAAATTTTATATGCAGTTTCAAGATTTGTAAAGTATCCCAAATAAATTATCTCATGTGATTCTACATCTATGTCTGTGTGATCCTGGGAAAGTCACTTCACTGCTGTCTGCCTCAGTTTCCTTAATTGGGAATTGGGAATAATAATAGGACAGGGTTATTATGAGAATAATTATGAAATAATACTTGTAAGGCATTTAGTACAGTGCTTTGTGCCTAAGAAATGCTTATTTCCTCCCCCTTTTCCCTTTTCAATCAATTGCTATAACAAAATAGAAGAAGAAGAAATTGAAATCAATTCAGATTGAATGAAAACCTCGATATCATGGGGATCTGGCAGTCTGATCCTAAATTAAACATTTAAAGAAATCCCGTGAGTATGTCATGTTAACTGCCTGTGACATATGCCTACGTGAGTCATCTCACTATCTTTGTGTGACTGGCCTGGGGAGAAGGGAAAAGCTAATATGAGAAACTTTAAATGATGATAAGGCATTTGTTAGAGAATATATCACAGGCTCAAGACAAAGTCTGTGGTACTTAGGAGGGCTAAAATATCACTTGGGCTCAATATTATAGCATCGATGCCGTTAAGAGTTGCCATGATTCTGGTAGGTGTTTTGCATACATATGGACTGCAAGATCAGCCTTGCTATGTGTGATTTCTTACACTAACCAGGATATGAATCTTCCCACTACTGGCATGCAGCTCTCTGTGAAAGATGCTGTTACATTCAGACTGCTTCATTCTAAGATGGTGGAACATCTATGCTTAAACTCTGAACATATCTAGATTTCTTCCCAGCAGAGACTTTTTTTTCAGTTACAATGTCCCCATGTTTATCACTCTCCCCTACATAGAGCTTGGAAGAGTGGGTACCCTGGAAAGTTTTGTAAGGAAGTTTCCTTACTCGGTGAAAGCAGTTTATAGCAACCCTACTGAAATATTGTGTGTGGCAAGCATCTACTGAAATACTAGGAATGGTGAAAGGATTTCAGAAGACTCACAGGCATTTTACAGAGCCCAGCACAGAGCAGCAATTTACTAACTCAACTGGGATAAAACCTGGGAGTGTGAAAACATGATTTGGCTCTGGGACAAAATCTCATCCCACCTGGCTTTCTTACTTCCCTTCATCATTATAGTTTCTTTCATTCATGATAGCTCCCCCCATTTCTTCCTCTACTTACCATTTTCTATTGCTTTTTCTTTTTCTCTCCTGGGTCTTTGAAATTTTTTTCAACTTTGCATCCTTCCTCTACCAGTATCAAACTCTTCCTCCAGCAACCCCATCCCCCCAACACATATCCCTTCCAGAATCACCACCCTCCCTATCTCAATTCCTCTTAGAGAGGGCAACAGGAAGAACCAAACAGACTGAGGAGAGCCTGAAGGAAGCTGGGTCTTTGCTAATCTTTAATCTTTCTCTTCCTTCATTCTTTCCCCTTCCTCATTGTTTTGATTCTCTGTGATTTTTAACTCCCTCCCCCCTTTTGGGTAGTCAGATATGGAGGGGGCAAAGGGAAGATTCTTCCCTGATACCCTGAAAGAATTAGGTGATGGTCTAAGGTTAGGGAAGAATTGGCACATATTATGCCATATTCACTGTCAGGAAGTTCCTTTAAGCCCAATAATGTAATCTCACCCCACTTTTAAAAAACAATTTATTCCAGTACTAAGACTTGAATGATCAGTTTAAATAGAAAATGATTACATCAAGATGAACAAACAAATAAGGAGGACTCAGAGAAAATGAGCAAGATGGTTATTTGGCAATTTCTTATAGAGAATATCAGGGCAGAGCTACTAACACTGAGCAGGAGATCACCCCCATTCTCCATAGCAAATGCTCTTGAAATGACTAAGGGGGTTGGGGAGGAAGAGTATGAGGAAAACAGCTGAGATGAGCTAAAGGTCTCACAGAAACTCAGCAGAAATTCAACCAAGGAAAAGAGACTCTTTCAAAAAAAAACAACATATGGGAAATGTACAATTCCTTGTGTGGTTTCCTGCATTTTCTTTCTTTCTTTCTTTCTTTCTTTCTTTTTTAAATCATTGGTTCCAGAGTTCTAGGAGGATAATTTTAGACTGCCACAACATGGTAGGCTCAGGGTTCCAGATACAAACACGTCTAGGCTAATTAGCCCTGGGTATATATCTTCCAGGCATCTTACTAAACAGTTAGCCCATGATATCAATATATCTTGGCTTGTGTTCAATGCAATATTCATCAAAACATAGACCTGTGTTTATAGATTAAGATGAAGCAAGGGAAAGCTTGCCTAATTGTTAACCCACTGTGCCCTCTTTGACTCAAAAATGAAGTGAACTTGATGGACATTCATCTTACACAAGTCCTTAAGGGAAAGATTATCTTGTTATAAGAAAAGGTTGTTAAATACAGAAAGAATTAGTGATTTTGTGTCTGGTTTGTTTTATCATGATATTGTAAACATCTATGACAAATGAAAGTAAAGTGCCTTATGGCTAATACCATATTAACTGGAATGAAATTGATGAAAACAAATTTTTTTAAAAGAAAAAATAGTTTTAGCACTTCCAATGATAATTATTTCCAAGAACACAAATCATTTAGAACAGGCTTTGGCTTCTCAAAGGCTAAGGTAGGAGAGTGCAAATTGTTGTATATTTTACCAAGCTGGAAAGGCTAAAAACTCAGGGATGAACTGACTATATTTATGTCCATTGTGCGGGGAGCAGTCTCAGTTTCTTCATCTGTAAAATGCACTGGAGAAGGAAATGGCAAACTTCTCCAGTCTATTTTTGCCAAGAAAACCCCAAATAAGGTCATGAAAGTTTGGACATTATTGAATGATTGAACAGCAAAGGAAAGCGCCTGACCTTTGCTTCTTCTCTGAATAGTGGGAATTATATCAATATTTGCATGTTGATAGTTGTAAGGAAAATGCTATGAAAATGTGAGCTATTAAGTGAATAGTGAGTCCTGTGGGACAGACACATATACACATATATGTGTGTGTATATATGTATGTATACATAAATATATTACACATATTAGTCCCTTCCCACATTAAGCTTATGATCATTAAAAGGGAATGTTTCGTTTTCTCCAGTACTTTCTCCTGGGTATTGCTAGCTCCTGGGCTACTAGTATTGGCTTATTCTCCTTCCCAGGACCTCAACAAACCAATCACACTCTTGAGATGATGGTTTATTATAATCCCTTAGAGACAGATGAAAAACTGAATATGTGAAGTGAGAAAAATGGTGATATTTTTTATCAACTTGTTTGTGAAATGACTTATAGGAGGGATTGTTTTCATAATCATTCATGGTTCAATTCAATTCAACAAGCATTTGGAATACTCCTATGTATCTGCTATTGTGCTAGGCTCTAGAATCCACATATAAAAGGGAAAATAGAGTCCTCAAGGAGATTATAATCTACTAGGGAGACTCAGGATATACACAGAAACACAAAGACAAAATTTATACAGAGACCCGATGATGATTCAAGTAAATGCTATAGCTGGAGCATAGTTGGAGTAGTTATTGGGAGGAGAAGCTCAGCTAATGTACTCACTTCTAGCTATATCAGTGACCAGGCCAATATTTTGGCCAGTGATTTGAGTAGTAGTATATTCTTTGGGTCCCTTCCATTCTGTGTCTCATAAATCTTTAGAATTTTCACAGTTGAATCAAAAAAGTGTTAGAGCTGGAATAAAGTTCAGAGATTACCTAATCTGATTCACTAATTTGACAGACGGGAAAACTGAGGTTTTAGAGGGTTTCAATGATTTTCTCAAGATCAACTACACAGTTCATGTCCAAGAAAGAGCTAGAACTCTGTTCTCCTGACTCCCATTTCAGTGTCAGGCCATTTACTTGTCTAGTTTTCCAGCAGTCTAGACAGTGGAAATCTAGATATTAGATACATTCCTGAGACCCTCTGAGTTTTCTGACAAGGGTAATAATATTTAGGTCTTAATTCAGCATTCTTCAACTTCAGAGTTCTTGATAACATGAACTAACAGTCCTGATCCTCCCCCTCTAAAGATGACCAAGCAAATAGTACTTGCTCATAGTGAAAAGGAGTAATTGAACAGTTAAAAGTTTGATCCATAAGAACCAGGACATAAATCCTGGCTTCTGGTTCTGAGTTACAAATAAATCCCAGAATATTTCCTTCTCCAAGCACTGGGTACTTTTGTGAATCACTAGAATCTAGAAGGGAATGTTCTCTAGTGACCTTGAAAATTAGCTTCCAAATGCTAAGTGATACAGTTCAAATTTGCATCCTTCCCCGATTTATTTCAACCTCACTTTGGACCTCACTTTTGGGCCATGCCCAGGCACAGACTTCAGGGATAAAGATGCATGTGAAAGGAACAGCACCTGCAAATGGTTAGCTATAAGCCATGGCCATCCCTTGGCAATCAAATCATTTGCATTCTAAGAAATGGATGCCACCTTAATGTCCAGTCGTATTCAGCGAAATGCTCCTTTAATTTTATTTCTGATACAAAAATTTAATATTCCCTTGCTGTGGCAATAACTTGCCTTAATAGCTTGGGATGTCTTTTTGTTGTAGTGGATTTCTTTAAGAATTAACCTGGCAATCACCAAAGAAAACCCAAAACTGCCAGAGTAAAACTGTTGCAAATAGTGACCCTTCTTTAGAAGCAAAGATTAGTTGTCATCTATTCCAGCAATGGGTTACTGGTAATGAGGAAGGGTGCCCAGTAACCTTTCAGTAATTACTTACTTTCCTGAATGTAGCAATGAGCAATCCCCAGATTATGGAGAATTCAGCAATTGAAATATAGGCACCTACTGATCCAGAGGAAACAGCATGCAAATTCATCAACCACGACTGTTCAATTTGACCTTGAGTGTACTTGGTGCTGTAGGCTTCAGCCCACAGCAGCAGTAAATCTCTGTGCTTTTGCCAAATGCCCTTTAATGATCATATTGCTTATAGAAGATAGGACCCACTTACTGCTATTCATGGGGCTTTGTGATAGACTACCTCCTCTAGAAGTATCTTTCTTCTATCTCAGAGTGCTCCATACATATTAATGAAGTTTTTTCAACTTTCTCGGAAGGCACTAGAGAATGCTTTTATTATGTGCCTACTATGTGCATTTATTATGTGCCTTCTACAACTGGGGATGCCCAATTAAAAAAGAAAATAATTCCTGTGTTTAAGGAATTTACCTTCAGGGTAGAGTAGGGAATGGGGTAGGGTTAGAAAGAGCAAATTAACATAACATATGCAAATTAAATGCCTTTGCATTTTTTTCTTTCCCTCCCTCCCTCCTTCCCTTCCTTTCTTCTCCCTCTCTCCCTTCCTTCCTTCTTCCCTTCTTCTTTTCCTTCATATTTCTTTCTCTTCCTTCCTTCCTTCCTTCCTTCCTTCCTTCCTTCCTTCCTTCCTTCC
>JAJPUD010001643.1:29449-41695 GCA_023553655.1 Myrmecobius fasciatus | reverse complement strand
TCCTTCCTTCCTTCCTTCCTTCCTTCCTTCCTTCCTTCCTTCCTTCCTTCCTTCCTTCCTCTTTTTGTGGCCATTGGCACTAATAACTGGGTGAGTGGGAACAGTTTTTTAATAGGAGATTCAACTCCATCAGAAACCAGTCAGGCATATGTCCTGTGACTTGTGGGTAGGGCTTTTCTCTGGGAAAGAGTGAAAGCATCAGTAATGTGATCACCCAGGAAATTCTAGTCACAAAGCATCATGGGAATTTCCCCAGCTTCCTTTTGGGGAGTAATATAAACTCGTGGGCTCGTCCCCTTTCTGCTTTTAACAATGGCTTTTTTCTGACCTAAGGATGTAGAGTGATGCTGTACCTCTATCTGAGGACTGGGGAGCTTATTCTTTCTGTCTTCCTTCCCCATACGTTGGAAAACATGAGAATGAACATATTCTGACCCACCTGGATAATAACTCCCTCTCCTCTCAGTATCTCCTTCTCATTTATGGCACTGGAAGGGGGGAAAAGATTAAATTTTTTGACCTCTTTAGAAAAATCTCTTTCCTCCTTGGAAGATCTCTGGGAGGTTGGCCAGTATTTCCATCACCATCATCACAGAGTTGCAGACAGAGGTGACTCATTGAGTTACCGAGCCAGCTCGAAATTCAGTTTTGAATGAGCCCAAAGCCTACTTGCCTCTTTAGGGATTCAATTCACAACTGGTCTCAAAGATATGTACATAAAATAGCATCAGCTCCGGAACTACACCACCAATGCCAAAAAATCCATTACATTAATGGGTAACAGTCTGTAGTTTATTCAGCACTGGCGTAGCCTGTGTACAGGTCAGTTGTCCTAAGTATGAGTTACCTGCTGACCCTGGGAGTAGAAAAGACTTTGCCCCATATTGCCATTGAGAAATTTCAGGCTTGGCAAATCCCCATGATTCTTGGTGATTAGACATTAGCTCCTAATGCTTCTGCTCTTCCTCTCACATCCCTGACTGGCTTTTGGTACAGTTGGATCTGAAGGGAGGAGCTGAGCTGGTTCTTCCCTTTGAATATAGGATATAAGTGAATAGGAGTTAGACCTGCTGAGTTAACTCCAGGGCAAGAAGAACCAAGTGCAGGCCATATCTCATTTTATGAAAACAGAGCTATAATTAGTTCAGGGTGATTAGAGCTTTGCCTTAAACACCAGAATTTAGAGAATGCTGTGAGCATTTTTTATTTTTTTTTTAAATGAGGGTAGAATTTAATCAGAAAGAACAATGAATAAAACCAAGGATTTCCCAAAAGGCTCCTTTCTGCAGCTGCACCACGATTGAATTCTTCCCCACCCTCTTCCCCCACTTTTGATAGCTACTTCATTTGGTCTACAACAAAAAATGCTAATGAATACATAAAATAGCATTAAAATGAAAATATCATCTCATAAAAATGGCTGATACTCAAATGAATGTCCAATTCCTTTAAGAAATATTATATAATGATAATAGTAATAATAATATAATATAATTACAAAGTTTCAATGCTCTGAAACCACTTGGACAGTCCCTTGGAGATCATGATGGAGTCAATGACGTGGGAGACAAAAGGGAGCACCAACTAAGCAATGGTACCATTCAGTGAATTTAAGGGATGGGGTTAGACTTCCATGAACTTCCATTTGTTGGACTACTAGACAATGTTGGACCAATTGCCAAATACTAGACAATTTCTTAGAGGTGTTTGTTCTCTGGCAACCCTCTATGTTTCTCATAAGGTTTAGAAAAATCCCAATCTTTCCTTTTGGTATTTCATAATCTGTTAATGAAAAGAGAAATATTAGCAAGGATTAGAGAAGAAAAAGAGAATAAAGAGCATAGAGAGGGAAAGTGTGGGGCAAAGACAGTGTCCTAAATTTGAAACTAGGTGACCTGGCTGTGTTTCCAGCTATATGATTGCTTCAATCACTTAAACTTTATGAGCCTTGGTTCGTTATCTGTAAAATGGGAATAATAACACCTGGTATTGTTATCAGGTGGATAAACCGATTAATGTTGCAATTCAGATTAAGAGATACAGAAAATTATTTATTTTATATATACATATATATACATACACATATATGGATATATAACATATTATTATTTATTAGGACACCTAAAAGATGTCACTCCACAATCCCACTCTTTATAGTACGCTGCCACAATGCATCCCAAATCGATAGCCCAATAAACCTCTCATAAAACAGCTTCCAAGTTACCTGCACTTGGCAGGTGCCATCATTAAACAACTGGAAAAGGTACTGCATCAGTCAGGACCCTTGAGTCCTTGGGCTGAATACTCAGGGTTCTCTAGAGTATGAATTTTTTTTCTTTTTAAAGCTTTTTTATTTTTCAAAACATATGCATGGATAATTTTTCAACATTAACCCTTGCAAAACCTTGTGTTCCAATTTCCTTCCCTTCCCCTACCCTCTCCCCTAGATGGCAAATAGTCCAGTATATGTTAAACATAGTAGAAATATATGTTAAATCCAATATGTGCTTATGTATTTATACAGCCATCTTGCTGCACAAGAAAAATCAAATCAAAAGAGAAAAAAATGAGAAAGAAAATTAAATGCAAGCAAACAACAAAAAAAGAGTGAAAATACTATGTTGTGAACCACACTCAGTTCCCACAGTTCTCTTCCCTCTCTGGGTATAGATGGCTCTCTTTATCACAAGATCATTGGAACTTGTCTGAATCATCTCATTGTTGAAGAGATCCACGTCCATCAGAAGCATGAGTAGTTTTTTAACCTAAAAGAAGTCTGAGAAGAAAAATATTGACTGTACTCACATGGTATCTTATGGGATTTCCTTGTGTAAGTCATCTCAAAAAGATGTAGGATGAAAAGAATTTATAAAAGGAAAGGTAGGTTGTTTTAATCCTGGGAGCACACTGCTAGGCTCAAGGGAATCTAATCTGGATTTTTTAAAAAGTAAAATAAAATAAATTAAGTAAAAGGTAAACATAACTCAAAGTGTGAACATGTGCCTAACTTTAAGTTAATGGAGTTAGCCTAATGATGAAATCGCTGTTCTTCACATCTGTCATACCTATGTTGTACAGGTTGTTGTGAAGAATAAATAAGATAATGTAGATTTTTAAAAGATAGGCAGTCTGGAATAGTGGTTGGAGAGCTGGCCTTGGAGCCAGAAAGCCTTGGTTTAAGCCCTGTCTCTGACACATTCCATCTGGGAGACCTTGAGAATATTCCTTAACTAGTCAATGTCCTGGGCAAGAGCCTAGTACCTTAGGCCAGAGGGTGTTAAACTGTCAAAATAACAATAGGCATGAAGCATATTAAAGTGTAATTGGGAAACATTTAAGAAAATAAATAAAAAATACAATCCAACATGAATAATTAACTTTTTGGCTTTCTATGGCTGTCTACCCAGGCAAGGATCTGTTTCTATTTGAATTTGATACCACGTACACAATTCACTAAGATGACAAATTTAAAATAAGTTTTGATATGTATTGGTAAAGGAAACTTTTTTTAAGCAGTGAGTTCCCATATACAAATTACATCCTAAATTTGAACCATCAGAAAAAGACATGCTGAAATGACCTTTACAGAGATCTTTGGGAAGAAAGGGGGAAAAGGCCATAGCATCCTGAGCATCTTGCTAGGTTCTAAACAGCTAAGTAAATATTTGTTGGGCAGCTCCAATGTGCCCAATTTAATACAGGTTAAAGAACTGACTGGCATCCCAGGATTTGGAGTAGGGAGGGATAATCCTTCCTTCTCAAGGACCTATTGTTTTCCTCTGATTCTCACTTCAGTTCTCCAGATGACAAACTCTGAAATAGAATTCTTTTACTGCTATACTGGTTTACTACTTGATTGGTCAACTGCTGAACTTAAAGCTCTTAAAGGTTGTTTCATTAGCCAATCAGCTATTTGCATCTTGACTCAATTGTAAAGAGATAATGTGGCCTATCTCAGATGTAACGCATCTCAGAAACTTTGAGGGTTTTCCCCTCCCAAATTTAGGTCTTTGGGATGGCAAGTTGGCTTAGCTTGTATCTCAATTCTTACCTAGCCCTCAATCATTGAATGGGCACAGTGCCAGAAAACCAAGATCTTAATTGAGAAAGGCCAAGTTCACCCACTGCCTCTTGAGTCATCACCAATTATCTTGACCTTGGACTGGACTCTGATGACTCCCAAGGACACTCCAATCTAAATCATACACAAATCAAGACATCATGTTCCTAATGTCAACAACAACAACAATATGGCCTGCCATCTTGTTTACCGATCCAAAACTTCATCCAGTGTGAGGATGTTCTGTGATTACAATAGCTGAACTGAAGACACTTCTCTCTTTCTCAGTTCTGGGAGCTGAAGTGAGAAGGAGAAAAAACAAAGAAACAAACAAAAGAAATATGCCTCTAAGAAGGAAGATTTTTCTCTCTGAACTCCAAAACTGAACACTCTAAGCTCTATTACACAAATACAGTGCAGAGTACAAGAAAAAGTAAGAAGTCACTTATATAATGAGCTCAAAGAGCTAAAAATCCAGAATGATGGATAACACAGTAGAGACACCATGTCTATGCAACAAAAAGCTGAAGTTAAGAAAATTGGTCTGGTGCTTGGGGCCATTATAACAACTGAACTGGATTAATGAGGATGGCCTGAATTGGATTGCAGATGGAGAAAGCGTTCAGAAAACTGGCCAAAGCTAAGGAACAATTTTAATAACCACAAAGAAAGAGATAGTCTGGACCTTTAACAATTAAGTTGCTGATCTTTCCACACTCCAGATCATGAGGTGCTATTGTTTATGAAGCACATTTTTTGCCATGTTCTTTCTTAAATAATAAACCTCTAGGATCTAAAGAAACAATTATTCAAAGTGTTCTGGGATAATTCTACCCAAACTGCATCCCACCCCCTGAAACTTCAATTCAGATACACAGCTTTATATGCCTGTTTTCAGTGTTAACATGTATTTTCTGAGAAATAATGATAGCTAATCCCTACTTATTTAGGGAGACCTGGGTACTTTAAATAAAGCCCTGCTAATTCCAAATAATTGGCCAGTCTTGTAAGTGAAGATTAGGAGCAGGAAGAATTCAAGAAGGTGAAAAATCGACTCTATCATAAAGCCCCTAAGAGCAGTCCTTTGGCCTGTGTTGTGGTCATTAGCACGATCCATACACTACGTGGTTATTTGCTCCCCACCAACCACATAGAGGGAATTTGTCTCCTGTAATAAAAATGAAAAGAGGCAATAAAAGTTCACTTCCTGTCTCAATAACCAATATACAAATAGCCTTTATCATTTGACTATGCAGTTTATGGTTTTCTAGTCATTAGTTGTTCTGCATGGAAAAACTCACACATACTAAAATACTTATCATCTGCTCCAGTGGCTTGTGGTCAAATGTATTTAGAACTGAAACCCTAATAACATGCAATGAATTTTTTAAAAAAATGATCTTGGGTTCAGTTCTTAAACTGTTGTGGGAGTTGTTGCTATTGTTGTTTCTTCATCTAGCAAAATGCTATTGTGTACCGGCCACTGTTGGTTCAAACTTGGAAGGCCTGGCAATTAGAGACATGTTCTAGCTTCTTTCTGCATGGAAGATATTTTAATTTCAGTTTCACACTCCCCTAGGTTCATCACTTTGACAACAGATTTTTATATTTCTTATGAATCTTTGATTATCCTTTATTCATCAGACAGTTTGAGAAATTCTAAATATCATTTCACAGACCTAATTATTTTTTTAAGGAAAGCTTTATGCCACATATAACTGACTGCTTATCTACAATATGCAGAAATACTCATCTTAAATGGAAATAACCACAATGATCTGTTAAAATAACAGCTAAAATGTGAATCATTTTATGTCTAATTATAAAAATAATGAGTAAAGCATCAAAGAAAGTTTGTTTGGGGATTCCAGGGAGGGAGAAAGCTACCAATTTTCCCATTAGGCCTTTGCATAAAATTGCCTTTCCAGTTTTATAAACAAGTTTCAGCATTATTCATGTTTAATTCTCAGAAGTAAATCTGGTGTTTTTACTGCTAGTTTTGCCTCCATAGCGAAGACAAAATGTTAAAAAGTATGGAGACTTTATTGTCTCTCCTATAAAGATAAAAGGACACTGAGAAGCTTTGTTCAAACAAAATCAATGTTGTTATTGGCATAGACAATACAAAGCCTTAATACAGTGTGGAATTTTTTGGAATCAATTCAATTCAACAAACATTTATTAAGCATTTACCAAATGCAAGGCATTATGATCCTGTGACCTGGGAATACTAAGATAAAAACCACCACCTGGCCTCAGGGAGCTCACATTCTGCAAGGGGGTACGATATATCCACACTAGTATTTGCAAAGTGATTTCAAGAAGGAGGTTCTAAAAACTGAGGGCCATCTCACTGCCTCAATTTGCAGGTTAAAGCTTTGGTATCTTGAGCTGCCTGGTTATTTCAGGCAACCACTTTATTCTAGGTTTTATAGACCTTCCTTCCTTCCTCTAAGTCAGGATCTAGAAAGGCTCTATTTCTGATGACTCCCAAGGACACTCCAATCCAAATCATACACAAATCAAGACATCATGTTCCTAATGTCAACAACAACAGTATAACAAAATTTTCTATTTTGTTATGCTGTGACTCAGAAGAAGTTAGAAAGAAGAAGAATTTATCTAGCCAGGGAATAATAAAACAAAATGACTAACAAGAGAATTGTGAAAATTTAAAATAAATGAGGAGATGCTAAGAGAAGACCTACCTGTGCTCAATGAGTCTAAACTGTTTTAAACAATAATCTGAAGGAACTGGAAACTGAGTGGATGCCCATCAGTTGGAGAAAGGCTGAATAAGTTATGATATATGAATGTCATGGAATATTAGTGTTCTATAAGAAATGATCAGCAGGATGATTTCAGAAAGACCTGAAAGACTTACATGAACTGATGCTGAGTGAAGTGAGTAAAACCAAGAGATCATTATACATGTCAACAAGATTATACAACGAGCAATTTTGATGGATGTGGTTCTTTTCAATAGTGAGATGAATATGACCAGTTCCAATGACTTGTGATGGAGAGAACCATCTACATCCAGAAAGAGGGTCATAGGGACTGAATGTGGACCACAACATAGTATTTTCACCTTTTTTGTTGTTGCTTGCTTTTTTCCCCTCATTTTTCCCCCTTTTCATCTGATTTTTCTTGGGCAGCATGATGATTGTGGAAATATGTATAGAAGAATTACACCTGTTTAACATATATTAGAGTATTTCCTGCCTAAGGGAGGTGAGGAAAAGGGAGGGGAAAAATTTGTAATACCAGGTTTTTCAAGGGTGAATATTGAAAACTATGCTTATATTTTGAAAAATAAAAATAAAAAATCTTAAAAAATAAACTATAGTTAGTAGTACTAGAAAATAGTAAAAACAATTTCACCTCAAATAATGGCATGAACCATTGATATCTTTAAGATGGGCAGATTTTCAAAAGAGTGGAAAATCATGGAGTATTCAAAGTCTTGTGATCATGTGTTTACTTCTTGAGAAAATTATAAGGCTTGTTGATGAAAATTTACATAAGGAATCTGTTCATTCATAAAATGAAAAATACCAAGAGAACAATACTGACAATAATGATATAAATTAAAAGGTCACTAAAAGGAAGTTGTAAGCTGATTAATGGAAAAACTAATGAAGGTTCTAAAGAAGAGATAAGGCAACAAGTCTCCTTTCTCATGCAGAGAGGTAGGACAGAATACTGTTTATGTTGTTAGATAAGATCTCCTATGGGATGTTTTGGTTTTGTTGTTTTTCTCTGTTGTAAGATATATTTTAAATTGAGGGGTGGGTGGCTAATGACACTAAGGTAGAAACAAAAAATCATTAATGGGACATATTTTAAAACAAATCAAATAGATAAAAGAATAGGTTGTGACAGAATAATCTCATTTCCTTTTATTAATTATTTATTTATTTTTGGACAAATCTGCTAGATTGACAAGCAAGAAGAATGCTGCTAGATAAGCAGGATTTTCAGCAAAGCATTTATTGGCGTTTCTCGTGATATTCTTATGGACAAGATGAAAAGATGTATTCCAGTTAAGTATATTTGGAAGCAGTGAAATGATCTCTACTAAACTTCCCCAAAAGTCTATCTTTAGTCCTGTGCTATTTAACATTTTTTATGACTTTGTAGAAAGTGTATTTATCAGATTTTTGGATGATAGATTTGGAAGGGATAACTGATAAGTTCAATGACTGAAAAAGGATCTAAAAATATTTTATTCATATAGGCTGTAGAGTTGTAGATAGACAACAATTCATATGAAGAAGATCTGAGGTTATTAGTGGAATGCTCATTTCTGTTGGATGGGGGCATTGAGATGACACTGTAGAGAGTCAGCCATGGAATCAGGAAGATTCATCTTTGTGAGTTCTAATCCAGCGTCACACACTTACTAGCTGTGTGATGCTGGGCAAGTCACTTAACTCTGCCTCAGTTCCCTTATTTATAAAATGAGCTTGAGAAGGAAATGGGAAACCATTCCAGTATCTCTGCCAAGAAAATCCCAAATGAGGTCATGAAAAGTTGGAGATGATTAAAACAAATGAACATAAAGTTTAATATGAATCAATAGAATGACACTGCAGCCAAAAATGTTTATGTGATCTTATAAATTATAATGAATTAAAGAGAGAAGGCCTATGAAAGGAAAAATAGCAACCTTCAAATATATGAGGAGTTTTATTTGTTAAAGGGATTGTGTGATTTTGGCAATAATGTGTGGAAGCTACATGGAATAAAAGTAGCAAGATGGCTCCCAGCTCAAAGCTATTCAAGAGTGAAATGGGCAGATTTGGAAAACGATAGGTGCCATTGGTGAGGGGATGATGATTTATCAGGAATACTATTCATATTCCTTCAAGAATGGATATGACTAAATGACATTTGAGGACTCATTTAAGTCTTAGATTCTTAGTTTATTGGGAGTAGCTATGACAACATATATTTAAATATTGACACATGATCTGACTACTTTCTAGTGAAAAATTAAAGGGGATTCAGATTGAATTTAAGGTAGATTTTCCTTATACAATCATCCTTATGAACATCAGTCAGTATTTCCAAAATGATTGGGCATTTGAGAAAATCTGCAATCATTGGGAAGAAGTTGTGTCCTTAGGCTGATGTTAGTGCTAAGGATCATAGATTTATGGTAGAATCAGGCCATCAAATTCAAACCCGTCTTCTTACAGGTAAGGATCCTGAGGGCCAGAGATGTTGGAACTTACCCAAAATTCCATTGGTAGTATTAATCAGAAGAAGAGAGAAAGGAATAAGTATTTAAATAGTACCATGTATGCCAGGAACTGTCCTAAGCACTTTTTACAAATATCTCATTTGATCCTCCCATGCAAGGTAGGTATTATTGTTATCCCTATTTTATAGTTAAGAAAATTAAGGCAAAAAAAAAAAAAAAAGACTCACCCGGGGTCACACAGTAAATATTGGAAGCCATGGATGAAGTCAAGTCTTCCCGACTTCAGGCCCAGTGATTTATCTATCTCATTACTGGCTGCCTTTAGCCTTGGGATCTCAACTTAGGTTCTCTGACTTCACAACCAGTACTCGTTCCATTGTATCACACTGACTGATTCCCTCTAGCACTTGGACAAATCATTTCTCTCATCTGAACCTCAGCCTCTCATTTATAAAATGAAAGGTTTAAATTAGATAATCTTTAGAGACTCTGCAACCTAATTCCTACAACCCTAGAAGAAGAAATTCTTCCTTTCTTGAGTGAATGAATCCAATTATGGTAAATTAATGGCTTCCAATTGAGAAGGGATAATTTCTGCAATTACGTTTTTCTATTCCTTTTTATTGATTTGGATAAGTAAATAGTGGTTTCCTCCTAAAGATTTGCTTTTCACCTCTGACTCATGATAACACAAAGGTGGCAAGCAACTCAAAGAGGTTTTTTGGAGAACAGACTAGGGACAACAAGTGCTGTCATAATTCTCTTTTGTGCTTCGTTAGAAGGGATATTTCCTCATAGAGACTTTTCTGGAGTTCCATTTCTGAGTCAATGATCGATTCTTGGTGAGCCAGTATGTAAGCACCATCATGTGGCAAATGGTTAGGTGTGAATTTCCTAGTCTCACTCCAAATCAAGCCTAGTTTTTCCTACAACTCTGAGATGTTCATTTAATGCTGTGTCTGAAAGATACATGTTGAGGAGAGAGAGATCACATTTCCATTCTGAAAGAAAACTGGAGGCAGCAGGGGAAAGAGGACATATGGAGAAAGACAATTATGGGCAGTGAGAAGTTCAATTCAACAAATATTTTTTTTAATTTTATTTTATTTGCAAAACATATGTATGGGTAATTCTTCAACATTAACCCTTACATAGCTTTCTGTTACAGATTTTCCCCCCCAACTCTCCACCCCTCCCTTAGATGGCAGGATATCCACTACATGTTATGTTAAAATACTTCGCAAATCGAATATATGTATACATATTTCCAAACATCATTGTTGTGTAAGAAAAATCATATCTACACAAAAGACATATCAGATAAAGGAAACACAATGTAAGCAAACATCAAACAAGGGTATTAGAATGTTATGTTGTGGTCCACATTTCACATCCCTCTCTCTGGGTGTATATGGCTTTCTTCAGTGAACAATTGGAAGTGGTTTGAAACATTTCATTGTTGCAGAGAGCCATGTCCATCAGAATTGATCCTCATATAGTATTGTTGTTGTTGTGTATAATGATCTCCTGGTTCTGCTCATTTCACTCAGCATCAGTTCATGTTAAGTCTCCCCAAGCCTTTCTGAAATCGTCTTGCTGGTCATTTCTTACAGAACAATAATATTCCATAACATTCATATACCATAATTTATTCAGCCATTCTCCAATTGAAGGGCATCTATTCAGTTTCCAGTTTCTAGCCACTACAAAAAGGGCTGCCAAAAACATTCTTGCACATGTGGGGCCCTTTCCTTTTTTTATGATTTCTTTGGGATATAGGCCCAATAGAAATGCTGCTGGGTCAAAGGGTATGCACAGTTTGATAACTTTTTGAGCATAGCTCCAAATTGTTCTCCAGAATGGCTGTATCCGTTCACAGCTCCACCAACAATGCATCAGTGTCCCAGCCCTCCCACATCCCCTCCAACATTCATCATTAACTTTTCCTGTCATCTTAGCCAATCTGACAGGTGTGTAGTGGTACCTTAGGGTTGTCTTGATTTGCATTTCTCTGATCAATAGTGACTTGGAGCACCTTTTCATATGACTACAAATAGTTTTAATTTCATCCTCTGAAAATTGTCTGTTCATATCCTTTGACCATTTATTGACTGGAGAATGGCTTGAATTTTTATAAATATGAGACAATTCTCTATATATTTTAGAGATGAGACCTTTATTTTTTTTTATTTTTTATTTTTTTTATTTTAAGCTTTTTATTTGTATAACATATGTATGGGTAGTTCCCCAACCTTGATCTTTACAAAGCTTTCCATTACAAATTTTACCCCCAGTCCCCTCCCCTCCCCCAGATGGCAGGAAGTCCACTACATGTTAATAATGTTGAAATGCTTGAGAAGTTATGCAAGAAAAATCCTATCTACAAGAAAAAAAAGAATCAGAGAAAGGCAACACAATGCAAGCAAATGTCAATAGAGATCATGAAAATGTTATGTTGTGGTCCATATTTCATGTCCCTCTTTCTGGGTGTATATGGTTTTCTTCAGTGAACAACTGGAACTGGTTTGAGACAATTCTTTATTGCAGAGAGCCATGTCCATCAGAATTGATCGTCATGTAATACTGTTGTTGCTGTGCATGATGATCTCCTGGTTCTGCTCGTTTCACTCAGCATCAGTTCATGCAGGTCTCTCCAGGCCTCTCTGAAATCGTCCTGCTGGTCGTTTCTTACAGAACAATAATATTCCATAACATTCATATACCACAATTTATTCAGCCACTCTCCAATTGATGGGCATCCCTTCAGTTTCCAGTTTCTAGCCACCACAAAAAGGGCTGCCACAAACATTCTTGCACATGTGGGTCCCTTTCCCTCCTCTAAGATCTCTTTGGGATATAGGCCCAGTAGAAACACTGCTGGGTCAAAGGGTATGCACAGTTTGACAACTTTTTGAGCATAGCTCCAAATTGCTCTCCAGAAAGGTTGGATCCGTTCACAGTTCCACCAACAATGTAT
>JAJPUD010001643.1:0-23433 GCA_023553655.1 Myrmecobius fasciatus | reverse complement strand
CGCCCCCGAGATGAGACCTTTATCAGAACCCTTAAATGTAAAGATGATTTCGCAATTTATTGCTTCCCTCCTAATCTTGACTGCATTGGTTTGGTTTGTACAAAAACTTTTTCACTTACTATAGTCAAAGTTATCAATCTGGTTTTCAATTAAGAGTTCCAGTTCTTCTTTGGACATAAATTTATTCCATCTCCATAGGTCTGAGACGTAAACTATACTACGTTCCTCTAATTTATTTATAATATCACTCTTTATATCCAGATCATGAACCCATTTAGATCTTCTCTTGGTATGTGGTGTTAGATGTGGGTCAAGCCCTAATTTCTTCCACACTAGTTTCCAGTTTTCCCAGCAGTTTTTGTCAAATAGTGAGTACTTATCCCAGAAGCTGGGGTCTTTGGGTTTATCAAAGACTAAATTGCTATAGTTATTGCCTAGTCTGTCTTGTGATTCTATCCTATTCCACTGATTGACTACTCTATTTCTTAGCCGGTACCAAATGGTTTTGATGACCGCTGCTTTGTAATATAGTTTTAGATCTGGTACAGCAAGTCCACCATCATCAGCCTTTTTTTTTTTTCATTAATTCTCTTGAAACTCTTGACCTTTTGTTCTTCCAAATGAATTTTGCTACTATTTTTTCTAGATCTGTAAGATAATTTCTTGGGAGTTTGATTGGTATGGCACTAAATAAGTAAATTAGTTTGGGTAGTATTGTCATTTTTATTATATTCGCTCGGCCTACCCATGAGCATTTTAAGTTTTTCCAATTGACTAGGTCTGATTTTATTTGTGTGGAAAGTGTTTTGTAATTTAGTTCGTATAGTTCCTAACTTTCCCTTGGCAGATAAATTCCCAAATATTTTATACTATCAACAGTTATTTTGAATGGAATTTCTTTTTGTATCTCTTGCTGCTGAACTTTATTGGTAATATTTAAAAATGCTGATGATTTATGTGGATTTATTTTGTATCCTGCAACTTTGCTAAAGTTGTGAATTGTTTCTAGTAGTTTTTTAGTTGAGTCTTTAGGGTTCTCTACGTATATCATCATGTCATCTGCAAAGAGTGATAATTTGGTTTCTTCATTATCTACTCTGATTCCTTTTATCTCTTTTTCTTCTCTTACTGCCAAAGCTAACATTTCTAATACAATATTAAATAATAATGGTGACAGTGGGCAACCTTGTTTCACTCCTGATCTTATTGGGAATGGTTCTAGTTTGACTCCATTACATATGATGCTTGCTGAAGGTTTTAAGTAGATACTACTAATCATTTTAAGGAAAAGCCCATTTATTCCTATACAATTCAACAAATATTTATTTAGAATCTACTCCTGTGTCTGTGTAGCATTCTGTCAGGCAATGTGAATGATGCTGAGAGCAATATAATCTATTCCCTGTCCTCAAGGAACTGAAAACTTAATAGGGAAAAAACATACTGACACAAATAAATATGATGTAAAAAGAAGGTAGAAGTTGAATAAGGGATATAAGATATCATTAGAGTTCAGAGAAAGAGGGACTTTTTGAGGTAGTAGAATCAGGGATATCTTTACTGAAGAAATGACAGTGAATCATGGTCTTAGGGGAAGGCGTCAGGAGTATAAAGGTGATCTAGAGTGAAAAGGCATTGCAGTCAAAAGACACATTAGAAAACAAAGTTTTGTTTTTTTTGTTTTTTTTTTAATTGATGGATTTAACTACCAAGCTAAGTGAATTTGGACTTTATTAGTTAGATTTTTAAAGTTCTAACAAAGGTTTTTGGGCAGACAAGATAACATGATCATACATGTGCACTGAGAAAATTAATCTGGAATTGGGATACATAATGCTTTTTGGGAAGAGAGAATATTGGAAATGAGGTAGGAACTTATTGTAAAAAAAATTAGGGCCAGAAAAGAGACGATATTCTGTGGAAATACAAAAAGAGGAGTAGATTCCAGGAATAGTTTGGAGATACAATCAACAGGACTTTTAGATAAATGTGAACAGTGAGGAAAAGGAAGAAGAAAAAGTTGACACTGAGCCTGAGCAGCAAAAGGAATGAAGATACCATTTCCAGAAATAGAAAAGTCATAAGGATATAGTTTTGGGAGTCTTATGTTAAGTTCAGTTTAGGATGCGTCAAATTTGTGGCTCTAGTGGTACATTCCAATGGAGCTATCTAGCAGATAGCTGGAATTCTGGAAGTCTGGTATTCAGAGAGAGATTCTTGTTGATCATATAGATTTTAAGTGAAATAGCATAAGAATCAATCTTCCTCATGCAGAAAATATACACACTAACAGTTATACAGTGAAAGAGGATGAAGTAGATGATAGGACCAAAGAGAAATAAAGGGAAAAATATAACGTTCCACTGGAGTATAGGGAGTAGTTCCTTGAAAGTGATTGGAGCACTTTTGTTCCTATGCCTTCATTTTCACAGCATCCCTATACAATGGGAGAGACTAGATTTTAGAAATGGAAAAAAAAAAGTAAACCAGAAAAATTGGTCAGGTGAGTTTTTCTTGTTCACATAATGACTCAATCAGTCCTAGAACCTAAGTCATTGAAATCATAATCATCTGACCTAGCCAGTGTAGAACTTTGCCTTCTAACAAGCATCTGCAAATTTCTGCATTCTCCAGAATCCCTCCCCACCCCATGTTGTTCCACTTAACTGTGGAATGAAATTTCCCTGGCAGGAAAGGGGGAGCAGAAGAAAAATGTCCATATGCCAAAAATGGTTTTAACTAGCATGTATATGTATATATGAAAAAACAAAATGCACAAGATGTCCCTTAGAGGCAAACCCTGTGTTTCAGACACCTTTGAGCCACTTGAAGGTTTGCAACTGAAGAATTTTCATTTGAGATCACATATATTCAGAAGCAAAAAACAGAATCCAGGAAGAAAGATTAATGAATTGGAATGATGCGTTCTGGAGAACAGAAGGCCGAAGGATGACTCCATAAGGATCTTCCAACATAACAACTTATGAATAGGTTGGTGACCAGCTGTTGCCATCACCATAAAACAATGCATATTGAATGCCTACTGCATACAAAGCACAATGCTAAAGCCTGCTCCATCTGCCTTGAGAAAAGATCAAAAAGAAGTTATAAGTCAGGCTACCAGGAAGAATATTTTGGGAAGGTTGGGATGGTGATGAGGATTCGTGGTATGGTTTAAGTTTAAATTTTAGAAGGAGATTTCAAATCATATACAACCAAACTTTATGGAACTTAGGCTTTTTGAACACAATAGGGTGTCCCCCTCTCAGTGAAACCATATGTAATATAATGGAACATATGTAATATATAATAATAATTTGTTTTAATTTAAGCATTTATTGAAAGAACACAGATATGTAAGAAAAAATCAAGAAAAATTTGCATTTTGTTGGATATACTTGCTGACATTTGCCTTAAACCAAGGCAGGTTTTTAAGAAGTGAGACTTCTGCTTTTGTTAGGTCTTTCATCCGTGATTAACCACCTACTGCTATGTTTGAGGACAGGAGTTTAATGCAGATAAAAAGTCAGATAAAATGGCTTTGGAGATATCTTTGAACCTCATGAAACAGTCCTGATTGTCATCCTTTCCTGATTTTTGTGCCTGTTACTCATCACCTCAAGAATGCCTCCTTTCCCACTGTATATAAATATCCCAGTCAACCACCAAGATCTAGCTATGGATCCACAAAAGCCCACTTCAATGTTCAGTGATCTCTGAAATCCCCTATATATATCACTAATAGACAGACCATACAGTATAATTCAAGATTAAATATGCATTTTCTTAAATCTATTATAAAAGTCAATTTTTACAAGTAGGCCTTGTTTCTCCAAAATTGATTATAAGTTTCTTGAGGGTAGGAACAATAACTTAAAAGTCCTTGTATACACATTGCAGCAGTTAGTAGGAAGCACTAGATCTGAAATAAGGAAAATCCAAGTTGAAATTTAGCTTCAAATACTTGCTTGCTGTATTACCTTGAGCAAGACACTTAACCTTGTTTGCTGGAATTCCTTGTCTGTAAAATGAGCAGGAGAAGAAAATGGCAAACCATTCCAGTATCTTTGCCAAGAAAACCCCAAATTGGGTCACAAAGAGTTAGATGTGACTGAAAATGACCAACCCCAAATATCACAATGTATTTATCATAGGAAGTAGGCAAATCAGAGGCCCTTGATAAATTCAGCTCAGCTCAGCAAACATGAAGTGCCTATTGTACGCAGAGCAGTATACTAGCTAGTGGATGAGACACAAAACATATTATATACAATTCCTGCCTTCATGGAGTTTACAATTTAATAGACATATATGATACATGCATACAACTGTATGTATGGCTCAGCTTAAGTACTTCCTCCTTTAAAAGGCCTTCCTTGGTTCTCCTATATGTTAATGTTCCCTCAAAAAGTCATTCAAAATTTGTTTTATGTTCCACATTTAAATTTATCAATGAGTTTCTTGTATCTTCTCAAAAGAATGTAAACTCTGAGGTCAGAGAGGGATTCACTTCTATACTTTTATCTCCAGTGTTTAACATGGTGCCTGACTTATTGATTGATTACAAAGTAAAACATAATGTTGCTGTTTGGTTGCTTGTTTTTTTTTCTTTCTCATTTCCCCCCTTTTGATCTGATTTTTCTTGTGCAGCATGATAAATATGGAAATATGTTTAAAAAGAACTATATTGGATTACTTTCTGTCTAGGGGAGGAGGGGGAGGTAGGGATGGAGGGAGAAAAATTTGGAACATAAAGTTTTACAAGGGTGAATGTTGAGAACTATTTTTGCATGTATTTTATAAAATAAAAAGCTATTATTATTATTTTTTTAAAAAACCAAATACTCCAATGAAAATGTATAAGCAGACTGCCCTACTGAAATCCTGAGGGAATGAGTCAACAAAGAATGTTTAGTAGAAATTAAAAGATGAATAAGGATTCAATGAAGTAAGAGATGGGAAGTGAGTAGCTTATAGAACCAACATGAGCCAAAGCTACTAAGTAGTCCAGTTTGGATGCAATATAGAGTATGTGGAGAGGAGTACTATGAGATAAGAATGGAAACAGAGTGTGGCAACAGATTGTAAAGAGCTTTGAAGGCCAACCAAAGGAGTTTTAATCATATTCAGTGGAAAATAGAGAAAATAGGGATTCAGTAGAAAAAGACATTCTTATATCATATGACCAAATCTATTTGCAAGGAAGATTAGCCTTCCAATGGTATGAAGGATGGTTGGAGAGTATTGGTGGGAAAGAGTATAACTTTATTTATTTATTAAAAGAGTATTGTAATATTCTAGATTGGGGGAACTGAAGATCTGTATTAGAATGCTAACCTGTGGACAAAAAGGAAGGGACAGAAGCAAAAAAAAATTAGAGGAAAGTAAATGATTGAACCCAGGAATTTAATTTATAATGTGAGATGACTGACAAGAAAGACATAGAAGCAATAACAAGATGATGAATACAAGAGACTGAATGAATGGAGGTACTACAGACAGAAATAATCAAGTCAAAAGAAGAAACATTTTTGGAAGGAGAAATATAAGCTTTGTTTTGGACATCAATTAACCAAGATTTATTAAACACTTACCATGTGCCAGGGGCTATACTAAGCAGAGGGCATAGAAAGAGGCAAAGTACAATTCTTACCCCAAGGAAAGAAATTACAAATTGTATGCTAGAGAGATGTATTTAATAAGAATCATCTGAATGTTGTACAATTTGAGATGTGATGGCACATCCAAGTAAAGCTCTCCTGAATGCATTTGACTATACAATCTTAAAGATAATAAAATAAAACTAGAAATTCAGATGTAAGAGTTATCTGCTTAAAATCTTGGGAATAATGAGATTGATAAGACAGGTATAAAGCAGAGAGAGGATGAAAGACTGAAGACAGAAATTCCAGAGACATTTATTTTTACGAGTTGGGAGGAAGAGGAAGAGCCAGCAAGATATATAGAGAAGGAATGCTTAGAGAAGGAAGAAAACACTTGGGTGTGTAGTGGGGGTCTCCAAAGTCGTGTTTTGTAGTTGGGGCTGCTAGGAAAAGGAAAAAGCAGTTAGGGCCAAGGCATAGAATAAAGCTACCCTACAATTCTAAAGCTCTATTTCAGAGTATCAGACTTTACTCAGGTCTTATTCTTATGAATGGTTAGAGACTGATCACAAAGTCATGCTTCAGGGAGCTTAATACAGAGCTAATACTGGTGGAAAATCCAGCACAAAGCAGTAATTGGGGGAGCAGGAAAAGAATTACAGAGCCTTAAAGGGTTGACAGTGGCTGGATTAGAAATAGGGGTTAAATTGTTGGGAAGGGCAAATAAAAGGAGAAGAGATTTCAGTATGATAGTGATTTCAGTGAGAATATATGCAAAAGCAAGGGTTGGGAGAGAGTCTGTATGTTAGATCATGGCAGAGGTATGATTTAGACAAGCATGATTCAGTTGTGCAAGGAATTTGGTAGGGGAGGGAAGAAGAAGACAGAAAGACAGACACAAAGAAAGGAATGCATTCAGAGAGAAATAGAAATACAGAATCAGTGACAAAAAGACACCGAATGAGAGACATAGAAGCAAAGAGATATAGAAACAGGGACTACATTGGAGGCAAGGTGCTGTTCTGAATCCTTGTCCGTTCTCCACTCTCTTGTAGCAAGATACCAGCAAAGAAAATGGTGATCCAATTCTATTCATATAACTTATCTGTGTCATGGGCATCTGAGCTCCTCTTAGTTCTGATGATGGAAGAGATTTCTGGAGAGAGCACGGGGTGACTTGGCCAATAGTAGGATTTCTTAAACTTTTTCTATTTGTGACCCCTTTTCACCTAAGAAATTTTTATGTGATCCCAGGTATACAGGTATATGAAATAGGTATACAAATCAAACATTTACTGATAATAAATAATAATCATGTTCAGTTATAAGGCCCCATTTGGGATCAGGACCCACAGTTTAAGGAGCTTTGTCTTATAAGATATTAACATGACAATAGAGACACAAGACTGGAGATTGAACTATTGCCAATTCTTCCAACTCTCTGGAGAGGGTGTTGATGAGGTCCAGTTAAAGGCAGAAGAGAATGCACCCACATAACTTCTAAGAGTGAATTTCTTTTCAATTTCTAAAGCTAAGTTTTGAGTTACAATTTCATTTGTAAAAGAAATATTCAAGAGATGATTGTTAAAACTTTCCAGACAAAAAAAAAGTTGCTCTCTTTGAGTTAAATGTAATTTTCACCTATTATTTTCATGACTGAACTTTTAGAGCAAATAAGACATAATCAACTCATATTCTATGCTTGCAGACCAATCATATGTAGATTTATGTAAATATCCATGAGAATCAAGTACAGCCACTGGGCTTCTGGGAGGTTGCAAATGAAGCCCTTGGTACTGCAGAGGTCAAATAACTGGCTTTGAGCACAATTCTACATGCAGATTTTTATAGGACAATGGCAACCCTTTAAATATAGTTTTGCTTAAATGTTCCTATAATATCTGCAATTGAGGAGATTTCATAAGTAATTAGGGATGGGTGACCTGGTTCAGGGGAAAATGCAGAGGCAAGTGTGAACCCTTATTCTGATGCAAAATTAAGCTCTGTTTTCCTGGTTTTGATTCATTAGGAGTATTACCTCCCTGCCCAGTTCTATTTTTTTTCACAAATCCTGCTAAATCTATTAAGAGACCTCAGTTGGAGCCTCTTCCACTTGGCATAGAGGGGGGTCTTATCTGCCCTTAGCTCAGGGGCTGGGTGGTCCTTCTTTGTGTTTGCCAGGTACCACTCTTTGTAAAAGCTGCAGTTTGCCAGCAGATCTTTCTGGCTGCAAGTGAGTAGAATTCTTGATCTGAGGATCTCTGCCAGTGACAGGTACTTCAGCCCAGAAAATGATGGCAAGGAGAGGCACAATATTACTACCCCAAAAAGAAGGACCATTTCCAATGATCACAATAACTAGAGTGGGGGACCGATTGAGGCTCAGCATTGAGTTGAATTACTCTGATTAGCTCATAGTACTACTATGTTAGTTTTTAATTTTGTTTTATTTTGCAAATGGACTTGTAATTTTACAAAAGGAAAGGCAAATTTCTCCCTGAATATAGAACCATGATTCCTCTGTAATTTAGATTTTGATTGTCCAGTACTTTTAAAGATTAAGTAACTTGTTCAATCAAGGTCACATAGCTAGAATATAACAAGGCAATATTTGAACCCAGATCTTCCTATTTTTTACTTAAGATGGATATAAAGTACCTAATTTCATGTAGTGGGCTAGTAGAGGGGTAGAGCATAAGATTACAAAATGATATAGGATAAGAGCATAGAAGAAGTATAGTGAATCTGAGAAGGGGAGAATCATAACTGACTTTGCAAAGGAGATGGCATTTGAACTGATGAATACAGAGAAGCTTTGGAAGGCTTATATGAAATGATAAAAAATGAAATAAGCACAACTAGAAAAACAATATGCACAATAACTTCAACAATGTAAATGGAAAGAAAAACAAGAAAGAAATCTAAACTTAATTCTGAAAAAAGTATAATGATCAAACTTGGTTCCCCAGAAGAACTAAAAAATATTTTTTTTTTCCTCCTAGTTTCCTCCCATTCCTCCTTTTTTTTTTTTTTTTTTTTTTTTTTTGGCTGAAGTAGAGGATTGTGAGTATGGAGTACTACATGTAATTTTTTTTAAATGACTTAGTGGTTGGTTTTACTTAATTATTTTTTTCTCTTGTTTTTATTCCTTATAATAAAGAATAATGCTCTTAGAAGGCGAAGGACTGATAGCTTTATTGAAAAGTATATATAATATAACAAAATTAGAAACAAAATATTAATAATAACATTTTATTTAAAAAATAAAGGATAACTCTCTGGAAGAGGGAAGATTGATGACTATTGAAAAATATATATGGCAGAAAAGGAAATTTTCAATCACATTTTATTTAACAAATAAAACAGTTCACTGGGAGGGGGAGGAGTGATGACACAATGTATATAATAGGAAAGTAAAAGATATAAATAAAAATTAATTAAAAAATAAAAAGAATACCTACTACAAAATTTTTTAAAATGTAAAACAACATACCATATCAGCTATTATTAATAGTGTGATGCCAGATTAAATGAAGTGAGGAGGGAGGAAAAAAACCCAGCATTTATAAAGTACCTACTATATGCCAGGATTTTGCTAAGTACTTGATAAATATTGTTTCATTTGATTCTTACAAAAAACTTTAGCAGATAGGTGCTATCTACTATCTCCATTTAACAGTTGAAAGAATTGAGGCAGATGAGGGTCGAGTGACTTGCTCAGGAACACAGAGCTAGTAAGAAAATGAATTTGAACTTAGTTCTTCCTGATACTAGGTGCAGTGCTCTATCAACTGTGTCATAAAGTTAGCTTTTCATGTAGCAGGGAATGGGGTAGAAGAGATTTTGCTTAAAAAAATAGAGTTGGGAGATTAACATGTGTGTGTGTGGGTGTAACATATAGCACATATTTCAAAGCAGAACCACAGAACTTTAAGGGATCATTTGGTACAACTTTTTAATTTTAAAGATCAGGAAACTGAGGCCCATAGGAAACTTGTGCATGGTGACATAGGTAGAAAATATAAGACTTGGCATTTTTCCCCTTTAATCTCTAAATCTATTATTCCCTCTATCATATGATGCTCTCAAATTATCACCCTGTATCATTTCCAATATACCCAATTTGGGGTGCTTCTCTCAGCTTCTCACCTATAATCCCCCACTCCAATCACATCAAATATAACATTTCCAATTTCCAAACATTCATCATTCCCAGGTTTCAGTAAACGTTCCCAATAGCCTGGCATCCTCCAAATTTGCCTCCCTGCTTTCCCAATATGTTTCTAGTATCACTGCTGCAAGCAGACACCAGGTTACCAAGGATACACATGGTTGAATGACTTAAGCATCGAACGGAAATTTACTCCAACCTCTGCAAATGGTTCATTCTATGACATGGGGAATTTCCTTAACCTCTCAGTCCCCTTGGTCCCTCTGACTCCATTTATAAAAGAGATATAAAATTGTTATGCTACTTCATGGAGGTGTTCTGGAAGAAGAATATGTTAAACTTTTCAAACATTTGAGAATATGGAAATATGGTATTCCATTTTAAAATGAGGGAGGTGAATTCATATGATTAAAACTAGGCAGATCTGGGGATTTTCTTAGAAAAACCAAGCTATCAGGTTAAAGGGTATAATACTAATCATGATCTGGTCAAAGATATCAAAGTCAGAGTGGAATCAGAAACATCAAAATAGTGCTGGGACTCAGAACATATAGTAGAGATGGACCTGAGATTTTTTTTGAGGGGGAGAAAAAAGAGTCTTTTCTATAATGACATGGGGAAAAGAGAATGATCTAATGCCTTGACAGGTTTTTCTGCATTTTGGGGTGTCCAGATTTCTGATTTTATTAGCGTGGGAAATTCCCTGACTGATGTAGATTTCCAGCCCATATGTAAATCAATAGGTAATATTTGTATAGTCATTTATGGTTTATAAAGCACCATACCTATATTGTGTCATTGGATCCTCATAACAGTCAATCAACAAGTATTTTTGAAGTGTCTTCTGCCCTGCTGGCATCGGGGGGACAAATACACAACATGAAACAATCTCTACCAGCAAGAACCTTAACTCTTTAAGTATTATAATTACTTCCACTTTACAGATGAGGGAACAGAGTGACTTGTCCAGGATTACACAGATATTAAGTATCTGAAGCAGGACATGAATTCAGATTTTTCTCACATCATGTCAAGCACTTTCTCTAATAAGACCTTCTAAGCTTATAGTCTTAACCAATTGTCTAGTGGTATTAAAGGGGTTAAGTGATTTAACTACAAAAATACAATTATATTAGAGGAATAAATATATATTAGAAGTAGAATTTGAACCCCATTCTTCCTCATTCCATAGACAGTTATCTATACACTACATCATGCTATACCACTCTGGAGATGGTGGGTAAACTAACACAAAGATGTTGTTTTCCAGGTAAATCCTTCCATTTAGGTTGTAATAAATAATCATCAGTAGCTAGGTGTAACAAGAGTCAGAAATACTAATATTTGGAAGAGAAAATTGTTCTTTCTTCTAATTAAAAGGTGCTATATTCTCAGTCGACTTAGTGGTCCAAGAATCCATCAGAGGAACCATTACATCTCTACTTACATTAATTTCATTATTGTATCACGTGAGTTATGTTCATACATTTATTGCCCAATAATTTTCAGAGAAAAGATGTCATACCTTAGGTGGAGATATAATTAACATGAAGAGATTTTTTGGCACAGGAGTTAATGAAGTGTAGGAACTAACCCTCCAACCTCAATTATAATGAACTTTTTCCAAAGTCCAAGGCTAATGGGAAGCCTCCAAATGAAATTGCTAGATTGGGACAACAATCTCAGAATACCAATTTGGTTCTAATCTTTCAAGGGGACACCAGACAGACTGAATTAGGTCATTTTTTTCTTCTTCCAAAACACTATTTCTAAGCTACTTGTCATTACTTATATTGATCAAATCTATTATAAAACATTATATCGCAATGAAATCTGTTTAAAAAAAATCCTCCACCCTCCTCTCTCTCCCCCTCCCTGCAATATCCCCATCAGATTCAACTAATGATCTACATCTTAGAGAACAAATTTCCAATGAAATAAATATTTATATTATCTTTTGGGAATTTTTATAAAGGCATTTGCCTTATGAGATATTTTTTGCCGCTAAATCCTAACAAAATGCTAAATAGTGAGATAGAATAGGTTGATGGTATTGTGCAATTTTCCTTGGAAGACTTGGGTTATAGTAAACATGACCATATATCCCTTTTATACTAGATGCTACCAGAATACTACAAGTATATTAAAGGAAAAAAAACAGATTGTAATCTTCTTTAAGGTAATGATTACTTTATGTTTTGTCTTTGGATTCCTGGCTCCTAGAAAGATGCTTAGTATACACAGCCACTTAATAAATCCTTGTTGAATGAATGATCAGTATGAGAGACTATTGGAGAGAAGACTTCAATAAGTTAAGAAAACACTGAAAACCTACTATATTTAAGATACTGAGAGAGTTGCCCTATGAAATATGAAATAAGATAAAAGATGGAGATAGCAAATGTTGGTGACCCAAAAGAGTTCTTATTTCTTACTCCAATGTAGTTTTACAGGAAAGAAAACAAATTCCCTTTTCTTGTTCCAATCCAATCTTAAACCCTAAATTTCAGCTCAGCATCCAATTAAAAAGGCAAACAGCAAGCAGACAGAAATAGTCATAGAATTCTTATTCAGACTTTCAAGTGGAGTGTAACACATGCCCCCCATTACATATGCTTGGAAGCAGTCTCACCAAACAACTATGTGGGAAAGCAGCAGGCACAATATTATCAAAGGTGGAAACTCCTATTGTCCAGTTCTCTCTCCACCTCTCTTCCTATTACATGAAGAATTTTGGGGGTAGAAATTTAAATGTGCATTGAATTTATTTGCAACTCAAACTCTTAGAGGTTCAGATTCTTAGATGGTGTCTAGCACTGAGGACCTGGCACTTAAATGACTTCTCAGGGTCACACAACAATATGTGTCAGAGGGAGGATTCAAATCCAGGTCTCCCTGACTCTAAAGCTAGTTTTCTATCCATTGTTATCTCAGACTGTCTTTTTAACTGTATGTTGGATCATACAAGTAGAGGTTTAGAACTGAAAGGAAACTTAAAGGTCAACTTCCTTATCTTATAGGTAAGAAAAACTGAATGGGAGCTCAGCTAGGATGGCAAGAGATATGATCACCCTGAGAACTGACCCATTCCTATGTGCATATACACACATATGTATATATGTATATGTGTGTAAATGTCTTACCATCAGAATGTAAGATCTTTGTAAGGGACAGTCTATTCTTTTTACTTATATCTATTAGTACCTAATACAGCATAAGTATATTTCAACAAACATTTGTTAAGCTACTGCTATATGATGGGCACTATGTTAAGTACTAGAAATATGAAGAAAGATAAAACAGTTATTTCTCTCAAGGAGTTCCCAATATTAATGTAAATGTTTTTTGAAGGATATCTTACTTTGTCTTTCTCCATATGATTAAAATTAATCAAACAAAAGTGAGTCATCACAATTAGGCCCCACATACAGTAGTGTCATGATCAGGATAAGAAGATAGAAGTAAAACAAAAAAAAAACTCCACTTCTTATAGTAAAATAAATAAATGGCTAATGACATTCTCATGGGTAAGTCTCAGATTCTGAGTTATTAGAATCTATATAAAATTTCTAAGGAAACATCTATGAAAGAATTTTTAGAATTAATCATATGAATTAGGATTAGGTCTATAAATATACATGCTAGGGGATGACATGCAGAGACTGTTAATATATGAATGTAGTACACGTTTTACGCATTGGATTGTTTTGCTAAAGATTTTTATGTCACGTGGTAGCCAGAAGAAGGGCATGGAAACATTTAGAAACAGAATTCAGAATGCTAACTTCACACACCCACTCCTGACACTCCTGCCAAGAAGCTACACAATATGTGTCTCTAAGAAATTTCACCTCTTTTCCATATTCAATCTGCTGCACTTACAATGGCAAACTTCTCTCAATCTTTATTCCTCTTTATTAGACAGACTTTTGATGAAAACTTCCAACTCACAAGACAAAGACAAGAAGAACTTTTTTTAAACTAGTAATTTCAGATATAAGAACAAGATGAGAAGAAATACAAAGAAATTTGATAGATATCCATAACAAATCAGTTTTTCCAGATTTTTAAAAATCTTTCTTTGAAAAGGATGAATGTTTCAGAAACATTTCACTACCTTAGGCTAAAATGAGAAAAATTCCAGGTTCAAGCAAGAATGAAGGATGGAAGCCCGCATCAGTGGCAACCATTGAAAATGCAGGTAAAACTCTGCAAGAGGTAATATATACTTGTTCATTAGGTATCTTGGAATGAAAGGAGCAGTCAAAGAAAGCAGACAAAAGTAGGAATCACTTGTAAGTAATCTTACCAGGTACTGAGAATTCAAAGGACTAAAGAGATGACAGGGACTTCCATTTGTAACCTTAAAGTAATAGGCTTAGAACCCATCTTTTGTTTTCCAATCTCTTTCTTTTCTCCTTAGGAATTTGGATATGATACAAAAGTAGCCCTTGGCTTCTTTGGCATATTTGCACAAGTTTAGAGTTAGACACATCTGCCAATCACCAATGATGGGTGATTACTTATTCAGTGGAACAGAGCTTTGAAGAACAGTGGGATATAGCTTCATATAAATGACACATTTTATCTGTTTTTCAAATAATTCATGAAAAATACTGACATAAAGTGCCAATTATTTTTTTCCCTGTGAATAGGGCTGGCAGTTGTATTGTATACTTTAAAAGTCACTTACAATTTGTTCACATTTTTAAAAAAATCCCCAGGGGACAAAGATGCATTTTCTTTGCCTTGAAGATTAAAGTTCAATTTGACTTCATATTTTATGGAAAGGACTCTTAAGATTCCACATTCTCGTATCCTACTTGATATTACAAGTTGTAAATTCGGTGATTGATAGCCGCTGGGACGGCCACTGGGGGCTACATGCTAGTTAAAATAATAAAGTGCTCCTTATCCTCTGGATGCAGTTGAAAGAATAGCAGGTGGTCATTGTTTACCAGGCTAAAGTGAGCCACTCCATTTGAGATAGCTCATTTTGGACCCAAGCTGAATGCCATGCCTGAGTGATTCTACTTCTAACAAAGCAGCCAACAGACTTGCGCTCATTGTTTAATTTGAATGAGAATTAGTGGCTGCCTCATGCATGTCCAAGACCCACTATTATAAAATGGTTCTCCAGACATGTTTATTGAAGGCTAGCAGCTGTAGAATTCAGGAGAATGATCTCTTAATGCAGCCATACTTTTCCCTTCTGACTTCACACTCTAAGGGAACATCAAGGTGGAGTGTTGGGGCAAAGGGAGTAAAGTCTAGGGTTGTAGACGTTGGGGACGACTGTGTCAGCCAGACCCCTGTGGTAAAAGATGCCATGGGGACACATTGGACCCATATATTTTCATTAGGGAAAGGGAATACAATTGCTCAGTGAGATGTCAGGTAATTGAGAGAGGGGCAGGCTCAAACAATACATCAACAAAATCACAGTGTAGATCTTTATGATTAGGACCAAAATTTTAGCCAAAATTATTCAAAGTTCTTCAAGGCATCACTCATCAGGGTAAAATTCTCCCCAATGCATTTTTAAAGGCCTATTTGGTATAGACTACACCTTCATTATGGAGATTTGGCAAGCCTAGCCTGCCCCCCGAAAAGTCTTTGTCTTGTACTTTGGAATATACATTCACTAATGTTGTCCGAAAAATTTGAGTTCAAATACACAGTGTGTCAGGGCTCTTTGCAAATGATTCATTGGAGCCCTATTGTAAGCATTAAGGGCAAAGTACTCTAATCAATCCAAAGCACATTGAAAACTCTAAAAGCCAAAAGGCCCACTTCTCAGCAATTACTGCAGCAGACTATCAGTCTATACTCTTTCATTTAGTAGATAGCCTAAGTTTCTGTATTGAGCAAGTTCAGATTGTCAGGCTCTCTCTGTAAGACTCAGATGACTTACTTAAAGTCAATGCAGGGGATTTCCTCAGCAGGGAAGAAGAAGGGAAGACTTGAAAGTGACAGTAGGGTGTTAATGGAGGGAGCTCTGGGATCAAATCTTTTATGTGACCTTCACCAAAGCTGTTTGAACTTTAGATTCTTTCCCAGTAAAAGGAGGGGTAAAAAGAGAAGGTTGAATCAGATAATGTTCCAGATCCCCTCTAACTAAAATCAGGATTCATGTTATGATTCACCAGGTATTATTTTTGCTGGGTCACATTGATTATTACAAAGGGTCCCACTTTATGCCCCCTTTCCATTGACTGCCCTGCTCTTTCTATAACTTTTAATAAACATGTAGGCATTATTGTTTATTGATTTTATTTGTATATTCATAGACCCAACTGATAACATCAAACCAGATGAGGCTAGTAGACATATAAATACCCTCAGACTGATTTATCACCCATTAATTTAGGACAAGACTAAGAGAAATATGTCAAAGCATTATAAAATCAAGAATTGCCTTAGGGTCTTTCTTATTTTTTTTTTCATTTCAGGTCAGAGCAATTTATTATTTCATTCACATCAGAAGGTCTCAGTGCAAATTGGTAACTATTTTGTAACTTTTGATCTTAGAGTTGCTTAGGGTACCAAGACGTTAAATGAATTTCCCATGATCATGCAGTGATTATGTGTGGTAAACTCGAATTCTAAACATCTCAACTCTGAGGCTGGCTTTCTATTTGCTACACAACATTTCTCCTCCTATGTACTTTAAAATTGATTTATTATTCATTTGGCAAATATGTACTTAGTGTTTATTACCAACAAAATTATTGTGTTATGTGGAAGGAAAAGATGAAAAAGAAACAATTTGGTTCTAAACTTCTTTCATTATGCCAAGGTATTTTCCTTTTCTTGAACTTTTCCCCATAGTCAAATTATATAACTTACCCTTTCCAAAGGACAAATTTTCCTGTTTCTGTTTGTTACATACCCATAGAACTCCTCTCCCCCATGCCTACTTCCCAACTATTTCCAGTGCCTGAGATGGAATTTGATAAATGTATATTTAATGGACAAAGGCTACCACAAGTTCCATAAGCTTGTTTGTGATTTTCCCTAGATGGAAGTACTCCCACCCTCCTTGAATTTCTCCATTTATGCTCTTTGTGACCACTGTCTTATACATTTGTTCATTTCTTTATGTGTACATTCTTATTTGTGTCCACATTCCCTTCCTCCTTTATATTATGCATTAGAATCATTTTTCAATTTTGTATCCTCAGGTGAACTCAATGACCTGAACATAAGAAGATGTTTAAAACAAAGGTTGATATAAAATTAAAGTAATGGGTTGGAGTAGAATTTATTGTGTTTTCACTGAATCAAAAAAAAAATAGATATGCTCTTCATGACTTCAAACAAAGGAATATTAAAATATATTTTAAAATGCTTAAGAGAAATAAGCAGAAAAATTAGATTAAGATGAAATGCATCTTAGATAATGGAACAATAGCAATTTTAAATATTTATGCACTCTACATATAATGTCAATTAAATACATGAAAAAAATATAATTGAAGACCTAGATAGGACTACAATAATAGATTGTTTCAAAGTGTCTCTTTCAAACTCAAACAAATTTAACAGGAATATTAAAAATAGCTTAAGGACCAGGACACATAAAAAAAACTAGATATGCTAGAAATTTTGTATTAATTGAATTTTGATGAATATAGCTATTTGTTAGCATCACATTATACTTTTTTTAAAAAACAGAACCTTTGTTAGGATACAAAGAACTTATAATTACACCAAAATGCAATAAAAATTGAAATAGACAAGGGAAGCATTAGCAAAGGACATATACTTAAATGGAAACTAAATAATATAATTCTAAGTAAAGAGTAAGTCAAAGGACAAATTAGAATAAGTATAATTTTTTTAAAAAATAAGGAAAACATATGAAATTTTGTGGTATGTAACTAAAGCACTCCTTACAGAAAAATCATCTCTCTGAATTCTTATACTTAAAAAGAAAGTAAAGAGAAAAATCATGAATGGAGAATACAATCTCCCAAAACTTAGAAAATCAAATAAATTATTCCCAATGAGGAAAAAAGTAGAAAATTTGAAAATGAAAGGAAAGAAAGAACTGAAAGCAAGACTTGTTAAGCAAAATACCACGCTATATTTGGAAAAAATCAACAAATTTAAGAACCATTAGCAAATATAATCAAAAGAAAGGAAAACCAAATTGCCAAATTAAATAAAAATAGCAAGATAAGATGACAGGAAAAGATAATGGTGAATATTGGAGATGTGGGAAAACTGGGACACTAATATATTGTTGGTAGAGTTGTGAACTGATCCAAACATTCTGGAGAGCAATTTGGAACTATGCCCAAAGAGCTATCAAATTGTGCATACTCTTTAATTCAACAGTGTCTCTACTGGGCCTGCATCCCAAAAAGAGCATAAAAAAGGGAGAAGGACCCTTATTTGTAAAAATGTCTGTAGGAGCCCTTTTTGTAGTAGCACGAAACTGGAAACTGAGTGGATGCCCATCAGTTGGAGAATGGCTGAATAAATTCTGGTATATGAATGTCATGGAATATTATTGCTCTGTAAGAAATGATCAGCAGGATGATTTCAGAGAGGCCTGGAGAGAATTATATAAACTGATGCTAAGTGAAGTGAGTAGAAACAGGAGAAGAGTGTACACAGCAACAGCAAAATTATATGACAATCAGTTTTGAAGGACATGATTCTTTTCAATAGTGAGGTGATTCAGGCCAGTTCCAATGGCCTTATGATGAAGAAAGCTATTTATACCCAGACAGAGGACTGTGGGGACTGGGTATGGATCACAACATTGTATTTTTACTTTTTTTGTTATTTGCATTTTGTTTTCTTTCGCATTCTTTTCCTTTTTGATCTTATTTTTCTTCTGCAGCATAATTGTGGAAATATATATATATATATATGTATAAAAGAATTGCAAATGTTTAATATATATTGGATTACTTGCTGCCTAGGGGAGGAGGTGGGGGGAAGGGAGGGAAAAATTTGGAACACAAGGTTTTAGAAGGGTGAATGTTGAGAATTATCTATGCATATGTTTTGAAAATAAAAAGTTTTAATTAAAAAAAGGAAAGGGAAACAGGAATGTTAGTAAACATTTAGCAGTTGGCTTTGAAACAAAAAACATATCCAAATAAATGTTTAAATTTAATCATCACTGTTAATATTTTCTCTACCCCCTTTTAAAAATCTAGACAATAAAAATAAAATCCTTGATTTGTTAAAAAAAAAATAAAGAAAATAACACTTTATGAAAAAATAAAAAATTAGCAAGAAACAAAAATGTACAATAGTGAAGAAATGAAAAAAAAATTAGAAAGTACCACATCTGATTATAGGGCAACAGAATTAAAAACTTAATGAAATGAATGAATATGTATAAAACAAAACAAAAAAGAGAGTAATAAAACAGGAAATAGAAATTCTAAACATCCAATTTCTTAAATGTATTCAAAATACTTCAATGAATTCCAAAGAAAATCCTAAGTCCAAATGGTTTTATAAGTTAATTCTATCAGACACTTAAAAAAGAATTAAACTCTACTATATAAACTGTTGAGAAAGTCCCTTAACAAGCTCTTTATGAGAAAGATAGGGTGCTTATACCAAAACCAGAGAATGTATAGTCCAATATAGAATAGACCAATATAAATGGTTGGTTGCCCAGATTCTGGACAATGGACAATGATCTCAAGCTTTCTCCATTTCACCAATGGAGTGAAACAAGGCTATATGCTTGCTCCCATACTTTTTAGGATGATGTTTTCAGCCATGATGTCAAATGCCTTCAATGAGGACAAACATGGTGTTAAAGTCAGCTACCACAATAATGGTAAATTCTTCAACTTAAAAAGGCTACAAGCAAACTGAAATAGGGATACCACATCACCACAGCGGGGAAGGTCCATCTCCAACGGAAGTGGATGACATGGTCAGACCCACACTGTTTGAAAAAAAACTTTGATAGTTGTGAGGAAGAAGAATTCAGCTCCACAGGCTATGTGAGAAAGTCATTTAACCTCAATGACTGAGGTAATTCTCCAAGACCGCATGAAGTAGGGAAGCTGCAAACATATATTAGTAGAGGAAGCTTTCTCATCTGAAAGCTTTTTATGTGAATGAAATCACAAGTCCAATCTCTACATAAGACTTAATAGTTTTCAAGAGAGGAAATCAATCAATAAATACCTTTAAATTGCTCACACTTATTAATAATTGGAGATGTGGAGCAGCTAGGTGGTGCAGTGAATAGAGCACCAACTTTGAAGTCAGGAGGCCCTGAGTTCAAATGTGGCCCCAGACACTTAATACTTCCTAGTTGTGTAACCCTAAGCAAGTCAGTTAACCCCAATTGCCTCAGCAAAAATAACATAATAATGATAATAATAACAATAATGAAAATAATAATAATAATTGGAGATGTGAAAATTGAAGTAGCCCTGAAGTATCACCTCACACCTAGTATATCCCCAAAGATTTTGAAAGTTAGAAAAATCAGGAGACTAGGGGAAAGAAAACACATTGATTCACTCATGATGGATTTATGACTTGGTTCAAACCATTTTTGGAAACCAATTTGGAATTATGCAAGAAATTTTTTGAAATTGTTCATACCTCTTGATTCCAAGAATCTTGTCCTGAGACTATAACCCAAGTTTTTGATAGCAAAAAAAGCACCCATAATATAAAAATGTTCATATTAAAAAATTTATATTAAATTTTAGTTATTATTTATATTAAAATTTAAATGTTTATATTAAAAAATGTGCATTATCTATGATACTAAAAACTAGAAAAAATCATGTGTCCAAGGTCTGGGAAATGGATTAAAAAAAGGAAAAAAAAACATGGTATGTATAAGTAATGGAATATTGCTCCTTAGGGAATTTAAAAATGTGGATATTTCAGAGAAACAAAAGAAGACTTGTATAAAATGATGCAGAGTGAAGAAATGATTCAAATGAACAATATATTCAAATAATTATGACAATGCAAATAAAATCAATGTGAAGTGATACCAAAATTCTGGTCAAATACAATGAAAAGTGTTAAGTTAAAGAACACATGTTTCACTTCTGGTCATGATTGATTTTGTGTTTTTCAAGGAATGTGCTTTGTGAAAAATGTTTTCTTTAAGATGATTTTTGGGGAGTATTTAGTGTATCAAAACAAAATGTATCATTCTTTACAAAATGAAAGTTTGGGACTTATTTGGTCCCTTACTACAGTGTGAAAATTGGAATATTGGAAGGAGAGTAAGAATTAAGAATCACCTCTTAGTCACCACTACCATCCTTCTGGGGGCCATCCTACAACTTCTTGTGACCTTTGATCGTCACATACCTGATGGCTTCTTTTCCAGCCTAAGTTTCTTCTACCCTGTTCGCTTTGCTTGTTGAGAAGTCAATCAGCTGATTGGAAAATTGATGCTGTTTGCAAACTCTTTTCTAGATTCAAATATGCTTTCTAAATCAGGATATTCTGTGTTCTAGTTCTTTGGCAGTAATATAGATTGACTCCAGAAAACACTTCTTGGGCATTACCCAGTTAGTAAAGGAGACTCTTAGTAATGGACTGGGCAATGCACATACTTGCTGGTGCCATGAATATCCCAAAACCTCCCTCTTTTCTCTCCTGTGCTCTATAGGGCAATTGTAGAAAAAAAAATCACTTCCAAATCTAACTCAGGGAAAAGAAGGGCATGGTTGTCCTTGGGGGGAAAAAAGGAGAAGGAATAGGGAAAAATGTAGAAAGGACAGTTTCCAGGACACAAAATTCACATTTATCCACTATCAACATAATCCAAGATGAGGGCAAACCTTCCAATTCCCGCTATTCTTTGGCAGAAATGAAGTTCTATTCCCTAGTGATATTTAGTCACACATCTAAAGTTAGACTAAGCTACCAAGGAAAGGCATTCCCATGACATTTAAGAATGAAATTGGACAGAGGACAATAAACAGATAAATACCAGAGAGAGTCAGAAAAGATGTTTGTTTTTTTTAAATCACAAACTTTTCTCACCATCAATGAAAGTAGATCCATAATTTTTTAACTTGAATGTCATATGATGATGTCACAGTCATCAGTGTGTTAACATGGAAAAATAGAAATGGGAGTAAAGTAAATAAAAATGGGTACCATAACTGGAGTACACCCAGAACACAGAGAGGGGGGTCTATATTGGATCAACGGGGTATTAAGAGTGTGATCCTTAAAAAATGATAAAGAATCTTTTAAAATTTTGACAATTTTTTTTCGGATAACAGAATCTCTTTTCTCTCTTTCTTCTCTCCCCATTGGAAAAAAAGACCACAACTAAAATGCTTATATCATACATATATAGTCAAGCAAAACAAATTCCTGCATTATTTAAGTGAGTCATTCCATATTGTGAATCTATGCCATCAGGGAACGCTGATAATGGCTGACCTATATACCTATTTTCCCATTGCTACAAATTTTTTATGACTCACCTGTATATGATTTGAAAGCTTCTTTAAAGAAGGTTGGAAGAAGTTTTAATAAAGTTTTAGCAAAAAGAAAACAAGCTTCCAGTCTCCATCTTTATCGTCACAGTTGACTGAAAGATGTAGAGAATACAAGATTCTATTGTACTTTTTGAAATGCATTTTATTCTGTAAAGCAAACACCAAATGAAAATTTCTCTTCCAACAATGTGTCTGCTCCATGTATGTCAAAATTGTGCAAGATTCCTTTAGAGATATAACAACAGAGATAACTGTCCAGTAACCCTTTGATTATTAATATCAAATGAGGCATAAAACAGAGTGAAGTATGTTCACTAAATGTGTTTTTCTCACTCACAAAGGTCCATTGGAGAGTTCTACAGTTATCCTTTCCATATTGCAACAGCTGCAATATATTGCATAAGAAATTAAATGGGGATATTTGGGGAGTTTTGTGGAAGCCACAGACAATAAGCAAGACTGATAGATGACAAAGAAAAAGCTTAGAAACTCAGAAATGCATTATATATATATATATCTGTGTATAAAATAATATTTTATATTAAAAGATTAAAAATTATCTTTTAATATAATAATCAACAAATCAAATTATATAAAATATATAATTAATAATAAAAATTTTTAAAGATTAAAAATTATCTTTTAATACTAGAATAATTAAGACATTCTCTGATATCAAGGCCAATTTTTTTTGCAGATTTATTGGGGGAGGGAGGGTGGTGCCACACCCCAGTTGTGGAAGGGATAACTATATTATTATCCTAATTTTATAGATAGGGAAACTGAGACTGAAAGTTATTAAGTGACTAGGCACAAATCCACACTACTGTGCCTGAAATGAGATTCAATTTCAGGTCTTCCTGAGTTAAAAGTCCAAGACTTTAGCTACTATGCCAGATTGCTTCCCAAATCTGTACTTTTTTTTTAATAACCTAATTATATCTACATGGGAAAAAAAGTGAATGGAAACTACCCATCATTCAAACTATAATTTACATCTGGATAGGTGATATATTCAAAGAACAGACCAACCACAAACTATTGGATAGACATTGTAACAAGCATGGCCAAGAGATGAAAGGGATGAGAACAATTTGGATTGCTTTTAGAGAAACTGTGTTGCTTTCCAGCTTCTTCTTCAAACAAAGGCTTGTCTTTGGAACAGTGTTCCTCTAGAGAAACTCTC
>JAJPUD010001642.1:300853-407256 GCA_023553655.1 Myrmecobius fasciatus | reverse complement strand
ATGGGAGAAAAAAATAGAAGTGAACAGAGGAGGTGGTGATTTACATTCAATCTCCATAGTTCTTTTTCTGAAGGCAGATGGCATTTTCAGTCCAAAGTCTATTGGGATTACTTTAGGTCACTAAACTACTGAGAAGAACCAAGCTTTTTATTGTTGATCATCACACATTCTTGCTGTTGTTATGCACAATGTATTCCTGGTTCTGCTTGTTTCACTCAGCATCAGTTCATGTAAATCTTTCCAGGCCTTTCTAAAATCAATTTGTTGGCCATTTTTTATAGAATGATAATATTGCATTATTTTCATATACCACAACTTATTTAGCCATTCTCCAGTTGATGGGCATTTACTCATTTTCTAATTCTTTGCTACCACCAAAAGAGCTACATCAAACATTTTTGCCCATGTGGGTCTTTCCCCTTTCTTTATCATTTCCTTGGGTTACAGACACAGTAATGGCACTGGGCATAGTTCCAAATTGTTCTCCAGAATGGTTGAATCATTTCACAATTCCATCAACAATGCATTAGTGACCCAATTTTTCCACATCACCTCCAACACTTATCATCATCCTTTCCTGTCATCATAGCCAATCTGAGAGATGTGAGGTGGTATCTCAGAGTTGTTTTAATTTGCATTTCTCTAATCAATAGTGATTTAGAGCATTTTTTCATATGACTATATATGACTTTTTCATCATCTGAAAAAATGCTTGTTCATATCCTTTGGACATTTATCATTTGGGGAAATGACTTATTCTTATATATTTGACACAATACTTTATATATTTTAGAAATGAGACCTTTATCAGAAACACTGGCTGTAAATTGTTTTCTCAGCTTTGTACTTTCCTTTTAATCTTCTGGTTTTGGCTTTGTGTGTGCAAAACCTTTTTACTTTAATATTATCAAAGATGTCCATTTTAGCCTTTCATAATGTTCTCTAGTTCTTCTTTGGTCATAGTTTCTCCCCTCTCCAAAGATCTGATAGGGAAATTTTCCCTTGCTCTCCTAATTTGCTTTATGCCTTTATGCCCAAATCATGTACCCATTTTGACCTTATTTTGGTATGGGATATGAGATCCAAAATCTATGCCAAGTTTCTGACATGTCATTTTCCAGTTTTCTCAGCGATTTTTTGCCAAATAGTGAATTCTCATCCCAATAGTTGGAGTTTAGGGTTTATCAAATACTAGATTACTATAGGCCTTGATTATTGTGTTGTATGTATTTAGTTTATTCTACTGATGCACCACTCTATTTCTTAGCCAGGTTTTATGAATCTATTTTATAATATAGTTTTATGTCTGGTACTGCTAAGTCACTATTCTTTGTATATTTTTTCCTTAATTTCCTTAATATTTATGACCTTTTATTCTTCCAGATGAATTTTGTTGTTGTTTTTCTAATTCTATAAAATAATTTTTGGCTGTTTGATTAGTATTGCACTGAACAAGTAGACCAATTTAAGAAAATTCTCATTTTTATTCTATTACACTGATGAGCAATTGATATTTTTCTAGTTGTTTAGATCTCACTTTATTTATGTGAGAAGTGTTGTGTAATTGTGTTCATATAGTTCCTGGGTTTATCTTGGCAGATAGAAACCAAAATATTTTATTTTGTCTACAGTTATTTTAAATGGAATTTCTCTTTCTATCTCTTGCTGCTGGGATTTGTCAGTAATTTATAGGAATGCTGGTGATTTGTCTGTCTTTATTTTATATCCTGAAATTTTGCTAAAGCTATGAATTGTTTCTAGTAGGGTTTGGGATGATTTTTTAGGATTTTCTAAGTATATTATCATCTGTAAAAAGTGATAGTTTTTATTTCCTCATTACTTATTCTAATTCCTTTAATTTGTTTTTCTTTTCTTATTGCTAAAATCAACATATCTAGTACAATATTCAATAACAGCGGTGATGATGAGCATTCTTGTTTCACCCCCGATATTACTGGTAATGCATCTAGCTTCTTTCCATTACAAATAATGCTTGCTGTTGGTTTTAGATAGCTCCTGCTTATTATTTTAGGGAAAGCTTTCTTTATCTCTGTATTCTCTAGAGTTTTAAAATAGGAATAAGTGCTGTATTTTTTTTTTTTTTTTGCTTTTTGTTGAGGCAATTGGGCTTAAGTGACTTGCCCAGGGTCACACAGCTAGGAAGTGTCTGAGATCAGATTTGAACTCAGGTCCTCCTGACTTCAGGGCTGGTGCTCTATCCACTACGCTACCTAGCTGCCCCATTAGGTTCTGTATTTTGTCAAAAGTGTTTTCTATTGAGATTATCATATGTTTTCTGTTGGTTTTGTTATTGATATTGTCGCATTATGGTAATAGTTTTCCTAATATTGAATCAGTCCCACATTCCTTGTAGAAATCCCACTTAATCATAGTGTATTATCCTGCTGATAAGTTGTTATAATTTCTTTGCTAATATTTTATTTAAAAATTTTGCATCAATATTCATTAGGGAATTTGGTCTGTAATTTTCTTTCTTTCTTTGTTTTGGCTCTGCCTGGTTCAGCTGTCTGTAGCATATTTCTGCCATAGAAGGAATTTGGCAGTATTCCTTTTTTACCTATTTTTTGCAAATACTTCACATAGTATTGGAATTAATTGTTCTTTAAATGTTTGATAGAATTCACTTGTGAATCCATCTGGCCGTGGAAATTTTTTCTTAGTGAGGTCATTAATGACTTATTCAATTTCTGCATCCCATAGATTTAGTATGTTGTCTAATTATTGTCATTCTCTTGGATGAAATTATGGATTGTTTCTGTGATTTGTTGTTTGACCCACTCATTCTTTAGAATTAGATTATTTATTTTCCAATCAGTTTTTAGTCTGTCTTTCCTTGGCCTTTTATTGAAGATAATTTTTATTGCATCATAGTCTGAAAAGGAAACATTTATTATTTCTGCCTTTCTGCATTTGATTGTGAGTTTTTATTAACCTAATGATATGGTTAGGTGCCATGTATTGCCAAGAAAAAGGTGTATTCCTTTCTGTCCCTATTCAATTTTCTCTTTCCAATTTCCTTCTTATTTATTTTGTGGTTAAATTCTTCTGATTCTGAGAGGGAAAGTTTGAAGTCTTTCACTAACATAGTTTTGATGTCCATTTCTTCCTATAATTGGCTTAAAATCTTCTGTAGGAATTTAGCTACTCTACCACTTGGGGCATATATATTTCATACCATTACTATTTCATTGTTTATGGTACCCTTTAACAAGATGTACTTTACTTCCTTATCTCTTTTAATTAGATCCATTTTTACTTCTGCTTTATCTGAAATTAGAATTGCTTGCTTTTTTTTTTACTTCAGCTGAAGTATAATAAATTCTGTCCAGCCTTTTATCTTTATTCGGTATATGTCTTTCTGTGTTAAATGTGTTTCTTGTAAACAACATTGTAGAATTCTGTTTTTCAGTTCACTCTGTTATTTGCTTTTGTTTTATGCTTCATCCCATTCACATTAATGATTATGATTACCAGGACTGTATTTCCCTCTATTCTTTTCCCCCCCTAAATATACCTTTGTTCTCTCTTTCTACATTGTCCTTAGTAGTGTTTTGTCTTGAAATGTTTCTTGCAGAATGTGAAGGAAGCCATGGAAGTCAGTAAGTGGAGATGAGGAAGAAAAGAATTCCAGGCATGAGAGACAGCCAGACACAAGAGATGGAATCAATGTTAGTATTAGGATTACAGTTATACGTCTCATTCAAGAAAAGCAAGAATGCTTATATCACTGGATCACAGAGTACTTGCAGGTGTATAAGGAATAAGAAATCTGAAAAGGCAGGAAAGGTCAGGATTTTGAAGGGCTTTCAATGTCAGATGATTTAATTTTAATATTTAATCCTAGAAATAATAGTGAGCCACTAGAGTTTTTTTTTTTTAATGAGGATGAGGAGGATATTGGGTGACATGGTGATTTAGGAAGATCAGTTTAAGAACTGAGTGGGAGACAATTTGGGATGAAAATAGATTTGAGACAGGAAGACCAGTGAGCAGGTTGTAATAATCCAGGTGTGTGGTCATGGGGTTTTGAATTAGGGTATTGACAGTATTAGAGGAGAAAAGGAGGTCTATATAAGAGATGTTATGAAGGTAAAATTGACAGGACTTAATAATGGATTGGATATATGGGGAGTGTGAGAGAGTAAGGAATCAAGAATATTTAATTTATGCATTACTAGGAAGATGATGATGTCCTAGACAATAGTAGGAAACTTCCAAAGGAAGAAAGTGTAGAGAGAAAAAAAATAGTTCAACTTTGGACCTATTGAGTTTAAAAGTTTTATGTCTACTGGACAATTGGAGATGATTCTCAAATCACAAATCTTCTTATCCAGCCTTAACCTCCAGACTTACATCTCCATGCTCCTTGGTGAGCAGAAATCTTTTAAAGTATGTGAAATAAGTAAACAGAAGATTGAGTATAACATACTGAATTCTATGATATAGACAATGTGCAATAGGAGGTTAGATCACAAAGTCATAGAATTAGAACCAGAATGGACCTTGTTAGTCAACACACTTCCCTCTTTCTTATTTTACAGATTTGTAAACTGAGGTTTAAAGAGAGTAAGTGGCTTGTCTAGAAGTCAAATAAGTAGTGATTGTGTATTTACTCTGAACATGAATCCAATGTTCTTTATGTCATTAAGTTGCTTCTTTAACAAAACTTTTTGGGGTATCCTCTAAGGGGTACTTGATACTTTGAAGTTGCTTCTTCTATATTATTTCTAACAATTTTGATATTGTAAGTTTTCCTGTTTCTTATCAAACATGATTAAGATTGGTTCGGGGCTCACAAATTGGAAAAGGAAAAGCACAACATGATGGAGATCATGAGAAATGGAACCAAATATATCATCAGATTTTTTTCCTGACTTTTTAGGGCAGATGAAAGCAGATAAAAATGCTGAGCCCAGAGTTTGGAAGACTCTTCTTCCTGAGTTCAAATCTGTCTCTTTTTATTATTTATTAGCTGTGTAACTCTGGGCAAGTCACTTACCCCTGTTTGTCTGAATTTCTTCATTGGGAAAAATGAACTGAAGAAGGAAATGGCAAGTATCTTTGCCAAGCAAACCCCAAGTGGGATCACAAAGAATCACACGCAATTGAAAATGGCTGAACAACAACAAAAAACTTTTAAAAAGTTTTTTTCTAATGTGGCAGAGATGTTGGGACAATATTCAGAAATTATTGTGATATATAAACAAATAGAATCAATGAAACTTATTTAAAAGAAAAGAAACAAATTGGTTGAGCTAGAATGAAGTGAACAGGAAAAAAGAAACAGTGTGGTGTGCCTCTAAAAAAGGAATGGTTGGTAGGGAAAAAAGGTGGTATATTTTAGACATGAAGTAACATCGCTTGCTAAAGACCATTAGTTTTGGGGTTGGAATGGCTTGAGGATATGTGAAGAAGTTGAAGTTGAATGCAATGAGGTCTCTTTATCTTTGAGAAAAACATAGATCATAAGTTTATCAGAAGAGGATGACTAGGTCCATTAAATGGGGAGGAGTAGATGACTGATGGTTACAGTATCTACTTGGGTCTAAAATATTTACCATATATAAAAATAATAAAACTGATGTTGTTTTAAGATTATATCATGATGATTCTAAGCTATCACTTGATTTCTCTCTTCAGAATTCCTTATAGATAAATTGCCCACAAAAAGTAGATATTAAAAACTCTGAAAGTAATATAAAAACAATTCAAAAAATAAAAAAATGTGATGTGGCAGAGTAGAGCTGACATTAGGATGCCAGTAAAGAATAAAACATCAAATAAGATAGCAGTGAAGTAACTGACAAAAAGCATGTTTTGAATTCATCTGTAAATAGTATAACAAAATTTTCAGAACCACTGTTTGCTAAATAAATATTAGATTATCTTTCTATGAATATACTCAATAAGATCATTGAAAATTAATGGTCACATTTTATTTAGTATTAGTGTGGATTTAACTTCTGCCTCATTTATATCTTATCCGTTTTTAATAACAAAGGAAAGATATTGCTAGTCTTATTACTCAGTTTTTTATATTTAATTATTAACTCTAGCTATGATATCTCTTATTGGTCTTCATCAAAAAAGAAGCATTCTTAAAGACTTCTTCTTTCAGGTTTTATTCTTGGCCAAACAAGTATTCAACAAATGTTTAAGGAGTACCTGTTCTATATAAACTTTTTCTTTGGCATTGATATGCACAAAAATACAATTAATGCATAGACCCTCAACTCATAGAATTCAGCATAGTGAAGACTGAAATCTTCAGAACAGATTTATTCGATTTTATTTTGCACATTCAAAGAGGTTTCATTTATTTATTTATTTATTGCTGAGGCAATTGGGGTCAAATGACTTGCCTTGGGTCATATAACTAGGAAGTGTTAAGTGTCTGAAGCTAGATTTGAACTCGAGTCCTCCTGACTTCAAGGCTAGTGCTCTATCCACTGCAACATCTAAATGCCCCCAGATTTTATTACAATATATGTCTGGTTAATTTCACAAATCAATACAAACTTTGAGTTTTTAATCTTGACCAATGGTATCAAGCAATTACATGAGAAATGTGTATTTGAATGTGTAAAATAATGTGCATTGTACCACTTCTGGATGCTAGAAACATTTTGTTCTTTATCTTATTACTATTGCTTTATTGTCTTTACCTTTCAAACTGGCCAGTCTTATGACAAGCATATATTAAGAAACATGTAAGAGGCAAAGTGAGAGTAAGTGAATGGCAAAATATAAATCTATTGCTATTGCATATCTACAATATATTGTAAGCTCTTTAATAGTGAGCATCACTGCTTTCCTATCTTTGTAGTTTCCATGGTGGCTGGCTTTGTGTATTCAATAAGCTATTAATAATTTTTTAAGTATATGAACAAATACTGAGTCAGTAACATTAAATTGTTATTCAAAAGACAGAATATAATTTTCCACATCTGTAGTCTTCACTGCTAAAGCCCTGAATCATAGTAGACATATGCTTCAAATGGGCACATAGGTCATAAACCTGAAGTATACATAGCTAGCCCTTCAAGGTGAAAGGAGAGAAATATACAAGGATATTCCAGATAAATTGCTAAGTAAATGTGTCCCTCATTTCTATTCAGGGGCAACAAGTATAAAATCATGCATAATTCAAACACACATAAGTACATATACACTATGCAGGACCACTATGCAGTGTCCATTGGTGATAGAGAATACAAAGGAAAAAGGGTAGAAATAATACTTCTTTCTCTTCAGTATTGATGCTTTATTGTGATATGATAAGTGGAACTAATTAAACATCTCTCCAGAAACCTTGGACAAGAACCTTAAATTCCTTGAGCTTTAGTTTCATCAGTAAGGAGTTTAGACATATGACTCCTGAGGTCTTTTCCAGCTTTAGAACTAAGATGCTCTGATTTTATGAATTAGTTTTTTCGTCTCTTCTTGAGGTCCTTAACCTTTTCTTGTGTCATGAACCTTTTTGGAAACCTGGTAAAGCTTCTTAAGGTCATGATTTTAAGTCCATAAAATAAAATACATAAGATTACATAGAAATTGCTCTATCATATTGAATACATATATCAAAAATATTTTAAGTGCTCTTAGACATCAGGAAATGAATTCATCTTTAATTGTCTGTGCCATGACTGGTCATGTGTGTTCAGTGCTGATATGTTGCTCCAATTGTTTAGTCCTCAAAGGGGACGTGGAAGAATTATGGCTCCTATACTCAGATTGATTGTATTCACTTTCAGCTGGCAGGTCAAAAATCTACTCCTTTGCTATTGAAGAGGTTTGTTGTTTGTCCTTCATTCTTGAAGAGGACCATGACATCAGGGAACCCTCCTAAGATATTTTGGGGTTTAAGGGATAGATTTCTTCTTAAGGATCATGACTTAAATGAAAACCACTCTGATTATCATTGATTGGCCACCAAGAGGTCCCAGGCCAAGTTATTGAAAAAAACATAGTTGACTGAGTAAAAAATTTCAACATATTAAAAAACTGTATTTGCTCAATAAGAGAAAGTGGTAAAGTAGGATCTAATGTATCTGGGGAAGTATGTTTCTAGCAAAATTTTTCCTAAAAGAAAAAAAATCAGAATTGTCAGGTAGTTAGAATATACCATGGATACCTCAAACCTATATCATAATATTAGGGTCTTGTTTGATTGTAAATAAATGCTGATTTCCATTTCTCATAAATCAGTACTCCATTTCATCTTAAATAATAGATGGTCCTCAGAGGCTACAAACTTAATTCATAGGCTCCAGTGTCTACAGAGTTGTAGTGGATCATTGAACTGTTGATTATGCTTGTTTTCTAAGAGCAAGATTTTTCATATCACTTTTTCATTAATATTAAAAGTTGAATTCCTAGGTAACCTGATAGTACCAGATTTCTATCTTTATAGATAACTCCTAGAATTTTTAAAGTTATTATTGGTGTTAAAACTATTACTCCCCATTTTTAAATAACTATCTTATGTCTTGCAAGTAATATCTTAAAATAAGATCTTTAGCACTTAAAATAAGTTCTTCTAAGGTATATTTAATGAAGAATGTGGTGCATGAGCTGATGCACATTAAATCTACTTTGTTATAAGTCTAATTTCCTTGTTTATTGAATCTTTAATTGAACTAGTTTGCTGAAAGGATAGGCTGCAGTAACACATTTGCTGAGGAAATTGGCATTCTGGAATCTTAGCAATGTATCTTCTAGTTAGGGAAAGAATATTGACTGTATTGTATAAAAATTATATCAAGCCACAAGAGAACATTCTCAAGTAACTTCATGAGAAAGATACAATTATCAGGGTGGTTGAATGGATATATAACAACAAAAATGCAAATTGAAAATTGAAAGAAAGAAATTGATTAACCTTTTTTCTACATAACATCAAAAAGCAATTTGCCATTTAAAATACATAATTGAGTCTACATTGTATCTATGCTTTTTGCTAAGGTATTTGAATAAAACATAGACCATTGTTTCCTAAACTAAGGCTTGGTGGGGCATTTTCTGATTTCTCCCTTCAGAGAAGTTAGTCTGAAAATGAGATGGGACCACAGAATTCATTTATCTCAGCCTCCTCCTTTTATTTAAGGGTTCAATAAGTTAAGGTTCTTCTTGCCTGAGCTAGAATTCAGCCTTTTTGATACCCAGTAAGATATTATTCCATGGTCTGTAGCTCTGCTATAACTCTATAATCCTTACCTCTATACTTTCCACATAGTTTGGTACGCTTTCCATAGATTTAGAGCTGTAAAGAATTTGAGAGGTCATTTAGAAATATCCCTTCATTTAATCACTGAAGCCAACAGAGAACGCTAGGTAGCTCTGGAGTCAAAAAAGTGGGGAGCTCAAACATGGCTTCAGATATACAATCCTAGGCAAGTCACTTAATCCATATCTGCCTCATTTTCCCTGCTGGTAAAATGGGGACAATAATAGCCCTGTCTCTCAGGACTGTTGTATAGATAAAAGGAAATAATATTTATGGTGTTTTGCAAACGTTAAAGTAATATCTATGTACGTATGTGTGTATAAGCTATTATTTTTCTCATCATAAATATCATTATCATCATTGTCATTATCATCATCATTATCATAGAAATTTAAAGTTTCATAGTTTCAGAGACAAAGATTCAAACCTAGGCCTTCTGGTTCCAGAATATTCTGTACTTGATTGCATTTTTGAATCTTATCTGTTAAAGATTTTTAAGATAAAATCCTAAATCAATGATAGCTTTGCAGGCACATTTATAATATTTTAACTTATAGTAGATGATACAATTCACATAGGCCTAGGAAGAAATTGGCTATATATTCACTTATATTTGTGCCCCCTTAGCTAATTTTAATTAGATATATAACATTTTCTCTTAGAGCTCAGAGTAACTATTAACCTTAATGAACCAGTTATAAACAATTACCAATAAGTAAGCATTTAAGTAGCTACTATGTGCCAAGGCCCTGTGCTAAGTTCGTGGGATACAAACATCAGAAAAAAAAAAAAAAAAAAAAAAACAAAAAAACAAAAAAACAAAAAAACAAGTTCTACTCTCATGAACCTTACAGGATAATGGGAGAAAAAAAACAGATAAATGCTGAATACATATGAGATATATACATTTATGTGGAAAGTAATCTCAGAAGGGAAGTTGCTAATATATGGAGGTACCAGGAAATACATCCTGAAGAAAGTGATATTTTATCTGGGAATTGAAAGAAACTGTGGGAACAGAGAGAATAGTGAGTAGTGGTAAAAAGAACAAAGAAAGAATAAGAACGAATAAGAACAAGCTTTTCTTTAGGCTTTTGCTTTAAGAAAATCATTTCTTTTGTTATATAGATGATGGATTATAGTGGGGAGAAATTTGAGACAGAGACTAGTTAAAAATCTGTTTCAGTAGTTCAAGCAAGAGATGATGAAGGGCTGATTTGTAGTATTAGATGGATGTAATTGAGAGATCTTAGGAACATAGAAACAATAATATTAGAGAATTGATTGGATATGTATAGTGAGTGAGAAGAATTGAGGATAACACTGAGATTGGAACCAAGGTAACCAAGGTAACTGATGCCTCTAACACAAATAGGAAGAGATTTAGTAGGGAAAGGTAACTGTTTTGTTTTGTATAATGTTGGGTTTGAGAATCTTATGGGACATAGAGACCGAAGGGGTCAGGAGGTAGTTGGGATGGAGCTCAGTAGATTGTTTATGACTGTATATAAAGATCTGGGACTCACCTGCAGATATTGTAGCTGAACACATAGGAATCTAATAATTAACAAATGAGAAAGGATATAGAGAAAAGAAGAGCCAGGGCACTATCTTATATCTATTTGCTGGGTATGACATGAATGAAGAGCCAGCAAAGGAGACTGAGAAGGAATATCTGCTATGTTTGGAATTCTGTACTCATTTCTGCAGCAGGATTCAATACCAGAAACATGATTCTTGAATTTATTGACTTTATAGTCAAATCAGAGACAGAAAACATTCACATTAGGACTATAACTAGAAGGAATAATAATAATAAAATTAATAAAAATGCACTTCTTCCTTTTAGAATCCTTTATTTCCTTAAAAATTCAAATCAGTCTATCTTCTATATGAAATTTTTCTAATTCCTTTCTCAAGGATTCTACTGTGGGTACCCTCTCTGACAAAATTGCCTCGTATTAAATTTTGTTTATATTTGTATTCATATATGTTGACTCCCCAGATTAAATGTAAGCATCTTGATGTCAGGGATTATTTTCTTTTTGTCTCATGCATCTCCAGCCCCTTGTTTGAAGGATAGGTCAAGAATATTCAAACAAACAACAAAGGCATGGCAACAGAAAATTGAGTTTTGTGCTCAGGAAATTTTTTTTAAAAATCAACTTATCAAAAGTAAATAGTTCTTAAGGGAATAGAAGGAGTGTAGTTTGGAGCCAGGTTATAGACTGAATAAAGCTTAAAAAAGGATTATCTTTCCCAAGGGCATTTTTATTTTAACATAAGTCAAAACCATTAAACTAAAGTGAAGACAGTGCTTATGGTTAAATTTCAGACATCAGTGAACAAGAGTAGAATACACTTACACCCAACTACTCACTGAGAAACACACACACACACACACACACGTTTCCTAATACTTTAGAAGTGACAAAAGTAAGTAATTGTCTACTTCACATATTCATAAAGGGCGCCTTTTTCTTAGGGGGTGCTTTAGCAAAATGATTGCTTTGAGTCAGGATAATTAATATAATAACTTCCTTCTCTCGAAGATATTGCACATTTAATTCTCCAAGTTCAATTCCAGGAAACCTTCCATGATAAATACCTTAAATGAATATATGGTATAGAGAAATAGAGAGGTGTGTGTGTGTGTGTGTGCATATATGTGTGCATATATATATGCACATCTCTCTGTGTATACATACATGTATGTGTATATGTGTGCATATGCATCTATATGTATACATGTGTGTATATATACATATATCTAAGTATATGTATATGTGTACATATATATGAATGCTTTATTTATTTTTATAGGATTTAGAATTCTATAACTAGAAGGAATAATTCTAAACAATAGAATTATTTATAAAATTAGAGACCTTAATATTACCATGGGGGGGTCTTTCTTTGTATCCCTAGTGCTTAGCATAATGGCTTGTACATAGCAAGTGATTGTTAATTGCTTGTTGACTGAAAATAACATGTGCTATCTGAATAAAAGTCTGTGTGATAGCATCCCAGTCAGAAGATCTTGTGCATTTCCTTTGCAAGAACCAAAAATTTGTCCTTTTTATTCAATTCAACTGTTGGTTTTTTTTGTTTGTTTTGTTTTGGGTTTGTTTTTTTTTTTTTTTTTTGGTTCAGGATATTCTATAAGACACTGGAAATATACAGTAAAAAAGCAAACAAAAACAAAACCGGATAGTCCTTGCTGTCAATGAGAGCATTACAATATTAATGGATTTAATTTTAAAAACAAAAGCAAAAACTTTTAAAGTACTTACCCACAACTATGAAACAAAACTCTCCTAAAGAGACTTTCAAAACTAAAAAGTAAACATTTCCCCTCCCCACCCCCTGCTTTTTTTGTACATTTCCCACTGGAAGTACTATTTTAAGAAATGGTAACTGAGATCCATAATATATTGATTTTGACTCTAAAATACATGGGGACAGGGCACATACTTTTACCAAACTTTATCTTTCACTCATCATGGGACATAATGTGCTTAATGTATATTTAATTAGCATGCAAAAACACTTTTTGGATGGAATCATTGGATTTAGAGTTAGAAGAGATCTTAAGAGACACTGTAGGGTAAATCTTCTATAATAAAAACTGAGGACAAGTGAGATCAGGTGTTTTGACTGAGGTGATGAAGATTGTAGATAAACTACTTTATAAACCTTATGATGCTACCCAAGGAGCTTTGGTGGAGGGGTAGTAGCTGAGATTCAAATCCATGTTATATAATCCTATGGAGATAGAGACATAAATAGATGTCTATGGATATAAGATAGATAAATCTAGATCTCAATCTCTCTATATAATTATATGATGTGAGTTTGAATCTCAGCTATAATTATTATCTTTTCACCAAAACTCTTTATACATATCTATTTATCCATCTATCTATCCAGCTATCTCTACATTTATATTGATAACTATTTACATCTATTATGTGTGTATGTGAATTTTCTGATCCTTAAACAAGTGAGAAAATTGAGGCTCAGAGAGCCTGAATGATTTTCTCAGGGTCTCATAGGTAATAAGTCATAGCTTTCTATACTCTGAGTTATTTTATGGGATCATACTTAGCTTTAAAAGACAGAAGTATCTTAGAAGTCAGCTAAGTCTTAGAGAGGTTAAGTGACTTGTTCAAGGTCTCACACACATAGAACAGATTTCCCTCCAGATCTATCATCCAGCACCGTGAAAGTCAACATTATTAGAATATTGCTATCAAGAGCTGATTGTCTGCAATATTTCATTCCCCCCCCACTTGAGAGCTTTTTGCTTCTGGGTGCAGAAGGGAGCTGAGGAAGGAGGATGGAAAGGAAGGGAATCCTCAGGTCTCACATTTCTCTCCCTACAGAGGCTCTGTCTTACAAAGAGGTTTTGTTGGGCAACCTGCTTTTGTATTCCATTTTTTTTGCATTTTTGTTTATAATCCAAAAATGAAACTAAGGTACAGAAGTTTAATTGTTTTTATAGGAACTTTGTCTAATAAAGATTATTACTGCCTTTGTCACCCACATTTTCAGGAAACAAGAAATAAAAAACAAGAAAGTACTTGACTGTAATTAAAGACAATTGAAGAGAGACAGACTCCTGATGAGCATTCAATAGAAAAATATAGCATGGTGTTTCCACCTTTAGTGGATGTTGTTCTGCAGTACGCACTTGAGAAAACAGTAGTGTGATTTGCTTGTCTGCCAATAAAGCTTGCTAACATATCTTGTAATGTTGTTTTTTTCTCCCCTCAGATGTACATCCAGACAACAACACTTACTGTCTCCATGAGTTTAAGTGCTTCGGTATCTCTGGGCATGCTCTATATGCCCAAGGTTTATATTATAATTTTTCACCCTGAACAGAATGTTCAGAAACGGAAGCGGAGCTTCAAGGCTGTGGTGACAGCTGCCACCATGCAAAGTAAACTGATCCAAAAGGGAAATGGCCGTCCAAATGGCGAGGTGAAAAGTGAGCTCTGTGAAAGTCTAGAAACCAACAGTAAGTCATCTGTAGACTTTCAGATGGTCAAGAGCGGGAGCACTTCCTAATAGATGTACGTTTCATGGCAATCCTCTTTCTTTCTCATAGACTGGGAGATTCAGTGCATGGGGCAGCAGCATGCCAAAATTCATATGCCACATTTGGAAGACAGTTTAGAGTGATGGAAGGCCAGAATTGGAAGGGAATGTGAAGATCATTTAGCCCAACTTCCTCTTAACAGATGAGGAAAACAAAGTTCATAAATATATACTAATAGATCCAGGGATACTTGATTATTTAAAAGTAGATTTGGGACTAGAATCTGAGTTTGCAATCCTCAATGTGGTGCTCTTTGCTACAGTTCAGCTAAATCCAAATGTCTCTATTTCTAGAGGATATTCTCCAGAGGCTCCTAAAGCCAGGAAGCACATACTTTCCCTTGACATACATTTGCCATAGCTTACTTATTAGCTTTTGCTAATTTGGATGACTGTAAAGTTTGAGATGTATCAGTATAGCTTCTTTGAAGAGAAAAATTCCTTTTAAAACAATTTAATGTTTTATTGAAAACTTAATATTGAACACAGTACAACCATGTACACTTTTAAATAATTATTTTCACTTTAATATCAATAAATATAACTTTTTTTTCTTTTTTAACTATGTCAATTACTATCCACTACCACCCCTACTTGACTCTCCCAAACAACAGTAGAATTACTCTCATAAGAAATATGTATGATTAAAGGGGGTAAGGGACGCATGTTAGAGTCTCAAAAACAAACAAAAAACACATTTAGAATCTTTTAAATATTTTACAATTGCGTATAACTCCAGCTATAGCTTTTACTTGTGTAGTATCCCATGGCACCTTGTAATAAAAAAATGATAAAATAATAAAAATAATCAGCATTTATTTAGCTCTATTGATTGACCTTAATATACAGTAAAAGGTTTTTGTTAACAAAACTTCTGGGGAATAATGATTGTTACCTAGTCAATAATTTTGTTTAATGTAACTGTTCATTCATATTGCCCATCGTGGTCTCCTGTTTTGGGCTTTCTTTTTTGTTGCATAAAAGTTAAATTAAATGACTCATCCTAGAATTAATTCATTGATGTCAGCATTTAAATCACCATAATGGAAAAGCTCTATAAGACAGAAAGGTAAATCTATCTGCTGTAGCCATCCTCACAACCCACTTACTTCCTCTGAACCCTACCTATTCAACTCAGATAGCAAAAAGGACCGGCTGCAACCCTGAATCTGATAGAATGTGTTTTAACTCCTCTATTGCAATTAATTTCTGCTATGTTTGTGGGCTAATTGATTTGTGTTCAAAGATATCAAAGATGTTCATTTCTAGTAAAGCATGAAATGCTATATCTTCTGTCATTCTAGACTCAATTGGTGAATGTAAAGGAAATAACAATCATGCTCTTTGCCCCTAAGTAGTTTACAATCTTGATAGGGAAACAAGTTTCTCTTAATTAAGATCAATTCTTATGGCAAATACTCTTACATCTCTAGAGTTCTCTAAATTACTTTGGATCCTTCTCTAGCTCTTTGACATAAGAATGAGGAATGCACTTTCTTTAGCTAGCAAAATCATCAAATATTTGTTAACCAAATCTACTCATGTAATACTTGGTAATGAGGAGAATATCATCCATTTATAGAGCCATTGGCAATTTCTAAAGCACTTCTGAGTCTCATTTTGATGCACACTTAAAAATAATGACCAACTCCTTAGTCTGATCTCCTACTAAGGAACATAACTCATTTGTAACTATAATTTTAGAAACTATTCTGATACCTATTGTATTACACCTCTTAGAATAAGAGGCTGATTTTTCTGTTTTCCACTACATGTAGACTAATTATTGTCAGAAAATCCAGTCAGCAAATGAATTTTACCCAAATTACCACAAAGAATTCCTAGTTTCAAATAGTTAAGTAATGAGAGATTGTTGAAGGGTGAGGGTTCAATGCTTGGGAGGAAGATGATTTTGTGTAGTAAGCAGCCACAATAAGAGAGTTCATTAGTTCCATGATTACAGGTAAACAGTTTACCACTAATGGATCCATTTTTGTTCCTAGCTTCTTGTGTGGCAATTTACTTCTGTTAGAGTTATTGGTGCCACATTCTTATGTCTTAGGAAAGAATCTGGCCTGTGTTTTTATATCTTGAAAGCTTTAGTGTGGGAAGTTAAAGCTATTCGTAGGAAGCCAGTAAACCACATCTGGCAGGTTATTTTCTTTTGATTCCTGGTGCTTCTCTATATGACTCACTGGAGTCAGTGATGGTGTCTTCCTTACAGTATCATTTCATAAAACATCATAAAACAATCCTTAAGGATGAGAGTCACACTAAGTTTCAGTGGATGTCAGCATCAGCTCTCTCTGCCTCCCCCATGAGATTCAGTGGAAAGTGAAATATCAGTTGTTATTTATTTTTTAAAAGAATAAATTGCTCACTGAAGTGGAAAATTCCCATTATTACCCAGGGTAAATTCCCTTTGATGAAAACAAGCCTTATGGGTTTTATGATTTTCCCATTATTTTCTGGTTATATAGAAGTGAAATTATGCAGCATGAATGTGTTTGTCCATTTGCTTGGAGAGCTGGCAAATGCTGGATTTGGATGGAGGACAAGTCAGCAACTCTCTGGAAGGATCAATTTCTTACCTTTGGAAAGTGAATCAAAGATAGGAAAAGTGCTCTAAGATTAAAAACCAAATACTGTCTGAGGCATCTTTCAGTAACACATGAATGATTAGAAAGTTCATTCACCTTCCAGTGGAACAGTTGGTGTGTGCACAGGAACCCCAGGTAATTTCTATTTAAAATGGGGAAGAGATAGCATAGTGCAACATTTGAGCCCTCAAACATTTTAGGCAGGACCTTTCATCTGTGAAGCAAAGAAGCCTTTCCTTCAATATAAAGATAGGTTGACTATTTGTTGCCTGTGTTTGGAAACTGGTATTGGAAACAGTTAAAGTATCATTGTGCATTTTTCCTGTGCTATCTGTATAGTTTTCCTCCCTCTTCCTCTTCAAATTGGCTTCATAAAACTTTTTCCCCAAACATCAGATTTTCTGAAACTTCTATATAATTAATATTCCAGAACTTTACCTTGTTTTTATACTAGTAATATGTCTTATGATTATGAAAACAGAATTGATTATCTTGAAAACCTTGGTGACTTTAAAATATGTAGCTCCCTGTTAGGATAAAGTGAAGGAAATAATTTTCCGCATAACCCCAAACTCTCACAGTCAAATCTTAATAATCCAATTTGTTAATTATCCTTGCCTTTTTATTCATCTCCTTTTAGCTTCCTGACTTTTGTCAATTCACTATCTGATGTGTTTCTATTTAACTATGCTCAAAGAAATATAGAGAGCATTGCCTTTCCTTTCCCTTTTTCTTTTCCTTTCTTTCCCTCCCTCTTTCCTTCCCTCTATCTCTGTCTCTTTTTCTGTCACTGTCTCTGTCTTTCTCTTTCTCTCTGTCTCTGTCTCTGCCTCTGTCTTTGCCCCCTTCTTCACCCTGCCTTCCTTTTTCTCCCTCTCCTTCCCTTTCCCTTCCTCTTCCTCTCTTTCCCTCCATCTCCTTCTCTCTCCTTCTCCCTCCCTCCTTCTCCTTTCCTCTTCTTCTTCTTTTCTCCCTCTCCCCCCCTCAGAAGTAAACATATCTTATCTATTTGCAGTTCTTATGTGTGTTTTTGGAGAAGAGAAATGGAGAATAAACGTCTTTAGTAGGTGATTTTTTTCTTCTCTATTTTAAAATCTTTGAATTTAAATGATCCTATATTAGTACCAAAAGCTAAAAGTTAATCACACTGAAATTCTCTTTTCCCCCCACCTCTACTCTTTAAAAAATGACTTTAAGATCATGGAAAGAATGCCCAGGAAAAGACCCCAAATATAATCCTTCTCAAGTCACCAGTAATACATTTAAGGAAATTGGAGGCAGGGAGGGAAACTATATTACTTGCTGAATGTGCAGTATTCTACCTTCAACAAGAAAAGGTCATATATGGTTTCATGGCCAGGGTCAGAGGGGAGGTGGAAACAAAGTTCTGTATTGTATTAACAATGCCTAATTAACAAATGCTGTGTATGGCATTCCTGAAGCTATGTTCATGTATAATTCATGAAAACAGCTGCTGCTTGAAGTTGATTTGTTCTCTCTAGCTCATGAACACAGTGTGGTGCACACAAGGAAATACATATTTGCTATACTCAAAAACTGATTTTCCTATTAGCATACACATCTCCACTGTTGAAAATCTCCTTGGTAGCTCATCCTTATAGATCTGGTACATTTCTTCCCTGAAATATTCCCAAAGTAAAGGCTCAGATAGGCATAAAATATCTGTCATCTCCAAAGATAGTCCTATATTTATTTATTAGATTGATAATCCCTGAAAAAGTCCAGGTTTTAAGCTTTTCAAACCATCTTTTGCCCACTTGATTTATTGATTTTCCTTTTCTTTTCCCCAGAAACATTTTTGTACTAATTATTCAGTCCCCAATAAATTATAAATCTTTTTCCCCCTCTGAAAATCATTGGTACTAAGGGAAAAGAAGCCTTTAATTGGATTATTCAGATTTATTTATGAAATAACAGAAATGTTTACCTAGAAATGTCCTTAAAATTATCTAGCCTAATCTCATTTTGCATATGTTGAAAAGGATAACTTTAAATAATTAAGTATCATGGCCAAGGTCCTGATTTCTGGTCTAGCATCCTTTCTATTGTACTTCACTTCCTGCACCAATTTAAACTCCAAACCCTGGGAAATGTCAATCAAAAACCTGAAAAATTATGTTCCTAATGTAAGGAATTCTTCCTAGTTGCATAGTAGTTAGAAAGATAGCCTTGGAGTCAAGAAAACCTGGATTCAAATTGTGCCTCAGGTATTTTAACTGTGTGAACCTGGGCAAGTCAACTACCCTCCCTCAGCCTTAATTTCTAATCTGTAAAATAATGACAATAGTATCTACCAGACATGGTTTGGGGGTAATATTTAAATAATATGTAAATGTAATGTAAAATGTAAATGTAAATGTAAAATGATTGGTAAATCTTAAGATACCCTAATTGCCTCAAAAGCATACATTATAGCATTTGTGAGTCTCGGTATACAACTCAATATTTATTACATACCATAATGTTTTAAAATAAAAGGGGAAAACAAACAAGAAAAATAGCATGGATCTAATAAGTGTTGTTGCTTATTTGGATTCTGAAAATCAAACTAACCAAAAAATGCTCTCAATTTGTCTTAATAGCTTCCTCTACCAAGACAACATATGTCAGCTACAGCAATCATGCAATCTGAAGAGAGAAATGAAATCAATCTGAAGAACTGCGGTATGTGATCTCAACAACGAATATGACACCACCCAAAACTCACTCTTGGAAATCTCTGTAGACTACAATCAATCAATAGTCAGTCTCTTAATGAGCAAAAATTAATCATGAGCCAAAAGTATCGGTAATGGGGAGGAAAGAAATCTGTTTTAAAAGATACAACCAATGAGTTTAAAGCTCAAGAATTGCTTACTCATGAGAAGTTTAAAAAAAAATCACAAAAGGAAACCTAATGTTAGCTTGTGAAAAAAAATGCTGTTGAAATAAACCATGTCTGATGTTATTCTTGTAAGTAATTTTTTGTGATTGTGAGAACTCCCATTCCTGTCCTACATTGTTCAACTTGTATAAGACAATGAATCTGTTTCTTGTTAATGGCTGACTGGATTGAAGCCCTGGGTTGTGCTAAAAATTAATGCAATGGTTGAAGCATGCACATTTTTATACAAATAATTTATTTCTAATAATAAAGGAATGTTTTGCAAATGTTGAGACTTGTTTCGTTGCAGTTTTAAAGGCAGGGGGACACTTCTCTTTGTAACTGGCCCTATTCCCACTATTGTTTAAGTCCTGCTATAAAAGGCCTGGTGTGTTCAAGGTTCCTTGAAGAATGTGCTGTTGGTGGGTTGATGTATGTGTGAGTGAGAGAGTGTGTATTTTATTACTATACCAAGAGAAGTTATTTGTATAAGAATTCGTGAATATTTCAAGATCCCCATGGTAGTTTTTCATAGTTAATTTCATTTTTAAAAAATGAGAATTTAAGAAATAGCTCAAGGCAGAATGCTCAAGGTACTTATTCCAACCAATAATAATGATTCAGAAACTTTTATTTTGAGAATATTTATACTATTGTGATAATCTAATTCTGAACAAGATAGAATTTTGGTGAGAATTCCCTGAAATTCTCCTTTATTTATCTAAGTGCAAACCACCTTTCTGTAATAAACTATATGAAACTGAGCAGTGTTAACCATTTCTTATCTGAATTTCTGTATCATTTATTTTCATAGAAGCCTTACAGAAATCAATGAAGTAATGGGCCCTAACTGGTACATTATCCATGAACACAAAGTTACTGTATTTATTCCTCCAGAATGATTAAAACAATCATGGTTCACATAGTATGTCAGTGCTTTCTAATTTTCCCAATGAAAACATGCATTGGTTCATAGAACAGCACCATTAGAACAAGAGAAAACATGGAAGCAAAGTAAATATTTGTTATGCTAATAAAGCATACCAACCCAGTTAAAAGAAGACTGCTAGAGGTTTTCAACTCTGTTAGCATTTCTGTCTTGGGCTTCTCTATTCCATGTTTCAACCATCCATCAAGTCAATGGGTCTCCACAATCATTTTGTAAGTAAGTGTTCTCTCTGCTGAATTAGCTTGGACGGCTCATTGCTCTTCTTATAGATATAAAGAGTTATCTGTGCAACATTTCCTCAACACAGATATTAAAACCAATGCTGTTACTTTATTTAATGCTCTAAGCCTAAAGTAGTTAAAGCTCAAATTCATGATAGTATTATTTTCTCAATCCCCTTGACTGCCAGAAGACTCACCTGCCTTGAAATTAGCTTTTATTGACAATTAAATTTTATCTGGGAGCATATATAATTGTTTCTATCCTGTATGTAAACCAAAGATTTAAAAGATTCCTTTTCAAATTCTTAAATAATTAATTGGACATACTAAATAAATAGAGCAGACCAAAAAAAGTAAACTTCCTCATGTTTTAACACATCTATGTGTAGTATCCATGTACTCAGAATCAAACACTGGCTAATATCTAAGCAATAAAGAACAAAATAAGCATAAATTTTGTTATTAAATTCCACTTAACTTCCTCCACATAATTGTACATCAGTTTAATGAAAACCTTTTGACTTAAGAGAAACTGGAGAGTAAATAGTAAAAATTATAGCACCAAATAGTCTGAAGTTTTTAGGTCTTGTTTTTCACCACCACAACCAATTTTCTACTTTTTAAAAATAATTAATTATTTATAATGAATGCAGATATATTGGCATAATCATGGAAAGGCAAAACCAGCTATTGACTCAAAGTTTTGTAATGGCAGGTTTGGGAAGATATGTGTCAAGTTGAATACCAATGTAAAGTATTTCAAAAGTTAAGTTAATTGTTAAGGAGTTAATGGTTTAGTTCCTAGCAAAGCACCCCAAAGATAATGGTTACTGATCTATAGTTGTCTAAATTGCCAGCCAGAATTTATTGTTTCCCTAAGGAAATGCTATCTTGATTGCAACTTTGGATTCTAGGAACCCTAGAAAATGAATAAGTACTCTCTTCTTTTACTTCTCACATTGGAAATAAGGGATGCCTTGTTTCCTTTGAATGTGTTGTGGGTCTTAAGGATATAACTGTAGGCTCTGTGCAGATAGCAGAGGTTAGAAGACAAAGATTAGTTTTCCATGGCGATATCAGTGGGGGAAGGTATAGATGTACAGCTAGCAGTTCAGTCACATGTTAGGAATTGCCTTTATACATAATTAACAGAAAGCAGAATTGTAAGACAAAAGATTACCAAAGTATTGCTTAGCAATGATCTTGTGTTTTATTCTGATAATGAAATTAAATGATTTCAGCATAGTAGCAAAAGTGCTAAAGATTCCTCTCTAAGTTTTAATATTTAGCAAATTCAGAATGTTGTGAAACAGGCCCTATACATCCAGACTGAGAAAATTAGGTATAGAGAACTGCTTTGGAAACTGTTTTGTGACCTTGATCAAGTCACTTAAAATTTCTAGATTTCATTTTCCTCATCTGCAAAATGAAGTGTTTGCCATTAAAGTATCTTTTATCGCTAAAAAAAAAAAGTCATTTTAAGGCAGTGGGAATTAGTGCATAGGTCCCCTTAAACAATAGATAATTTAAGCATTTTAGTCTTTACTAAGACTTATTTAATGCCATCTAAACAGATTATTGTCTTCATCAAACAGTAATTTTTCTCCTATGCAGAAACACTTATCAAAACATCATTGAGAGGAGAAAAATTAAGGATCATATATAGAAAATCAAATCACCTAGAAAATGTGGTATTACAGGTGAACTCATAGATTCAATCCAATCAATATTGTGATTTTCTAATTTTCATAAGGAGCAGAGATGTTATTTGGAAATTTTATTAACTTTTAATTGCATATCACGTCATTTATTGCCAATGTTGTCTGGTAGCACATACAATTGTCGTAACTTTTCTAAAGCTATATTAGCAGTCAACTCATGCTGCCAATGATATAAATAACAGTCACCTCTTATTATTCTATTTTGTTTTTATTTGTTCTGTATTTATTCTGTTTCTTATAATTACAGATTGATCATTCATCCATCTTTTAAAAATGGCTAATAATGATAATAGTATGATTAGAAGGGGAAAGTAATGAGTATAATCCCAGAGTGAAAGAAACTCTAATCAGATACAATCATTTAAGGATAATTCATTTTTACTATCTCCAGATTGAGTTCTTTCAATGAATAGATGAAAAAGAAAGGACAATTGGGCAGCAGCTAGAAGTAAAGAATTATTTTAGAAGGCTTTTCGGGGGCACTATTTTTAGAATGCTCCATGCATAGGTTATTTGGAAACTTTTTCTATTAAGAAACCAACATCTTGTTTTTTAGTGGCTAAAAGGTAGTGCTACTTAAGGAATTATTTTTTTCTGTAATTCTGCTTTGTTATATGACATAACCTTTAATGAAATGATAGCATAAGTCCCTGAGTAGTATAATTACTTTTGTTTAATTTACTCCTTCTGAAGACTTGCAGATTATTTTCACTGATGAACTCAGCCCAGTGTTAGTGCCTGATGCTGTAACTTTTTTGATGTGTCTGCTTTTACAGTGATAAGAAAAATAATTGATTTTTAAATTGACCCATTAAATGTTTACTATAACTGCTTGCTGCAATGCAGGGATTTGTACTAAAGTTGGCCAATGACCATGTTGTCCATAAAAAATCAGACACTGGGGATTAAATACCAAACAGACTGGTCAGTGTGGGAAAGCCAGATTTTAACTTGAATTCTATTTAAGAGCCCATTGAGGAAAGGGTGAAGAGAGATTTGTAGCTCCAAGAAATAGAATTTTTCTTTTTTTTATACTTCGATTGGAGAAAACCAGGAAATGGACCTAAGGAAAATATAGAATATAGTAGTTCGTTATCCTCTTTGTTAGTTTGTAGGCTGAAATCCCCAAAACAGGTACTTGTATTGTGCAAACACTCATTGAACAAAAAGTCTTAGGAACGATTAGTTCTTTCTTCACTTTATGTTCTAGAGGCCTTGTCACCTTTTAGCAGTAATCATGAGATAATAGATCAAAACCTGGAAGAAACTTCATTATTAATCATTTTTATAGGTGAGGAAAATGAGGTCCAGAAAGATCAAGTAAAGTTCTCAAGATCACACATCAAGTGAGAGCTGGAATTAAAATCCAGATCATGTGACAAATTCCTCACACTTTAAAGAGCACTTCCTTCTTCCCCTATGTTTGACTCCCTCTTTACATTTTAATCCTTTGGAACAGGGAAAAAATAAGTTCTATATTTCTTCTTTCACATTTGTGGGGCTTTGAATGACTTAACATGTTAGCATATAAGCCTTCTGTGTGCGTCTGCTCCAGGTCTGCTTCTGCCTTCTCCAGGATTCTGATTTTACCTTTGTCATTTGAGGATGGGAGGAAAGAGGGAGGGGAAATTATAACTGTAATCAGATCTGAGAGGAAGGGGCCCATTCTGGGGTTAAAGTTTTCTATCCTAAGATTAGAGATGACAGTTTATGTATCCCCTTCTTTACCTCCTTATATATACTTTCCAGGGAAGGAAACACTATGTTAAATATTAGGATCATCCTCATTTATTGGTTCTATTTTCTGAAGAGAGAACTGGTTATAGGATGAAGCTCTCTTAGACCCTTTCTGAGGTTCTTCTCATCTTTGGGTAGAGAGAAGGGGGGCAGAGATAGCCTTGGACAAAATTCTTAAATAGATAAGTTTGTTTTCATTGACCTTCTACTTTCTCTTCTCTATCCCTCTCTTTTACCCTTTCATCTGTCCTAAAGTGCCCAATGTCTTCATGATAACTTTTAGATGCATAAAGCTTCCCAGTTTCCTGTCCAACTTGTCTGTCCTTCATGCAGTTGATTAGCTTTCAAAATAATTTTCCTACAACTTTTTCCTCTTCATTTCTCCCTTCCCTTACTCTGTTTCATTAGAGTTCTCATTCTTTCTATGTCAAAGAACTTAGCTATTAAAAAGAAAGCAATCGAAGTAAACTAATGGTGCTAACATTTGGAGGACTTCCCTTTCATTCTAATTCTTAAAAGTAATCAAATTTTAGAAAATAAATCTCTAATTAGTAGAATTCCATGTTTTATGAGGCAAGAGAACACATGTGGTTTGGTCTTCTTGGTCTTTTGGGGTACCACTTTTTTAAAGCAAATGCAGATTATTTTCCTCCCTTTTCTTCCTTTCCTATAAAAGGACCTAAAATGTTTTTTAGACAACAGATCTTACAGCCCTTCTTTTCTGGTCCTTACACTCTTCCTCTGATTTCTTGGGGGTTATACTATGATTATTGGTTAACCTCGGCTCTGGGTCACTCTTTTCCCTAACTCAGAATGATTCATGGCTCTACAATTCAATCTCAGTGATGTCATTTTCTGTTCTAATGCTGTAAGGTGATAGGTATGGGATGTAGTTTCCCTGGACTTTGTTTCTTCATAGTTGGTAAAAGATTCAAAAGAGCTAGACTATAATTGATCCTCCTCTAGGTAAGGAAATATATATATATATGCATATATATATGTATGTATATGTATATACACACATATATATTTTATTCATCAGACATGTATTAATCACTAACTCTGTACAAATCATATTCTCTGTAGTGTTTTGTTCATGTTCTGTTACATTGTAGTTGCAGAGTGAAAAGTGCGCTGAATTTGGAATCAGAGGGTCTACATGAAAATCAGGGCCCTACCACTTACCAGGTGGACAAGTCAGTCATTCTGGGCTTCAGTTTTCTCATCTGTAAAATAAGTGGGGGTATATTTGATGGCCTCCTAGGTTCCTTCTAGTTCTAAACATGTGATTTTATAATCTTATAATCATCTCCTAGCAACCTGGGAAAAAAAATAGAAGCAATGTTACACACAGACCAGTAGTTAGGCAGCAGGAAGATGCTATTGCATAGAACATCATCATCTGTAAAGGTCCTCCTTAATTTCCAGATTCACTGGATCTAATAGTATCCTATTTTATTAGGATTTCTAAGATAAAATGACTTTGTATTGTGGACGAAGAAGTCTGATTAAATAGGTACTGAATTAAGGATAATTAAGAGCAACTAAATAAAGAGTATTTTGTTAATTGGGGGGCACCGTATTTTGAGATATATATTGAAAATGTGGAAAAAGGTCAGAGTAAGGGAACTAAAATAGTTCAGAAATATATAACCATATCACATTAGGATTTGTTAAAGCAATTGGGTTTTTGAATCTATAAAAAAGAAAGCTTGGAAAGAAATGAGAGCTATCTTTAAATGGGTGAAGTTCTATCATGTAGAAGACAGACTTACTCTGGTCAGAAATAGGATTAATGGATAGAAATAAGAGAAAGGCAAATTTAGTCTCAATAATAAGGAAATTGATAATAATCAAAGCTTTCCAAAAGTAGAATGTGCTGCCTTGGGGCAAAAAGCAAATTCCTATTATAGGAGGTAATAAAGAAGAGGTTGAATGACTATTATTCATAGGAGATATAGAAGGGATTTCTGTTCAGGTATAGGATGAACTAAATGACTTATGAAATCACTTCTGTCTCTGAGATTCTCTGGTTCTGGGCTACATTTCTAAGAAGATACTTATCTGAGCAGTATGGTACTATAAGATTTGGCGCTAGAAAGAATCTTAAGACCTTTTAACAAACTCTTGTGTTTTATAAATGATTAAACTGAAGATCAGAGAGGTCCCACAGGTGACTGAAGTGGCAAGTCAAAGATTGAAATCTAAGGCTCTGAAACTGGGCCTATTTTCAACTGTTTAAAATGAGGGGATGGAACTAAATCATTCCAATTTGAATTTTATAACTATCAATAAATAACAATATTCAAATTCGAATATAAGCCACATTTTTTTCTAGCTGCCCATGAAGTACATTTTTGATTTACTAGATGCTGCCAGAAAAAAATCCCTATTATTATCCAAAAAATCCCATGAGGTATTTAAAGAACCTTTAAACTTATTTCCCCTGAACTGATCTGATTCTCTTATTTTATATTTACAATGCATCTTTCATCATGGGTGTACAATTTGCTTACAAAAGTTTCCTTATTATTCAAATCATCTGATGACAGTGGGTTCTTTGCTGTAATCAGGTCTTTGTATACTATTTTCCACTTTGGTAACCAGTGCATGAATAGCATCTTGGGGGCACAGGAAGTGATTATTACAATGTCCTTCAGACAGAGAGATCAAGACCCTGGGAATTTAAAAAATTCATTGTGATAGAACTCTCCAGTCATTAAGTCAGAAATGGAACCTCAGCTGCCTCACTGCTGGGTGTGCAACCAACTCTGCTGGACTGCATTGACCCTGACCATAATCATCCCATACAGAACACTGTTATCACCTAATGACTATTTATTGGTCCATATAACCTTTGTACCATTGTCAGCAGAAAGTTGTCTGCATCACTGAAGTCTCTCACAATGGAAAAATCTCAGCAGAGCAGAAAGGTTGAATTGACATAGAAACCAAAATACAGTTTCATTTCCAGGCAGCTCAGGAGAGAGCCAGAGAAGCAACCCCATTCTAGGCAGGTAAGGGCTCTTCTTATTTAGTGGACCATACTCGTCTCACAGCACCCAATAATTTTTTTTTCTAGTGACTTGAAAAAGCCACAGGGAATAGTGGGTAGAAGGCTGGCTCAGAGTCAGGAAGAGCCAGGTCCAAGTCCTTCTTCTGATTCTGTTGGCTAAATGACCATGAGCAAAGTCATATAGAAAGCTCCAGGCAGCTTGCTAAGATTATGAATTATAGATGATATGCCTATTGAAATCTACTCCAGTGAAATCATAGTGACTGGAATACCTAATTTTTCACAAGTCCCAAATTGTTTTACTAATGTTTGAAAGGGCAGAGTATTTCTTCACCTCTTTCCTTTGTTTCTCTTTCCCACTATCATATAAAATGTGAGAAAAGAAAATGCAAGTTTCTATTTCTAACTCAATGACTAGGGAACTCTGCAATGTTGAATTTTTTAAAATCCCAAGGTCTTGATCTCTCAGTCTGAAGGACACCGTAATAATCACTTCCCATGTCCCAAGATGCTATTTATGCCCTCATTACCAAAGTGGACACTTGTACACAAAGATATGATCAGAGCAAAAGCTCACTGTCATGAGGTGATTTGAATAAGAAGAAAACCTTTGTAAGCAACATGCACATCTATGATAAAAGATGCACTATAAATAATGAAACTGTAGGGTCCAATTCCCATTCTACAAAATTGAAATTCCAAACTTGAAGTTTTTAGACTCATTCATGCATAGCAACTTATATAGTAGTTGAGAACATGCATCTTGTATCAGCAAATATTTAAGATAAAAAATATCTCCTTAATAATGGGACATTATGACTGCTAGACACACAATAAACTATAGTAACTCAGTGGAGGTTAGTGAACCAGAAAATTAGGAAGATTTATATGATAGATTTTAACTGTTCTGAGAAGCCATAACAGATTATTACATTCAAACCCTACTTTTCCAAAAGTGCCTAAATGCTATTTTACACAGTGGGGCTTTTTAACTTGAAGTGACTGGCATCTTCCAAGATAAGGATTTCATTTTTTTCTGCTAAGAAACAAGAGAAGACATTTTGTTCCTTCCAACTTTATAAGTAAAGTGAATATAAAAATTCAAATTGTTATGTTTATGGATCTCTTTCTGCTTGCAAAATATAAAAGCAGCCAAATAAATATGGTGCATAAGAGAAAATATCTTTGTAACAATTTTTCATTGTATTCACCTTCAGAAATCTACATATCTGATACAATGCCTTTAAACATCATTTTATGCATTAATATGCCCTACTGCTTCCACCATTCAATGGAAATGCCAATTAAAAACTAGAAAGAAGCTTCTTATAAGAAAGTTAAAAACAGATTAATTTTATGGAACAAAAATACATGGCAAAATTCAGTCTTGACATACTTCAGAATACATTACTTTCCCTCTTTTTTTCTAAATGGTAGCATAAAGATTGTCAGCATACTTATATGCTGATCAAATTCAGGATTTTTTTTTAAAGTTTTTACTTCCTGAATAGAAAACAATGAAGTTATTCTGTAGTATGGGCACTATTCTTCACTGCAAATATTAGACATCTTTAATTGCATTGAAAGTTTCTTTAACTTACACTGTGTATTTTTCACTGTTAGGATATCATAATTCATCAAGCTGACCAAATTGTTATTTTAAGCACAAAGGAAATGAGCTATATCATACTAAATTTGTGTGCACTATGAACGGCCAAGATTTCTTTTAATTCAAAAACAAACTAAATGAAACTGATATAAGTTAAAATATATATTCTTGTTTTGGAATATAGTAGAAAAAGAGGAAATGACATTTTTTTGCTGTTGATTCTTCTTCCATCAATTTTTCCTTTATCTGATTTTCATCATCTCTAATTTAATTGACTTTGAGTCTATCATTGTCATAATAAGCAAATGCCAAAGGAAAAGGAGGAACATTTGAACTGTCTCCCATTCTATTCATCTATTTTTCTCTTTTTTGCTCTGTAAAAGCAGCCATGGTAGAATCAAATGGAATTTAAGAATGTCAGAAACTTCTGATAATGGGCTAATAGTCACTTCAATTTTCTTGACTTGATTCTTATTGGTAAAATGAACTTGTTGAACATTGACAACTGTCAGTTTCCTTCTTGTTTCAATAGTTTATGAGTTATTTTCTCATCTTGATTGAGAGGTGTTAGAATACAGATATGAAATGTGCAATGGACATGATTTTGCTTGGTCATGATTCCTAGTTTTTCATTGTCACAGTGGACATATCATGGTGGGGTATGTTGAGAAGTGTTTGTAGCATAAGAATGAAAATTTTCCTATTTGATAAATAGTCAAAGGATATGAACAAACGATTTTCAGGTAACAAAATTAAAGCCATCAAGAGACATATGAAAAAATGCTCTAAATCACTATTGATTAGAGGAATGCAAATTAAAACAATTCTAAGGTACCACACTTTTCAGATTAGCCAAGATGACAGGAAAAGATAACGATTAAAGGGGATGTAGGAAAACTGGGACACTAATGCATTGTGGGTGGAGTTGTGAAATGATCCAACCATTTTGTAGAGCAATTTGGAACTATGCCCAAAGGATTATAAAACTGTGCTTACCATTTGACCCAGCAGTGCCACCACTGGGTCTGTATCTCAAGGAAATCATAAAGAAGAGAAAAGGATCCACATGTGCAAAAATGTTTGTAGCAGCTATTTTTGTGGTAGTAAAGAATTGAAAAAATGAATAGATACCCATTACCTGGGAAATGGCTGAACAAGTTGTCGTATATAAAGGTAATGGGATATTATTTGTTTTACAAAAAATGATGAACAAGACTGAAAAAAAAATTCTACAAGTTCATTGCTTCATCCCTAAGAACAGCAAATATTCAACCAGAAGGGAATTTATAGATGCTTTAGTATAATATCTTCATTTTACAGATGAAGAAACTGAGACCTCAAAAAGGAAAAATATACTGCCCAACATAGTGAGTAGCAGAGTAAGGAATCAAATCCAGATCCCCTGTGTTCAAATCCTTCAATATACTCTAAAGCTTTGATGACTCATGCTCCTTCTTGGATCTACAAATTTTAGTCTGTAGTTGGAAGAGGTCTCTGTCTTTTCTGATCTCACTCTAGTCCCTGAAAATAGCATGTGAAATTCCTTGTAGGAGGCTGGTAATTTTTTAAAAGTTTTTTTAAGGTTTATATTACCAAATACTATAGGTACATTTAGACAGATGGGAATAATATACAAGTTTACAAGTTTACAAACATTTTGTAAGTTGATCTGAATCTTATCCACAAATGTAATCAAAATTAAATATTGATTTTTTTTATCTGTTATCCTTCACCTTCCCTTAATGTAAAAGAACCTTTCTTGGTCTTGTCCTTAGAGGCAGCTAGCTCCAAATTTCTAATTTAGATAAATTAAGTTTGGCAAAACTGTTCCTTGTTTCAACTCAACTTCTCATTTTTCTTGGGTATGGGACTTCGAGGCTTATACTCATTGGACAGTAGAGGTGGAAGGGACTCGAAGAGTTATTTCATCTAAGCCCCTCATTTTACAAAAGAAAAACCTGGGGTCTAGAGGGGTTAATAACATGTTTTAGATTGTGTAGGTACTTGAACTCAGTCCTGCTGACTCATAATCCAGTGCTCTTTGACATCCAACTTTTCTTCAGTGCTTCACAGACCTTGGAGTTGAAGCCTTTCCCTTAGCATCTCGAAGGTTTGGAGATAAAGATTTTTCTTTATCTGACCCTTACTTTTTGGCAGTTGCCTGCTTCAAACTGTTAGATCTCAATGATTACAGCTGGTAGAATCTTGGCCTTTCACCCTTGATTCTTTCCTTCTGTCTTTCTGTGTTTGCCTGAAACAAAATCCTTAGCCAGGACAAGGAGGCTTATGGCAAAGTTTTAACTTCAGAGTAATATCATTAAAGGATGAAAATAAAATATATAGAATTATAAGAGAGATCAATTATATTGAAATATAGTTTTCAAAATATTAAAACAGATAGTTCACTTAAGAATTCCTTTCCCAAACTGATATATCCTACTCTTTGAAGCAAAGATCATAAGGTTAACCTTAATCCTTCAGGATTTTCTTCACCTGTTCTACTCTCAGCACCAGTACCTAAAACAAAATTGTTTTCTCCTGTGCAAACTTATGTACATACCTTATCTCCATACTCCTTAGGTAGTTCTTTGGGCTCCAAGCTCACTGGTAAGCCTAAAATAACAGACATCTGAAGCCAAAGAACAATTGATTCTTTCCATGGCCTGGGCTTTTGCTCTACCCATTTCCCTATGTTCAGGTTTGTGTCCCCTTCCTAGAATCCAAATAAAAGAGTAATTTTTTTCAAGACTACAATTAATAAACCTTCCTAATTTCAATGAGAGCAGAGTTATAAGATCACAGATAGTTGAGATGGAAGAGAGAGAGAGAGAAACTTGGGAGGAGGATTCCTGCATGTAAGAAGGACAAAATGTAGTGAGTACATTCTTTGCTAAATTTTTAATTTAACTATTTTCCTCATAGATTGCTTTTACCTCAAAAACTGTGGGTTCTTTGACCAGATTTAGTATTATTTGCATAGCATTGTCTTGAAATTGTACATTGATAACATTATTGATATATTCCAATGAACATCCATTGTTATGCAGCAGAATTCTGATATAACATTGGTCTAAGTAATCCACTGCCCATGTAACACTTTCATTTCACAATATGTTATTTTATAAGGAATTAACATGTTAGGTAGAGGTATGCCTGTATTTGTAAGCATGTGAAAGATTTTTACTAACTCTAGATTTATAGTAAGGGAATTGCAATGTATATACATAATTTTCAGTTCATATGTGTTTCTAAATGGTTTGTGTTTATTTTTTTAACTGACCTATCCATTTCTATAGTCTTCCATTGATTGTTAATATCTAGTCTTTCAATATTAAGCTGATGAGTTCTAAGTCCATTACCTACTAGTCTACTATATATAAGGAGATTTTCCTGTGAGAAACTAAAAATCAGGGGTAACATTTATAGGTAATAAAAGATGTATATAAGTAGTGTCCCTCTCTTCGATATTTCGCTCTGGCATATCAAATTAAGAAACAGACATTAAATATACATGATGCATCATGCCATGATTTTCTAGGGGTGAATATGGCATATATACTATATTAAAAATTTAATAGCAGTATATAACACCTTCTAGAAATGGACTCTTGCCTGTAGAAAATCAATTATAATACTTTTTTTTTTTTTTTCCCAATAGTGCTCAGAATGTTGACTTATGTACAAACTGAAGCTTGGTATTTCCTACTTTCTCAATCCATGATTCTGAGTCATGTTACCAAATTTGGTGTCTTTTCAGTCTTTTTAAATTCTATGGAATTTAATTTTGCATAAATAAAAGAGCATATGTAATCATGATGTCATTTTTTCCAGTATTGTACATCTTTGGGTTGCAAATGAAACAGGCAGAAAACCAAAAACCTTAGTCTTTGGGAGGCCAATTCCTGACCTCATCAATCCCATATTTCCTTCAATTATATTGTTGGGCATCACTGGATAGCTTATATGACAATTTTTAATAGAGGACATGACAGTAAACTATCCATGTAGTACTTTAAAATCTATAAAACACTTTATATCTCAGTTGAGACTTATTAAATTTGGGATTTTTATCACAAGTTTTCAGATGAAGAAACTGAGGCTTAGAATGATACAATCTTATGTCCATAGTCACAGAAATAGTACATGTCAAATGCAGGACATGAAGGCAAGTCTTCTGATTGCTAGCCCAACATTCTCTCCAGGATGCCAGACGACCTTTCTGTTTTTAATTTTCTTTTATAAAAACTGAGAGTGTTGATTTATTGTGCAATGGCATGTTAGCAATTATGAGCATGTGTGTGTTTTAAGGTGTAGTAGAATATATTCTTTATATATGTTATCTAATTCGATCCACACAACAATTCTATCAAGTGGATACTACAAATGTTATCAGCCCTGTTTTACAGATAGGAAAATGGAAGCGTTAAGAAATTAATAACTTGCTTCTTGTCACATATCTAGTGAAGTTTCAGAATCCACATTTGAACTCATCTCCTTGATTTAATATGCAGTACTCAAGGTATTAACTACTCCATGCTTATAGTGGAAAATCAGCACTTTGACCTTTCATTCAATCTTAGATTGCATTAAGAAAAAAATAAAGGAAACTTTGCTGAAATACTTTATGCTATTTACTTCACAATGAAGAACCACATTTTAAGCAGGAAAATGACAAACTAGGGAGTATTTAGGGAAAAGAGAACCAGTTTGTAAGAATATTCAAAAATATATGGTGTAACAATATGAATTAAGGATAATACTAGTCCTGGGGGATAGAACATTTAATAAGTCATCATGTAGGAGAAGTCTTAGCCTTTTTTTCTACAGTACTTCAGAAAGCAAAACTAAAATCAATGGACATAAAATAGTATCTTTGGGTAGAATTCATATCTTGAAATCATAGATACAAGACTGGAAGGAATGCCAGAATTCATCTTGTCCAGCTTTCTCACTTCATAAAAGAGGAAATTAGGGCAAAAGAGATTCAATGCCAGATCAAAGATCACAAAGGTCTAACATATAGTAAGTGGCAAAGTTCAGACTTTAAGAATTTCTCTACAATTTGTAATGGTCAAATGTGAAATGTACTACCTCATGCAGTATTGTTGCAAAGAGGAGACATTGCCCTTTATGGGATGTGATCAATAAGCCACCTACTAAGGATACTACAAAAGATTCTTCCCTGGGATGGAAGATGATCTTAGACCTCTTATTAGGTCCTTTATCATAAGGAACTAAGAACATTTGGTAAAATATCCTGGTGGAATAGCAAAGACAGTATTATTTCTACCAATTCAAACTCATTTAAGAGATTGAGCTAAATCTGGGATGCCAAATAGTCTAATTGTTATTCTAAGTTCCCAGGTCCATAGACAACCAAGAAAAGAGAGCTGTAACTACACTGATAGGAGTTATTTTTGTCCAGATAGGAGAGGAAAGCTTTTTGGCACTCTGGCAATGGAATGGGTAACTAAAGAAGGCTATACAGCCCTGTCAAAAATGTAGCCAACTCTAAGTTCTCCATGCTTAGTCACTGAACTACCTCTATTATCTGTCTAGTTTAAACTTCTCAGTACCCCTCTTAAGAGGGCATTTTCAAATCTAGGATTCTATAATTGTAGCACATACAAATTGATAGAAATGGAAATGTAACTATACTATGGTAGAAAACCTATTATGGTACATGATTGAAATAAGATCAGATAAATCATCATTGAAAACATTTTAAGAAACTGAACCACATGCATATTATATGTTTGTGGAATGGATCCAGTCTGTTTCATCATCAGTATAAAGCCTGAAAACTTTGTGGGAGGGACTTGAATTTCTGTCTCAGTGATTACATTCTAAAAATGAAATTGCAAGATTTGAAACCTCCTATCCTCTTATGTTAAAGGAATTTTTGAGTTGCATATTATTTTTGAGGACCAAAAAAAAAGTGTTTCTATATACTACATAAGGTATATTATATTTCCAAATATTAATCCATTCAAAACTACATATATGTACACATGAATATATTTGTTTTTAGATGTGTGTATATGCCATATGTAGACACATACACAATATCTATATAGGAGGGAAATATAGAGGAAAAGTAAATAATTTGAATATACTACATTTTACATAATTTGTACATGAATGAACACATCTTTATTGAGCAAAGACAAAGATTGAACATTTCAATTTTCACTTTTTTTCTTTCTCCCATCTGAAATGCACATACATGCAATATTCAACTTCAATTTGAAATAATAGCATAGAGTCATGTGGGTAATATGTAATTAAATATATGAATAAATACATGTAATATATGCAATGATATTACAAACAAATGCTAAATACTTTTGTATAAAGCCCCCTTTCGAGTTCTCAGGTTTTCTCTGCCAACCTCCACAAAAAGTGATTGTTTTCATTAAATTAACATAGATTGATATTTTTACCACTTTACATTAAGAATTATTATACCTATATTCACACATGGGAAAAGATGAGAAAAAAGAGACCTATATTCTCTTAAACACAATTTGGTACAAATTCAGTCCTGCTTCAACTAGTATGAAACTCTGTACAAATACTCTCAAGTTCCTTTTAGAAAGGAAAATTGGGTCCACAAAGGCCAGCTGAATACTTTCCTTCTTAGGGTCTGATCATTTGATAGCCCAGCATTTCTTGTATAATTATTGTTAGTTATCATTTAAAAGATCCAGTGAATAAATCTGCTTGAACATAAAAAAATTGGATTTGTTTGTGTCATAGTTGACTGCCTGACCCAAATAAAGGTGAAATTGGTCCTATGTATAAAGTATATTTCTCTACCAAAGGGGTAAACTCACTGCTGCTACAGTGGTAGAAATCCTTTACTGAATCTTTACCATGTTCAGTTTATAGTGTGGTATCTCTGAGGTTTACCTCACTATAACTCAGCAGCAATTGTTACTAGTTCTAATACTCTCTACTAGGGATGCCAGTTATAAGGGAGACCACAGGTATCTCTTCTGATCTTTTATAACTCACAAAATTGTACTATGGTCCATTTTACCTCCATGTATTCCCCTACCTAAGATTAGGAAGGAATAAAGACCAATTAAAAAAAGCAATAAATGCAATATGGTTGTCCATTAGGGGTCTTTAGATTCTATCAAGTTAGTAGCATCAGTAGCTAAGTCCAGTGAGGGGCAAATCCTGAAAATAGAGCTGGTTGGTTCATTCTAGTTTTGTATTGTTTTGCCTGCTGTGACACAGAGTCTTGGTAAGAACTAACCTAGCAGAACACGGGAATAGCTCCACCATCCATACTAACGCATCCAAAAGAAAACATGGTGTAGATTCTGAAAATGGAAAAATAGTTGCAGGGTACTTTGAAGTTTCCTATGTTCCCTGCATGTATTTCTCAGTACCTTTATATTTGAAGTTTGAGTCTACTCTTCTCAAGGAACTTATATACCTAAGGGGGAAGAGTTTATTGTTAAGTAAGGGAATATTGGGGGTAGCTTTTGTTTTTGCTGTACCTTCTCAGTAAATAACCAACGTGGCACAGTGGAGAATGTACTGAACTTGGAATCAGGAAAACCAATGTTCAAATATGGCCTTCAGATACTTCATAACTCTGTGGCTCTGAAAAAGTTATTTGACTGCTTTTTCTCTTGGTTTCTTCAATGGTAAAATGGGGATAATTGCACCATCTCTTAGCTCTGTTATATTAAATTTATAAAGTGTTAACACAGTGCCTGGCACATATGAAACACTTAACATATACTTGTTTTCTTTATTTCTTCTTTCCTTCTTTCTTTCTTTCCCTCCTTTCCTTGTTAGTTGACTCAGGTTATTTATTTATTTGTTTGCTTGCTTTTGGGGTGTTTTTGAGGGGATACCAATTGTTAATTGATATTCTAAGAATGCACTGGTGAGTGCCTTGTGAGTGATAGTAGCAGAAATCCCCTAGCCCCTCAGCCTTCAATCATCATGTAACCCTGGCTCAACATTGGTTTTCTTCAATCACGGGTAGTAACCCTTCTTTTGTGAGCTGTCAAATCTGAAAATTCTATAACATTGATGGTCTTACTTTTACTGTTTCAGAACAGTGTTAAGTTTCAGATTAGTAACCATCTCTCAAAATTCTGCAAAATCCAGCAATTGCTGAAACTTACTTGTTGGAAAAATCAGATAACCCTGACAATCAAATCCTGAGGGGACTAGTAGTCAGCTACTTGTCTCTAGAGAACCAATCTGCCAAAATGAGTGGGAGTTGGGAGAATTAGCTCAAAGGAGATATTATGCTAATTTAGAATAGTAAATTATAAAGATTTTATACATTCTAGTTCAATATCCAGATCTGAGATATCTGATATGAGACATATAACCTATGATCACTTTTTAGAACCCCTGTGTGATTGTGGACCAGTAACTTAATCTCAGGATCTCCTATCTTAGAAATACAATTAATAGTGTTATCTACTTCTGAGATTTTTTTTTTTTTGGAGAATTAATTATAAATAGTATTACAGTGTTTGGAATTCCTTAGAGGTCAGTTGCTAGGCAGATCAAATGTGCTCTACCAGTGTTACAGGGATTTAGAATAATAACAACAAAACATATTACAGCCAAAGAAAATATCTTTGAATAGATAGATTAAAATTATCTTATATTGAAATTGATTTAAGATAACCTATAAACATGTATAATTTTATGAATTACTTGTAGCACTAGTTTGCTATAGTGCTACAGCACTATATAGTATTTACTATAGATAGTATATAGAAATTTTTATTATATTTCATGGAAAGGGTTTATAGATTCTATTTCTAATTTTCTTAAGGATTCCAATGTTAATGCAAGGGCTAGATTTTTTCATTTCTGTTCTATTAGTCTTGCCCATTGGTGCCCTTTAGTAGGGCCAAATGGGGAAAACCTGCCCAATTGCTGATCTTATCTTGAGATTTCTTTGTCAGTGGAGTTTGCTTATAATGCACTATATTTCAAAAAAAAAAAAATTTAATTAGCCAAGGTTGGCTAATGTATCCCATCATTTCTCACTGCAGTTTTGAATGGTCTCCTGGTTATGTACTTTCCTACTCCAATCTTTTTAGTCTTCACTTTAACTTTACTCTCTCTTTACACCAAAGAACCAAAGAAGAAATTTGGTTAGAGATCCAGTTTAACAACACTCTAGAGAATAAAGTGAGGTAATTAATTGCCGGATCTGGATTCAGGAAGATAGGAAGACCTGAATTCAAATTAGGTGGCAGAACACTTTCTACTTTTGTGGCCCTGGGCAAGTCTTTTAATCTCTGCCTTAATCCCCTAGAGAAGGAAATGGCAAACCACTCTTTGCCAAGAAAACTCCGTGGACAGTATAGTCTGAGTAAGGAAGAGTCAAAAATGACTGAATGACTAAAGAACAAGCCATTAAAGTAATATCTTATCTCAGTTTCTCTCTCCATCGCATATGCATAATATATATGCTCGACTAATTTCCTCCTATGTTTTGTGGAGAAAATGAAAGAAAAACAGATTGTTGACTGACAATTTATATTGAATGGCTCACATCTTCCGCTGTATCTATACAATATCAAGAGTTCTAGTGAAAGGTGACAAAAATTTATAGTAAGATATTTATAAGTCACACAGGATGACAGAGTAAATGACTTGCCATTTTCACTGACAGATTTTAACACAAGTAGATTTATCATTAAATCCACTAGAGACAAGTTCTCAATGGTTGCATGCCATTTAATTAATATGAGTTCTGGCTTAGTACAATAGTGTTTCCTTTATCTCTTTGTTTGCATATCAAGTAAGGTTATGCAGGTTTTGGCTACAAATGTCTCTTCTCAAAAGAAAAACCAGCAAAGAGAATCTGAGCCCAAAGGAGCTATTCAACAATAGGATTAAAACCTTCCTCTTCCCATTTTGTAGTTTCAGAAATTAAGGCAGTTTGCATGGTGGTATGGGTAATTTGCTAACACAGCAGGCTTATGCATACTTGGTGAAGGCAATATTCCATCTGGTAATGCAGAAACAGCTAAGAGTCATCTGACTAAAGGGACAAAGAATATATACATATGTATGTGTGTGCATAAGTAACATATATATATTAAATACACACACACACACTTATCTCCAAGAAGCAAGCAGTATTTTTTTTTAAATTCACAAAAGAAGAATACTATTTGTGGTCACAAAAATCTCAATTTGCAAATATTTCTTTATATACATTAAGGGATGAGTCACAGCATTCATAAAGTACTAGACAATAAACACTTCCCTAAATAGATACAGAAAGATTGTGACTTAAACAAAGTCCTGTCAGTACTACCTTTCTCAATTGCTGCTGCCATTAGATCAAGCTTTCCTCTCTGCTTTCCCTCCCACCCTATCCCCCACTATCCTAAACAGATAGCTTAGAAACAAAGATGAGAATAAGGTCGATCCTCCAGGGAAATACTTGAATTGTTGACAACAAAGAAAAAGAAAAAGGGTTGCAGATATAGAAGTGTTGTACTTAGAGCAGTTTGAGCTGAGTTTGTTGTTTCCAGATATGGCAGAAATTTGTTTTTCTTGACTATATATTTGTAATTTTTTTTTAAATTTTCTTGCCTTCTCAATGAAGGGAGTGGAGAGGAAATGATATAAATCAAAGTTGAAATTAAAATAAAATTGGTTTTAAAAAAATATACAGGAAGAAAAAAAAATTTTTAATAGGTTACATATATAGGATCAAATAGAATTCATGTTGAATCATGATTTGGATGGTATCATAGAGATATAGAGCCAGAAGGGATTAGAGACCAGAAATATAGTTCAAGTTGTCTATATATGTTTAATATTCTGATTACTATTTCAAAACATTTGGTTTCTTTATAGCTCTATATTTGTATGTATCTAATAAAATATATTGAGAAGAGGGTCCATGGGGTATACCAGACTGTCAAAGGGGATTTGTGACACACAAAAATTTATTTTTAATAGAATCTATCCCCTTCCTTCACTTTAAAGGTGAGGAATTTGAAACCCCAAAATGTTAAGTGATTTTAGAATTTGAACTCATGTCTTATTCATAGAAAATTTTTGTTTGGACCTTGCCATCAGTGATGAACCAAACCTAGGAAGAAAAAATTTAACGAAGTTAATTGTAGCATCCAAGACAAAAGCTTGCTGAATGCTGCCAGAAATCAAACTCAAAGTGAACTATTTTTATAGATATTTCACAAAGGAAAGGCAATCCTGGTCAGTGAACTTTTCTAAAAAGGCATGGGCGAGTGACTCCTTTGGGACTGTATCATAAGGAAATGAGATTGGAAATGAGATTGGATGAAAGGTGTGGGCCTAAGGGCTGACTAGAAGCACAAGGGAATGGAATCAAAATAAAAAGAATTTCTCTCAACAGACATACCTGGAAGACAAAGAATGAAACAATGGAATCATTCAGAAAGAACAAATTTCAATAGTTCTATGACTCTAAAGTCAGTGCCTTTTGTCCCTCCCGTATACTGTTAATATTCCTTCAAATTCTTTCTTTTTCCATTCTCCTTCTGTGGGTTCCCAGCAGCCATTTCCCCATTCTCTCCTCTTTTGCAAAATTGATTTTATTGTAGTAAAATTAAGCACTTTTAAATCTGTCATTTTAGCCAATCCAATATTTCTTGATACTTCAAGATAATACATTATGAAAGGGATCCATTTGGAAGGAAGGAATTAAAGAGGAGATTGGGAAATGTCTGAATTCAGTACCTATACCTTGCATTCTCTTTGAATGATTGCCTCCTACACCCTTTTCTCTTCACTGGATAAAAGAGCCTCTGGCAGATAATCATTGTTTTCTATTACGGATCCATTAGCATAGAGAAGATGGAGAAGAATTGATTTGGGGGGGGGATAATAAGGGAAATGCCACTTGGAAAATCCCAGATGCTGCCCCATCAGGGTCCCCAAATTTTCCTAAGAAAACTTGTATGGCTCAAACTCAGTACAATTCAATTTACATGATCCTCTCCCAGAAGATCTCTGGGAGTATGATGAAATAGTCTATTGTTCAATTCTTTGAGTCAATTTGTTTTTGAGAGGATAAAATGATATTGTTTTCCATGCAAATGTTTACTCCTCTTGGGCACTGTGGTAATCTATAAATTTATAAAGTGTGACCATAGAGTAATACAATCCCAAACAAGGTATGCAAATATTATCTTGTTACTTTATGGTCACACCTGATTTAAAAAAAAAAAAAGCCTGATTAAACTTTTTTTAGTTTTTTTATTCACATGATTAGCACATATTAAAGTGACTCATTTTATTCAGGAATCATTTCCAGGAGGAAAATATGGAAATGCTCTGTCCTGCTTTGAAAAAACAAAAACATTCTCCCCCACAAAAAAAAAAAAAGCAAACAACAAAACACATACATACAAGTTCAAAAGAAGTGAAAAAAAAAATATATATACAAGTTCAAAAAGAGAATTGAAAAAAAAATCAATAATAGTACTCTTTCATAAGTGAGGCTTCAAAGATAATATTTCTTTTTCTCTTTTCTTTTTTTTTTTTTTTAAGGGAAGAAAGAAAATCAGCACCATATAACAATGTAATGTAAAACCCCAACTTCAATTCCTTGGACTAATTGAGGATCAAATGAGATAAGGCCCAGGAGTCTACTTCTCAAACCTTAAAGCTTCTATAAATGTCAGCTATAATTGAGGTTTAGCACATTCTAAATTAGTGACAAGTCTGAGGAGCACACTATTTTTTAAAGGATGTAATTTTTCTATTTTCATGTCCATCCAATAATACAAACTTTCTATTAACAAAATATTTTCATATACTTCTGGACTCCTTTAGTGAACAAATATGATATCCTAATTCTTCAATGCAGTAAGGAACTGGGATTTTATGTTTGGATGCCTTCTCCATAAATGCAAATCACAATTACTCTGGCTTAGTAGACAGGTTAATGTGTTCCTGTGACAATGGATAAAATGCTATCAAATAGAGATTATCATATTTTGCCCACCCAAAGAAAGGACTCCAAGACCTATTGATTTCTTGAAATTCCTTTTAATAATAAATGGATGGTACACTGGAAAGACCACTGACTCTGAAATCAGATGTATTAAGTGCAAATCCTGACTGACACTATTCTTGTCACCATCTATGTTGTTTAACTTAAAGGGGCCTCAGTTATCTCATCTGTAAAATGAGGAATTTGACTTTAATGGCTTAAGGGTCTCCTGTGTCCCATCAATATGTATCTATATACTATATGTATCTTTATAGCTATACATATATGTACACATATACATGTTGGTATATATGTATACATTTGTGTATAGGTACATACATATATTTGTATATATATATATATGCACACATATATACATACTTGTGACTGTGTATGTGATAGGTTACATAGTGAATAGAGCACTGAATCTGGAGTCAGAAAAAGTGGCGTCCAATTTTGGCTCCGAATGTTTTGCTGTGTGAATCTGAACAAGTCATTTAAACAATGTCTGCATAAGTGTCTTCATCTGTAAATTAAGGTTAATAACAAAGACTTGACTGCCAAGACTATTGTGAGAATAAAATGAGATAATATTTTTAAAAGTGCTTTGTCAACCTTAAAGTGCCACCTATTACCACCACTATCACCACTACAACTACAATAACGATTATTATCTATAATGTGCATAATTTTTGTCTTGCATATAACAATGTATTTGTATACAAATGATTAAGTAGTCATAATTGTGTAGTAGGAAAAGACTGAAGTAGGATTCAGAAGTCCTTGTTCTATCCTTAGCAGTTGTAGTATCAGACCAATCCCTTAACTTTTAAGGTTCACAGATTTTACACCTATAAAATAACAGTATAAGATTAGATGATTCTAATCTTTAGAGCTGTAGATTATAGCTCTGAAATACTACAATTTGCCATCTTCTAAGTATATTAAGTATGTTTCCAGTCATCTTTATATTTAGAAAATTTTCCCCTCCCACCCCATTTTCTTTTATCTAAAAGTTTTGAATTTTGCCTATAACATTCATAGATAATCATTCAAGATTTCTATAAAGAGGTTAATGATAGGTCTCTTTTCTATTTTGCTCTGACTCCCGAAGAAAGTCTGCTAGCAGTTTTATGATTTGTTGAAGTATGATATCCAGATTTGTCATTTGGTCATGATTTTCAAGAAATCTGATAAAGTGTTCTCTCCTAAATCTGTTTTCTGTGTCCATTGTTTTGGACTGAAGATAAAATTGTTGTTTACGTTCTTCATTCTTATGACATTGTTCTAATATTTCCCATTATCTCATGGAATCACTGATTTCTCTATATTCTATTTTGAGTCCATTATTTGGGTAAAATTTTCAATCTATTGTTCTAAGCCACTTATCTGTCTTCATTTTTTTTCTTTTAAGAACCTTAATTTCATTCTTTATTACTTTCTTCATTTCTCCCAGAAACGTTTGATATCTTTGTGATCAAGCTACTGTTTTCTCCAAGGCTCCATTTGTAACAGTTATTGAGCTATTATTTTATTCTGAGCTGACCTCTTGGACTTGTGGTCAGGGATTTTTTTCAGTTTACTGAGTTTGTGCTAGAATCAGATTCTCTTAAATAGAGTGGGTAGGTTCTTTTTGTTCCTGTTCCCTTTTGTGTTTTAAACGTTCTCACTACTGCAGTTTTGAAAGTAGTTTTTGATATAATCCTTGGCTTATTTTTCTGTTGTCCTGTGACCTCATGAAGTTGTTAGCCTCAACAAATCATTCCCTCCCTTCTTCTTATGCAGTCTCCAATCAGGAATTGACTTTATTATTTTTTTTTTGAGATCTAAATAAGCCCTACATTTCATTTTCAATGAGCTGTATAGAGGCTAACATCATACAGGTACAAATATAAAATTCAAAAATCAAATATTACATTTGACAAATGATATGTGACAAATGTGTACTTTCATCATAAAAGCACAGGAAAAAGTCATTGACTTAAACATTCATTAGCATATCAGAATGTTCTATTACTTGATCTGAAATGAAGTTTACCAATTCTCTTTCTTAATACCTCTGTGACCTTGGACATTATCTAATTTAACATGCGCTTATTAGATACTACATGCAAGACACTGTCCTAGAGTTTGGAATTAGTGAGAAAATAAATAGAAACACTCCTCGATATTTTCCAAAGAAATGTAAGACAATTCTTAAAGATCTGTAATGAAAAAATGCTATCCAACTTCCAAGAAAGAATTGATGGTATCTGAATGCAGATTGAAGCATGTATTTTTTCAGTTTCTTTATTTTTCTTGCTTTTTATTTTATAAAATGTCAAATATGGAAATATATTTTGCATGATTTCACATGTATGATTGATATATTTCTTATTTTCACAATGAGGGAGAGCAGGGAAGGACAGATTTTGAAACTCAATATTTTTTTATTTTTATTAAAGCTTTTTATTTGTATAACATATGTATGGGTAGTTCCCCAGCATTGATCTTTACAAAGCTTTCCATTACAAATTTTACCCCCAGTCCCCTCCCCTCCCCTAGATAGCAGGAAGTCCACTACATGTTAATAATGTTGAAATACTTGACAAGTTGTGAAAGAAAAATCCTATCTTCAAGAAAAAAAAAAGAAAATCAGAGAAAGGAAACACAATGCAAGCAAACCTCAATAGAGAGCATGAAAATGTTATGTTGTGGTCCACATTTCACATCCCTCTCTCTGGGTGTATGTGGTCTTTTTCAGTGAACAATTGGAACTTGTTTGAGACAATTCTTTGCTGCAGAGAGCCATGTCCATCAGAATTGATCATCATGTAATATTGTTGTTGCCGTGTATAATGATCTCCTGGTTCTGCTCGTTTCACTCAGCATCAGTTCATGCAAGTCTCTCCAGGCTTCTCGGAAATCCTCCTGCTGGTCCTATTACAGAGCAATAATATTCCATAACATTCATATACCATAATTTATTCAGCCACTCTCCAATTGATGTGCATCCATTCAGTTTCCAGTTTCTAGCCACTATAAAAAGGGCTGCCACAAACATTCTTGCACATATGGGTCCCTTTCCCTCCTCTAAGATCTCTTTGGGATATAAGCCCAATAGAAACACTGCTGGGTCAAAGGGTATGCACAGTTCGATAACTTTTTGAGCTTAGCTCCAAATTGTTCTCCAGAATGGTTGGATCCGTTCACAGTTCCACCAACAATGTATTAGTGTCCCAGTTTTCCCACATCCCCTCCAACATTCATCGTTATCTTTTCCTGTCATTTTAGCCAATCTGACAGGTATGTAGTGATACCTCAGAGTTGTCTTAATTTGCATTTCTCTGATCAATAGTGGTTTGGAGCAACTTTTCATATGACTAGAGATGGTTTTAATTTCATCATCTGAAAATTGTCTGTTCATATCCCTTGACCACTTATCTATTGAAGAGTGGCTTGAATTCTTATATATATGAGACAATTCTCTATATATTTTAGAAATGAGGCCTTTATCAGAACCATTAAAGGTAAAGATGATTTCCCAATTTGATGCTTCCCTCCTAATCTTGTCTGCATTAGTTTTATTTGTACAGAAACTTTTTAACTTAATATAATCAAAATTATCTATCTGGTGTTCAATTAGGAGTTCCAGATCTTCTTTGGACATAAATTTATTCCATCTCCACAGGTCTGAGAGGTAAACTATACTACGTTCCTCTAATTTATTTATAATATCACTTTTTATATCTAGATCATGAACCCATTTAGATCTTACCTTGGTATGTGGTGTTAGGTATAGGTCAAGCCCTAATTTCTTCCACACTAGTTTCCAATTTTCCCAGCAGTTTTTGCCGAATAGTGAGAATTTATCCCAAAAGCGGGGGTCTTTGGTTTTATCAAACACTAAATTGTTAAAGTTATTGCCTAGATTGTCCCGATAACCTATCCTATGCCACTGATCGACTGCTCTATTTCTTAGCCAGTACCAAATGGAAACTCAAATTTTTAAAAGATTGAATAGTAAAAATAAATAATAAAATTTTAGAAAATATATATGCTTTATTTTAAAAACACTTGGGTAATAGAATTCCTTCCATATTAAAGTTAACCAATTGCCTCATTTAAAACCCAGGCATGCTAGAGAGAGAGAACTTTTACCTAATTCTTATATTTTATTTTCTATTATATTATAATGTACTTTAAAATCATTAGAATTTATACATATATAAGTCTAATCTGGGATTAAAATCATATTTTAGACCTCAGGAAATTGGAGTAGGAGGCCAGATTAAAGTATTAAGTTATTGCCATTTCTGTTTTAGAGGTATGATGTGACAGGGTCAGACTCCAGAGTATTAACCAGCAAACATAGAAAAACTAGTTAATACTTTCAAGAAATTTGATATCTCACAGAGGATTCTAGTACTGAGGAAAATGATTATGATTAATGCAGACCATGGATGGTGGTAGTTGTGGACTTTCCCTATGTGCCCTTCTAAGTTATATCTCTACATACCAGGTAGAAATTATAAAAGTGAAAAGGAGTATATTAATCATTTTGGTTCCATTTAGTCATTCAATTCATAGCCAAAAAGATCTTAGTTTTTGATTAGTTCACATTTATAAAAGAGAAAATGGATACCCAGAAACTGAAACCTAACATTCCTGGAGTCATACAAATAATAATATTTGGAATCATGGACAGCTCTCTGTTCATATTTGATTTTTAATGTTTATTGAACTGGAATGGATACTCTTCCTTAGAGTAGGATACTTCCATATAAGTAATTTCCTTATTTCTCCTTCTTTTTCTACTTATGATTATTATGCTAATTATTAATCACAATCATAAATAAAGGAAAATTTCCATACCAGGAGTTCTCTATATCAATGAAATCTAAATCCCTAAGCAAAAATGAAACCAAACCAAGCAAAAGCCCCCCCTTAAAAAAACAAGAAAAAAAAACATTCTTTTATTCAAATCACCTAGTATAATATAAAATAATCTCAAATAATCTCAGCTGATGTGTCTGCTACCTTCTGAATTCATGCTTCCCAAATCTCATCAAATATCAATATCCTTTCCCTCTTCAATTTTACTTGTAATTTTCTCATGAGTGGTAGAGTGGCAGATTAGGTGGAGGGCTGCCTTGGATCCAGGAAGACTGAGGAAGATTTCCTCACTAAGCCTCCTCTTCCTTCAGATCGGAGGGCTGAAGGACAGACTACCAAACTCATCCAGTGGCTTTTTTTATAGAAGGCCCAAACTGAATTCACTGACCTTTGCATTTGCTGCTTTTCCAGTCTCAACTCTAGGGATAACCCTAAATCTCCTTTGCCTTACCCTCACTTTTCCTCTTTCCTTTTGTGTGTTGTCTCTCTACCCATGAGAATGTAAACTCCTTGAGATCATTGATTGTCTTTTTTTTTTTTTAACTAATTGTATCCCCAGACAAATTTCCATACCAGGAGTTCTCCATAACAATGAAATCTAAATCCCTAAACAAAAATGAAACCAAACCAAACAACCCCCCCCCAAAAAAAGTAAAAAACTTATTCTTATATTCAACTCACCCAGCATAAAGTTAAATAATAAAATGTAAATTCCTTAAGATCAAGGATTGTTCTTTTTTGGTGTGTTTCCCCTGTATCCAGTATACTCCTTTACCTAGAGTAGAAGCTTTATGAATATTGGATAGTTTCGATTGAGTCCCCATCCTTGCTCCAGTCAGAATCCTGTCCCTAGAAAACTGGATCGAGGATATGTTTTATTTGGTACTAGAATTCCAAAAGAATGTATGAGGGACTAAAAAAAAAGTCATAGTTCCTTGAAAGATGGAAGTATAACTCTGCTGTTAGGAATTATAAAAATTCCTTTCCCAGCAGATCTAAAAATTGTTTGACCAAATTGCTGATAGAGCAATTACTCACTGACAAGTCTAGCTGTTCCCCTGCCTTCTGATTTTCCCAAATAGGCTTGAAAATCATGGGCTCTCTCTTTGAACTACAACCTTGATACAGTTCAATGAAAACTTGGCTGGATCTTAAAGAGAAGACCTTGGACCAAAACAAAGTGAAGGGGAAAAACTGAAAAATCAAGACTTTGGGAGATGAGCAAAATATCCCATTGATATTCAGCTAGAGCTTGTGGAGGAAAAATACAGAGGATGTTTTGAAATTGCATTTCTAAATGTTATAGGCTTCTGGTCCTTCAACCATGTAATGAACATATATTTTTCCTCCATTTGTTTATTATTGGTAGAAATTGAGTGATGGACTTTTACAATGATGCCCCAGTTCATGTTTATTTTTTCATTGCCATAGTCAGCACTGTTATCTGACAAAGCAAAACAAGCTGCATTTGGATTGATATACAGAGGTTATCATTCCTTTGGAGAATTTTCATTTGTCACCATCATTTCCACTATGACACAGAACAGGCCCTGACAGAATGATTAGTTTTATCTAAAATTTGGGGTATTTTTCTTTGAATGGCAGCTAGAGAGCGCACAATTTGAGAGATAAAATAACAAGGAGGAAAATGTGATTACTCCAAATGGCAAGGCTTGCTGGTGGTTTCTAAAGCTTCAAGAAATGCCTAGGAATGATGCCTTGAAAGTATGTTTCACTGTGCATACCCTTTGATTTAGAAACAGCACTTCTAGATATGTATCCCAAAGAGATCATAAAAAAGGAAAAGGGCCCACATATACAAAAATATTTTTAGTGGCTCTTTTTGTGGTGGCAAAGAATTGAAAATTGAGAGAATGACCATCAATTGGGGAATGGCTAAACAAGTTGTGGTATATACAAATAATGGAATACATTGTGCTATAGGAATAGCACTAAATAGGAAATAGGAAAATAAATAGAAAAATTTCAGAAAAACCTGGAAAGACTTACATGAAATAGTGCAGAATAAAATGAGCAGAACCAGAAGGACATGTACATTGTAATAGCAACAATGTGTAATGATCAACTTTGATAGACTTAGTTCTTTTCAGCATTATGATGAACCAAGACAATCCTAAAAGACTTATGATGGAAAATGCTTTCCATATTCAGAGAAAGAATTCTGAATGTAGATTGAATCTACTATTTTCACTTTTTCTTGGTGATATTTCCCTTTCATTTTGTTTGTCCTTTTGCAACAGAGCTAATTACATAAATATATATGTATAATCTATATCAGATTGCTTGCCACCTTGAGAGGGGGGGAAAGATAAGAGGGAAGGAGGAAGAAAAAATCAAAACTCAAAATCTTATAAAAAAGAATTTTTAAAACCATCTTTATATTTATTGGAAAAAACACTGTTTACTAAAACTAAATAAAGAATGAGGATGTTTGGTAGACAGTTTAGAGAATGACAGTCTCTTAGAACCCAACTTTTAAGAAAATTAACTATTTCTTGTTGATTGTAAAATTGCAACAAAATGAGGCAGTCATAGGAAGGCCAACTCAAAATAAAACATAACAAAATGAAGCCCTATAAACAAAACAAACATATCCTACACTATCTTCTGTTTTTAAAATAGAATATTGATTACTATTTGGCCCTTTGCTTTTTGAAACCTGTCATAAAATCAAAGAATTTCATAGTTGAAGGAGTGAGATTAGCAATCAAATCCATCTCAAACCTGAATAAAATCTCTCCTCATCATCAAGAAGTCATCTAGCTTTCGAGATGGACTTGTCAAAAGATAGACCATTCCTTCACTGGATGATTTTCATGATTAAGAAATTATTATTGTTATTATTGTTGTTGATTCTGTTTTATATGAAATATAAATGTTCTTCTGCCCATTATTCTTAATTCTGCTTCTGGAATCAAGTGTAACATATTTAATCTGTTTTGTACATGATTGCCTTTTACATATGTAAAATTTAGTTATCCTATCCCACCCTGATACTCAATGTTGCTTTTACTTGTAAAATGGCTTGTATGTGCTTTGCACCCTGCATGACACATAATAGACAATAAACTGATGTTTATTGACAGTTGTGCAGTGAGGATGGAAGAGTAAATTAGGGGATCCCTAATGAATTGTACTCTACTTCCCCAGGCCATTTGATGAATATGATGAATACTAAACATTATAATGGAAGGAGTATTGGACCTGGAATGAGGAAAGAACTAAATCCACATATAACCTGAAACACTAGCTCACTGTTTGATTTTTGATAAGTCATTATACCATTGTGTGACTAGGTTTCCTCAATTTTCTCATGGGGTTGTTGTGATAATAAAATTTGATAATATTTGCAAACCTTCAGATGTTATATAAATGCTAACTATTATTATATCATTTAAGGGAAATGTAACAGAAAATGATTTGTTAATGCCTTGGTGGAAATATAAAAATGTACACTTTTTTACTCCTGTAGGTGGAATAAGAAATTTTTCAATCAACTGTTTCATTGAAATTATAGGGTAGCTAGTTATTTGCTTGATGAAGGATCAGCTCTTTAAAGAGGAAATGTGCTTGATTAGTGCAATGATACATAATCCCTGATCCTATGAGGATTAAGACTGGTGGGTCTCTTCAGCTTGTGAGTTCTGAATTGTAGTAGAACTAAAGATGAACAGAGGTCTGCACCATGTTAGGCATAAATAGGCTGAACCCTTTTGTAGAAAGAGAAGAGACCACCTTTCCTAAGCAGCAGTGTGGACTGGAGCAAGTCAAAGTCTCTAAAATGATCAGTGATGGGATCAGATCTGTAAATGGAGACAGAATTTCAAGTCTAAGTGAAATAGGAAGTTTCCAAAATAATAATAATTAGGGACTCATTAAGGAGTTAGTGGAATCATCCATTTCTTAGAATCACTTCTAGCAAAGTTCAGAAAAGGTGAAGAGGGAATTAATTTCTCTTTTTCTTCCCTACTCTTGGCAGTATTTGGCAGATTAGAGTCCAAATTGGGATGGTGCACACGGGTTATCAAGAGTTAGCCCTGGTAGTTCAGACTTCATCTATGAAGAAGAAAGGTCCAGGTTCTATGACCAACCAATTCACTAAGCAGATGTCATTCCCAATGCAGATCAGTACCCCAAGTACCCCAGTACCCAGTATCTGAGTACCCCAAGAAGATAAAATACATCAGGATGCTGCAAGATAGGAGGCAAGATTTGTTGCACATAATGTCTTTCCTAAGTATTTTCTACTTAGAGTCATCCACATGACTGCCTAGTCTTCCAAATAAAATTTGTAGGAAAGTATCCTTGAATTTTGTAGAGAGAATATTTTGTTATACTATTTGTGCTATGCCATTTCAGTAAACGGCTGTGCTTTGAGATAATTGTGTCATTTGGATGTCTATTAAAGGTACAAGGGGGAGGGGCTCACAAGGTATAATTTCATAAGAGTATCTTCACACAATACTTGGAATCTTGAGTAGTCATTCCCTTGAAGATCATATCAACTGGTTTGAGTTGGGGGATCAAGAGGATGAAGAAGGGGCCTTTGAAATGAAAATATTTATCTGAATTATATAACTATTCATGATGTAAGCTACATGTTAATTAATAGGCATAACTAGGAATTATATCCTTAGTTTAAAAAAATAAAATTTTTTAAAGAGAATCTATGAAGTAGCTATGAACTTATTGTTTGGCAAGCTAGTTTTTCAGGGCAGAAGAGAAGTGCCAGGAGGTTTTAATGGCCATTTCATGATGTCTGTTTTTATGTCACACTGCTGACTCAGACATTTTGGCTAAAGCACTTTTGTTGTCTCTCATTTACATGACTGAGTAAATATTTACATGATAATTATACATATTGCTTAGTGTAATCATCCTGAACATACCTTATGTAACAGTCCAACATTCCTGATCCTGAAGGCAAGTGTAGAACTTGAGATTCTAGAATATCTTGATCTAATTGGTCATTTTTATGGCCTTTAAATTTCCTTAGAAAGAGCTGTTTGAATGAAGTGCCTCTACACTGGGTAGAAAACTTCAACTAGTAGCCAATGAAATTCAAACATGGAGCACTTTCTCAGTCTCTCTCTCTCTCTCTCTCTGTCTCTCTCTCTCTCGCTCTTCCTTCCTTCCTCCTTCCCTCCCTCCCTCTCTCTCCGTCTTTCTATGTCTATTTCTGTCTCTTTTGTCTTTTGGTCTCTCTCCCTTTCTCCTCCTCCTCCTCCTTCCTCCTTCCTCATCTTCTTTGTCTCTGTCCCTATCTGTTTCTCTTTGTCTCTCCCTTTCTCTGCCTCTCTCTATCTGTGTCTCTCTCAGTTTGTGTGTATGGATGTATGTTTTTAGAGGAACCCTAGCTACATACCTATTTGATTCATAATATGACTAAATCCTCTATTTTCTGAGAAAATCACTGGGATTTGTGTATTTAATTATTGAATCACAGACTCCATTGATTATGGCCTCCATCCTAGCCTCTAAAATATTTTGGGGTTATCATGCAAATATAGTCAATATTTTGTCAAATCAAAAATTTCCAAGCATTTTTGACTTATACATAGAGCCAACTTAGATGATTTAGGTACAAAATTCTGTTTTGGATCAAAACAATCTAAACATAAGATTGAATAGATAACTTTGAATTCAGTGAATAGGAGATATCCTCTCTATTAGGTAACAAACACCTCTGTTGTAACAAATTATTTTAAAATAGATGTGAGACAAATGCTAGAAAGAAATTTTTCATTCTAAAATTCAATTCAGTTAGCTTTTGACAAGCACCTATTACATGCTGGGGGCACCATAAGAAGCATAAGACTTACCTAAGTATGACCTGCATTCAAATTAGACCTCTGATGCATAGTTGCTGTTTGACCTAGGCAAGCCATTTAAATCTCTAAGAAGTGAGCAATTTTCCAGGTCTCTTAAGTCAGACATAGTTTGCAATCTGCATAGATAAAGGAATTTCTAAACTGAAGAGATACCCATACTCTCTGGGGATTCCTGGGCCATTTAGGAAATCAAAGCTCAAAACTATTAAAGAGATTTATCCATAAGAATAAAGTTACTATACTACCTACCTGCCTCCATGTAGATGAATGGTTAAATTCATCTCAATTTCTGTAGGCCCGGCCTCCAACCCTTCTTATATAATCATCTAGACAAGGGCTTCTTAATTTTTTTTTCACTTACTACTCCTTTTCACCCAATAAATTTTTTCTTGACCCAGGGTATGTAGGCTTATAAAATAGATATACAAGTCAAAAAATTATTATAATAAATTATAATTTTGCAGCTCTCACATTTAGTTAAAAGACCCATGTTGGAGTGGTGACCCATGATTTAAGAAGCTGGAATTTATGCCAATTTCCTTGTGTTACAGAGGAAGAAATGAAGGTACAATCAAGACTTGACCAAGCTCACAGGGGTCTTCAGGACCACACTAACATAGTTTAAAGATGGAAGAGATCTTAGAGATCATTAATCCAACTCTCTCATAGTTGAGGAAACTAAGACTCAAAGAAGTCAACAAAGGTTACAGATGACTGGGAACCTCAGTCTTTCTAAACAATTGAGTACATAATGGGTTCTCAAAACATATTTATTGAGGAAGATGTTAAAAGAACATTTTTATTAGGAATTTACTAATATTTCAATTTTTAAAAACTTCTATTGTTATATTAAATGCTAAAATGACAGTTGTAATTATCTTTTCACTTATTCTGTCATTTGGCTCCCCTGTCCCTAGCTTTTTAATCTTGCTATATTCCAATTTGTTTTATGTCAATCATTCAATTATCAGTCAGCTAACATTTTTTGTGCTAAGTGCTGGGGATACATAGAAAAGCAAAAACTAGTCCCAGCTCTGAAGTAATTTAAAGTATAATATAGAAAACTGCCATGTACATACAAGATGAAGACAATATGAGAGGAAAAGCACTAAGAATGAAGATAAGGAAAAGCATATTGTAGATAGTGAAGCTTTAGCTGAAACTTGAAGGAAGTCAGGGAATATGGGAGATGTAGAGCGTTTATGGATTGGGGGACAGCTAGTGAAAATGCTCAAAGTACTGAAATGTAATAGTGGATTGTGAAGAACAGCAAAGAGGCCAGGGGGATAGGATCATGGAGAAGAATAAGATTGAAAAAGGAGAAAAGAGCTGAGTTATAAAAGGTTTTGAATGCCAAAAAGAATTTTAAATTTGATTCTAGAGATAACAAGGAGGTTCTGGAGTTTATTGAATAATATATGTGTGAAGATGCAGTGATATGGTCAGACCTGCCCTTTTGGAGCATCAGTTTGACAGCTAAGGGGAGGAAGAATTGGAGTAAGGAGAGAGTTGAGTCAGGTAGACCCTACTATCATCATGGGCTGTCCAGTAGTCCATACATGAAATGATAAAGGCATGAACCAGAGTGCTTACAGTTTCAGAGGTAAGAAAGGGAAATTTGCAAGAGATGTTAGATAGCTAGAAATGATAATATTTGACCACTAATACGATATGAAGGGGAAAGAGGAAGAGAACAGGTTTTATGGTTTGAGACAGACTATGAGAAAATTAAACAGTATAAAGGCATGAAGGTGTTGAGGGGAATGCATTGATAAAAATCTATAGAAGTATATAAAAAGCATCTAATTTATAAAATTATAAATGCTTTAAAAACATCACTTCATAAGATTGATGTAAGTTGAAAGATTATACTATATCATTCTAAAGTCATTTAGCATGAAAAGTACTGTTTGTACCTTTGAATTCAACAAGCTCTATCTTTCTGGGATATGGTAGTGATTGGAAAACAACATTTACATTTTAATGCCATAATTATCATTTTGGATTTTGTAAAGTATTCTTGCTATGTATCTTTGAATATTTTGCCATTTGCTCCTTCTTTTATTTCTTCATTTATTCATTTAAAAAATAACCATTGAATATCTGATATTGAATCTTTGATTGCCTATGCAAGATACTCTGCTCAACTTTGTACAAGATAAATCTCATCTCTATAATCATTCTTTGATTTTATTCTTCATGGGGAATATTTCCAAATGAACTTTAGGTTTTATGGTGTGTGTGTGTATGTGTGTGTGTGTGTGTGTGTTTTATTTTTAGCCACCTTACATTCTAGTTCAAACATAGGTTTATAGAAAATGAAAGATGGGATCTTATTGATCAATTAGTCCAAGAGAAATGATTTATATTATATCTAATGATAAATACTTAATTGCAGAATCAAAAATATGACTTGTCTCCAAACTTCCATTCTACTGTTTCATTACACTCTCATCCATCCTACTTTCAAATGGAATTGTTTGTATATTTAAAGCACCAAATTTGTCTTTAATTCAAAATTTAATTTTACAATTAAAAATAAAGCTTAACTAGCTAATTGTCTTAGAGAAGAAAAATCAAATTTTAAAGTATTTACAAGGATTACAACTGGGTCTTTATTTTGCAGTAGAATACTTTTCTTACAAAAACTTGCATGGAAACTACTTACATAAATCTCTTCACTGGAAGAATTTTGTAAAGAAGGATCTCATCGTATGCACTATGATGTAGTGACACTAGTTTCCTTGTTGTTCCCTCAATAAGACACTCCATCTCCTAATTTTAGGCATTTTCATTGATTCTTTCCTGTGCCTACAGGTCTTTCCCTCTTAATTTCTACTTCCCGGCTTTGTTCAAGTTGTAGTTAAAATATTACCTTCTACAAGAAGCCTTTCCCAATCCCTCTTAATTATAATCCCTTCTCTCTGCTAATTTAGCATTATTATCATTATTATTTTAAAGGATGTTTCTTTTTTAAATAATAGCTTTTTTATTTTCAAAATATATGCAAAGATAGTTTTCAACATTCACCTTTGCAAAACCCTGTGTCCAGATTTTTCTCCCTCCCTTTTTCCATCCCTTCCCCTAGAAGGCAAGTAATCTATGTCTAACGTGCATTTTTTCTATTCATATTTCCACTTTTATAATGCTTCTGCTAATTATTTCTAATTTATCCTGCATGTAACTTGTAAAATGATTGTTGACATATAGTTTCCCCCCACCCCCCACTCTCACACACACACACACACACACACACACACACACACACACACACTGAGGTTCTTGAGAGGAGAGACAATTTTTTTTCCATTTCTTTGTAGCCTCAGTACTTACTTCAATACCTGGCACAATCATAGGCACATATGAATAAATGATTGATCACTCTGTGCTAGGCACAGTACTACCCTCACCTCACAAAAATGCTTGTTTTCCCAACAGGTGATCTTTCTAAATTAGATTTAGTTTTGTTTTGTTTTGCTTTGTTTTTAATCTTAAAATAATTTTCATTCAAATTTTAAAAGATTTCTTGCTAAGTGACTCATAAAGGACTATTTCCAAAATAAATGGATGTTTCACCGAATTGAAATTTAAATACCTCCAAAAAAAAAATCCCAGAATGGTTGTTTTATAAAATGTAGACCTAGCCCTAAATTTTCAGTTCTTTTATCTTCCCTTTCTTAGCATCTGCTCCTTTAACATAGTTTAGAGGAGTAGCCTTGGAATTAAAAACACCTGGGTTCATCTGTATCCAGAGAAAGAACTATGGAAATTGAATGTAGTACAAAGCATAGTATTTACACTTCTTTGCTGTTGTTTGTTTGCTTTTTTTTTCTTTTTCCCCCCTTTTGATCTGATTTTTCTTCTGCACTATAATGAACATGGAAATATGTTTAGAAGAATTGCACATGCTTAACCCATATCAGACTGATTGCTGTATAGGGGACAGGGGAAGGAGGGAGAAAGGAAGAAAAAATTTGGAACATAAGGTTTTGCAAAAGTAAGCATGGAAAACTATTTTTGCATGTACTTTGAAAAATAAAATACTATTTAAAAAAATTGGGTTCAAATCACAAGCTTTGTCCTTATTAGCTATATGACCCTGCACAAGTTAATTAATATCTTTATGACTCAATTTCTTTATCTGTAAAATGAGACAATTACTTCAATGCCCTCCAACTATCCCTTTGGATCTAAATTGATGATCCTATGACCATGAAAGTCATTTAAACTCTCATTGCCCCCCCCAGCAATTCTTTAATATTATTTTTCATGAGACTTTCCAGGCTGTTTTGGTGGGGAGCCTTTATATTTGATGTTTCCCAAACATGAACTTCCAAGATAAAATTCTACCTTCTGCACCAAAAACAAAACAAAACTAAATTTCTACAGAATCCTTTCATTATTAATAGGTATTTTATATTATGAATATTAAGACCTGTTTTCAATGGTATGTAATGCTGCTACAAATGAATTCTTTTATAAATACAGACTCCCATTATCTATAGGGTGTTAAAGCCTCTTGATCAATAAGCTTACTTGATTTTGGTATTTGGAAAGCCTCACCAATGCATCTGAACTGATGTATGAGAATTGTAGTGAAAAAATTTTCCCAATTTCTCAACATTTTATACCTCTTTTTAAAAGCTTCAACCCAATTAAACTTTGCCTTTTACTCACAAAATAATCTATACTTCATTTTCATGTAAATTACAGAATTTAATTTGGAGTAGAATGGCTGTTAATTCAAAGAAAGAGCTTAAGAAATATAGGCTCTTTTCCAAAGATGACTGAAAATGAGACCAAAGAAAACATTCCCTTTCTTTTTTCCTTAGCAAAGTAGGAAATTTGCCCTTGTCTTTTTCTTTTATTTCCTTTTATTCCTTGGCTCAAGGTGTCCCTGTCCTGATTCTTTTTATTTTTTTAAGATCCCATATGGTACAGTAATTTTAATGTAAGAATATAGTTTTAAGAATTGTATTGCTCTTTGGATGATCCAATTTTAATTATCCCAAGGGATTTTGTCCATCAGTCAATAAGCACTTATTGCAATTTTGTTATGTGCCAGTCATGGTGATAATTACTAAAGAACACAAAGACAAAGGCAAAATAGCTCTTGCCCTCAAGGAGCTTACATTCCAACAGGAGAGGAAAACATATACAGTCAATCCTAAATTTTCAGAGGAGTAATGTTCCTAGAAAATGGCACAAAATTTAAAAAACAAAAACAAAAACATGAATGTTGATATCATTGAACCTATGGGAAATAGTTACGTTCCTGTGATTACCAAAACCAAATCTTTCACTAGAAATTGCTGACGATGCACTTTTTTGCATACAATTCTTTATAAGAAAACTTTTCTTTATGATAATATGCACTTTTTCTAATACAGTAACCATGAAATGCAGAACACAAAATAAGATTGTTAACACGCAAAACATTTTTTCTTTGCACTAATTCTTTAGAATTTTGTGACCTTTTACACTAAAATCTCAAATAAAAAAAAAACACATTGATTACAGACTTCATTCACTTTTTCTAATATATGAAATCTACAGTAGCATAAATACTTTCTTTATTTTTGTTGATATGATATATAGATGATTTGTTAACATTAAGGGGGCAGACATTCCAGTGAAAAATTTATCCAATACATATTTTCTCACTTAACTGCATCTTGGACTTCGCATACTTGTGATTAGAAGCCAAAGGACTTGCACTATGCTTTGGGGATATAACTGTAACACAAAACTTGAGTTTTAAAAGCAAAGAAGATATTCAGTGAATGCATAAGAAGATTTTTATAATGTTAGGATAAAAGACCAGCAAATGATATGATGGCAGGATACCAGCCAGTTGACAAACTTGCATATATCAAGCCTATTGATTTTTTCCTCTATCATTCATTGCTATGAATGTGCATATTGCTAATGCAAAAGTAAAAGAAAAATGAAACAATATAAATAATGTACATAAATGGAGTAAACAACTGTAGACATATATAATATACTTACAAATTGAGGAGAAAATATTAACAGCTGATGGAACCAGAAATGACCTTTAGAGGGTGGTACTTAAGCTGCTTCTTGAGGGATAACATTGGATTCCAAGATGGAGAGGTGAAGAGGCAGAGTGTTCCAGTAATAAAGGCTAGCTACTACCAAGGTATTGAAAAGAAGATGGAGTCCTCTTGGCTGTACCATTCAGAGTATGGGGGGACTTATATGTGAGAAAAATTTTAAAAAATAGGAAAGGACTGAGTTGTAAATACCTTTAATTTTCAGAATTTTTGATTCTAAAGGTAATAGGGAGCCCATTGCATTTTACTGAGTACAGATTGAAACAGTCAGATTTATTCTTTTTGAGATTCACTTTGGAAGCTGCAAGGAGAATGGACTGGAATGAAAACTTTAAATTAGGGATCAGGAGACTCTTTCAACAGTCTAGACTACAGGTAATGAGGGTCTGAACTTAGTATTTATGTGAGAAGAGAGAAGATGTAAAAACTATAGACTTAGATATTTTAAAAAAATTGGAAATTGATTAGGTGAAACAAGACTGCAGAATGCAGTGATTATGAATTTGGGCAAATTGGACTGGAAGTGTCCTTAGGAGTCTTTAGAGAAGTTGAGAAAATGAATGGATTTGAAGTAATGGATAATGAATTGTGTTTTGAAGATGTGGAGTTTGAAATACTATAAAATAATCTCAAAATGTCCAAAGCCTACATGTATTTTTTGTGAAGGTTTTTTTTTTAATTGTTTAGTTATGTGTTTAAGAAGAATAGGAATAAGAGAAAATAAATGCTTGTCTAAATTTAAAAAAAATTGTTTTTAAAAAGAAAAGAACATTTAACAAGTAAGAAAAAAAGAAATGTTCAATAGACAATTTGGGCTATGGAACTATATCCCACAAGAGTGAGACTAAAGCTGCATATTTAGATTTTTCTCATTTTATAGGGTAGTATGAAATCAGTGTTAAGAGGAGCTAAATGACTTCCTAAATATCACAGTCCTTAAATGTCGTAGCCAACACGTGGAAACAACCTTCCAACTTCAAGTCCTAGTCTCTCTCTACATAGGACTGGAAACTGAATTCTTGGAGATTAATGAGGTCACCAAGTGAAGGTATGGAGAGAAAAGAGTCAAGAGAACAAAAACTCATTAGCACCCACTGTGGTTAAGGCATTGTGTTAAATCCTAAAAGAGAATAAAAGAACAGAGAACCTTGAGATATATAGTGAGAATATATAGATAAAGATTTGAGAAGGCTGACCCAAGGAAACAAAGTTAGGTCTGCAAGAAGAGAACCAAGAGAACTCAGAGAAGAAAGAGACAACCCTGGAAAAAAAAATGTAATTGACAGTATTGAATGTTTCAAAGACATCAAGAAAGAGAAGGGAAGAAAAAATTCAATAGATCTGGCAATGAAAAGAGATCATTTGCAATTTTGGAGTGATTTCTTATGAACATTATAGTTACACACAGATTGCAGAAGTTTTAGAAGTGTAGATACCAAGTGTTAGATGACTTTTTTTCTTAGAGTTTATCATAGAATGGGGAAAGAAATAAATTATAATTAGGGAAAACTGAAACTTGTTTTTCTTTTTATTAAGAAAGAATCTGTGTTTATAGGAAGGCAATAAGGAACCAGTAATGTTATTTATTTATTTATTTTTCATTTTGATTAGGACTCTACATTTGCACATGCTAATGCCAACATATATCCACAAAATTCAGATAAGGTTTTTTTTTTTATCCATGTATTTTGGAAATAGCCAAGTAAATTGATTTGAAAATAATCAGTTGAATTCATTCATCTAATTATTTACTTTGAGAACAACTGATGGAGAACTGCTAGTGACCTCTTAAGTTAAGCAGTATTTAACCAGTTATTTTCAAAATAAGGAGTGAATGAATTGAACAGGAACCTATGTTCATTAAAGGTGAATAAAAATATTTCATAATGCTTAATAGAATCGACTAGTTTTCAAAATTTTCTTATATTTGAAAATTAATGACATTTCATTGGGATTAGATGGCCTGAGTTCAACTTGCTGCGATGTTATCCCTGGCTGTCTAATTACAAAGCAGTTGTTTCATTTCTCTGGACCTATTCCATATCTTTGTACTGAAAGTGTGAACTGAATGACTTCTAAGCTTTTTTCTATCTTTTACTTATTTGTCTATTTTCAACAAAGTGATCAATAAATATTAAGCATCTACTGTGTTTCAGGCACTGCCCTAAGCATTTGTTGTGTTTCCTTGTTTGCCTCTTATGTAAATTTCCCTGAAGATATAGTTTACACAACATAATATTTCAAAATACAAAGTCTTAGAGCAAAATAAATACTTTACCACAAATTCATCCTAAGATTTGGTGGGATGAGGGTGAGGGCAGACATTACCCAGAGCCCTCCCCTTCAGCATTTATAAAAGACAGATCTCCTCAGGACATAAGATTTGTTCTGGCATGAGCAAAGGCAAGAGTAGATCTAGTGAATCAGATTAATTCAGACAGACAATCCAGAAAATTAAGTGAGATCATTTGCCCTTTTCTTATCCTCCAGTATCAAATTAGTTGATCAGAATTATTCAGATAACTTTTTTAACCCTCCATTTTCTTTCCCTCTATGTCTTTAGTCTTGTCCTCCCTGACTTGTCTCTTTGAATTAAAATATTTTCCCCCTGAATATTATTCTATCCTTTTATCACCATTGCCTTAAAACCAATAGAGGTCAGACAGAGGATATACTTTAAAAGTGATTTTTTTTTCCTGTAAATGATATATCATTTCAATTAATGGAGATTTCCACTTTATTTTCCTTATTATTCTAAAATAAATAAGATAGTAACCATGCTGAGGACATGCCCTTGACTTTACCTACTTTAAGTCCCATATCATCATTACTCCTATAAAACTTTTGCTCACATTGTGTATACATATATCTTAATTATCCTCTAGTTTCTTCAATTTAGTTCATCTTTTTCAGTGTTCTCTGTGACTAGGACAAGTGGTGGATAACAGGGCTATTTTAAGTAAGCATGAGTCAGATGTCCCTAGCACAAAGGATAGCTATATTTCTTTCTGCTCTTGAAGAGTCCAAGGACCAACAGAGGGAAAAAACCAAAATTAAGCTGAAGAGGGCAGAGTTAGTAATAACTATATATTGACATTAAAGATATGTCCATATGGCTGTTGTTTAATGGACATTTTGTCAATATTCTTGTTCAAAGGCACTTATGAGATGAATTTATGATATGATAGTGTTAATTTGTATAATTAACATGTTTTCAAAACCCAGGAAAGACAACATTTTAAATAGTAATTTATGTATTTTAATTTTATGATCATCATCATAACTAGAATTAATATAGTGCTAAACATATGTTGGGCACTGTGCTAAGAGCTTTCCAAATATTCTCTTATTTGTTCTCAAAATATTGGGAGGTGGGTGCTATTATTATCCTAAATTTACAGCTGAAGAAACTGAGGCAAAGAGTGAAATTAAGTAGTTTGCCTAGATGACATAGCTAATAAGTGTCTAAGGTCATATTTGATCTCAGGCCTTTTTAACTCCAGGCACAGTTTTCTTATCTTTTGAGGTACTTTAATCTCAGTATTTTCCCCATTTTTATATAATAGTACAAAACTGAACTTAAGAGGAGACAAATGGCTTGTTTAACATCATCCGGTCATTTAAAAAAGTCTTCCAACTTCAAGTTCTAGCCTCTTTGTCATATTGTATCATATTGCCAATGATATTCATGATATTAATCTATATTTTATCTCGGCATGAGCTCAGTTAAAATATTTAACAAAAATCAAACACTACCAGATGAGTTTGTGTTCTAAAGAGAGTATCATCCTTCCTGTCAAATCTATTTTTGTTTTTTCCATGAATTCTCAGTGCTTTACATAGTACTTGGGCCAACGTAAAAATGCTAATGATTTAATGCTTAATGAAGATTCATTGGAAATGATGAAATAGTATGGGTAAAGAAGGAAGGATAGATGTCATGTTATGAGACTTAGAATTGATTCACGAATTTAAAAGATCACAATTCTTTGAGTTAAAAGTGGACTTCCTGCCATGTAGGGGAGGGGTGGGGACCGGGGGTAAAATTTGGAATGGAAAGCTTTGTAAAGATCATTGTTGGGGAACTACCCATACATATGTTATACAAATAAAAAGCTTTAATAAAAAAAAATAAAAATAAAATGGGAGGGAAACAAGTTATAGTTAATTAATCAAAACAAAAACAAAAATAAAATTACTTGACAATGTATTTTCCTCTTTTGTTTAACTGAATTGAAAGAATGAAAAGGAATAGAAAGAAAAGGAGGAGATAAAATTTCCAGTTAACCCTAATATATAAAATTTTTCTCAGTACAAAAAATTTTTAAATTAGAGGCTTATTTTCTGATGAAATCATTCATGTGGTGAAACATTTGGTGGTGAGACCTGTGAGCGGCCATCTACACTGTAGTATCATGGAAAGAATGATGAAATTGGAATTTGAGGATGTGTTATTTGAATCTCAATATTGGCACTAGTAATTGTGACATTGGCCAATTCTTTTAAACTTTCTATATTTCATTTTCTTTATTTGTAATTTATAAATTTGTAAATATTTGAAATATTTGTAAAATGAGGTTATCAGATCAGATGACCTTCCACTCTAATCCACAATTCTGTATTTATTGCAAAGGGCATTAATATTTGAGATATAAGTATATATAGGTGATATGGCACTACTTTATCCTAAGATTCATAAAGGAATGCTATTTTTTTTAATTTAATAAGTATGGGCAATACTTCTGTAATCCTTAAGTCCATTTTGTTATGGTGAAATATAACTTATGGGTTTTATCATTCCAAATATTAAATTCATTGGATTGTTTCCCTTGTTTTTTTTAATGAGTCCAAATAAAAGTTGTCTTCTTTTATAGAAGAGAAATACTAGAAATTAATCAGGAATATTATTTATTGAAAATTAAGAACCAAATATCTGAAAAAATTGTTCTTAAAAATAATCTTGCCCAACCATCTCATCTGAAATTGAGCAAATGAAGTCAAGAAAGGTTATTGATTTGCATTTTGCTGAAATATTTTTAGCCTGGCTGTGGGGACAAGATGGGAGATTAGTACAAGGTGTAGTTCATGAGTGAGACACAATCACCAATCAGGATAGTAGGCCCCAAGGTATACATACCCAGCAAAAAGCTATTATATACACTGGACTTGGTTTCTCATCAAAGTAGAATGGGAGCTTTTGGGGTGATAGTCAAGGAAATGCAGCTATAGACTTGTTTATTTTAGCAAATGTTTTTCCGCTATGATAGTAGATTGGAAGTCAGTATGTGGTCCTTGGGTATTCCACTAGAGACTACTCTGTGTGTGTGTGTGTGTGTGTGCGCACATATGCACACACACACACGCACACACACATATATATATATATATATATACACATTCTTTGCTCTTTAACCCATTCCTAATGTGAATAGGATTTCAGAATTATCAATCCTCTTCACTCCCCCCCATCTAATTTCTCTGTGTGGTTCTTGCAACTCATTCATATAGCATAATAACAGTTTTTATTTTTTTTACCTTTTCTACAATTTTATTTCTTAGCGTCACACCATACTCTATTCTACCCTAACCTTTCTTTTGAACCACTCAATTACTGTTGAAAATCTTAGACATATGATTTACATTTCCATGTTTGGAATACAAACAATTTGTTCTTATTGAGTCCCTTGAAATTAGTCTTTGATCTTGGCTTTTATATGTAAAATCTTCTATTAACTTCAGGTTTCTTTGAGACAAAATCCTGAATATCTGACAGTTTGTTGAAAATCCATTTTTTCATTTGATATTATCCTTAATTTTGTTGGATATAAGTTTTTCAGCCATAAGCCTAATTCTTTTGATTGTCCATATATAGTATTTCAGAAACTGTGGTTATTTATTGTAGCTGTAGATAGATCCTTTGCAATTCTAAATGTAGCTCCAGAATATTTGATGGTTTTTGTTTGCTTTTTGTTGCTTGTAAATTTGTCACTTTTATCTGGAGGTTTCAAACTTTAGCAATAATATTCCTGTATGTTTTCCTTGTAGGAGCTCTTTGAGGTGGCTTTGTTATATTTTTTCTATTTCTACTTTCCATCTTGTCCTATTACTTCAGGACAATTTTCTTTAAATATGTCTTATTGTGTCAAGGTTCCTTTTTTGGTCATAGCTTTCAAATAGTTCAATTATTCTTTTCTCTTCTTGATCTATTCTCCACATCTGTTGTTTTTCTTATATCTCACATAGTCTTTTATTTTTTCACTTTTTATATATTTTGTTTTATTATTTCTTGGTCTCATAACTTTAAAGACTTCATCTTGCTGAATTCTAATTTTCATAGTCATTTTCTTCTTTAAGACTCTCTTTTTCTAGTTGGTTGACTTTCTTTTCATGATCTTGTTATTCTTGGATTGTTCTTATTTTCTTTTTAATTTTTCTTCAGTTTGTCCCATTTAATTTTAAAAATATTTTGTAAGTTCTTCTTTCAAATTTTTTTGGGCAGCTAACCATTTAACATCATTCTTTGGGGATAGGAGAGGCTTTTTTTTTAACTTCAGTATCCTCCTCTGAAGATGAATTCTGGTCTTCCCTACTCCCATAATGACTTTCTAAGGTTGGGTTATTTCTCCTTTGACCACTCTTTTTTTTTTTTTTTTTAAATAAAAGCTTGTGAGTATAATCATCATCTTTAGTCCTTGGGTTGAGAGTGTGGTATCTCTGACTTCACTTCAGTTCTCCCCTCTGACCTGGAAATCCAAATCAAGAACACTGCTGTTCTGTAAATGCCCACCACCAACAATGTCCCTACTCTGCTATTTCTGCCCTCACTGGGCATATATGGCTTCCTTCTTGCCCAAAGTCCCATCTTAGTAGCACAGTTAAGTCTGGCTATCAGGGGAGGATCTCTACATCTTCCTCAACTCAAACCTGATATTTCCACATTGTTCAGGAGGTAGAAGTTCTTGTTGTTCAGGCTGAGACTACATCTGGGTTAGCCCCAGGGTTCCCAGCTTGCTTTTTCAGTGGAGATGACCTGAAGATGTTTATACTTCACACCAGCTAAAATTCTATCCTGGGGTCTTTCTTCCAGCCTTCTTAGATTCTCTCAGGAGGATCCATATTCCTTCTCAAGTATTATTTAATTTTTCACTGGTCGTTTGCTCTGAGATACAATTTTGTTTTGTTTGTAGGGGAAAATCTGGAGAGCTTAGAATTTTCTGACTTACTCTGCTATCTTCCTAGAATCTTCTAATGCTTGTGTCTATTTTTCCTCTACACCTAATTTGTATAATATAATTACTATTTTTACCTTAACTCTGCCCCAAACTTTCTTTTTGGCTTTCCTATTGTTTTTTCAACCTTAAACACATGGTATTCATTGCCCACATTAAAAAACAAAAAACAAAAACAAAAACAAAAAATATAAACAATTTGTCCAGGTTGAATTCCTTGAAACTGATTTTTGATATTGGATCTTATGTGTTAAATTTTCTATCAAATTCAAGTTTGGTTGATAGAAAGTCCTGAAAAATTGCAAGTTCATTGAATGTCCATTTTTTTTCTCTTTGAATATTATAGATAATTTTACTGGATATGATATTTTTGATCACAGGCCTAGTTCTTTTCATTGTTGGTAGATATGATTCTACATTTGGCCCTGAGACACAAATTTGTTCTGTTTGTGGGAGTAATTGGTAGAATTTGAAATTTACCAACCTGCTCCACTATCTTCCTAGAATCCTCTCCTACTTGGCTCTTTTCAACAATGAGATGATTCAGACTAATTCTGAGTCATCCATATCCAGAGAGAGGTCCATGGGACTGAATGTGGATTACAACATAGTATTTTCACCTTTTGTTATTGTAGTTGTTGTTTGCTTATTGGTTTTTTTTTCTTTCTCCTCTTTTTACCTTTTTGATCTGATTTTTCTTGTGCAGCATGATAAATATAGAAATACATTTAGAAGAATTGCACATCTTTAACCTGTTTTTGAATTACTTGCTCTCTAGGGGTGAAAGGAGGTAGAGAGGAAGGAGGAAAAATTTGGAACATAAGGTTTTGTAAGGGTGAATGTAGAAAACTATATTTGCATATATTTTGAAAAAATAAAAATCTATTATTAAAAAAATTTTCGCTACTACTTTTATGTCTTTTATTAATTCTTCCAGAAATTCTTGCTTTCCTTGAGTACAATTAAAATTTATCTTTGAGTCTTTGCTTATAAATGACTTCACATTGTTGATTTGTGAGTTTATATTTTTGTCTTCCTTGCTATCAGAATGGCTTTTTCATTAAGCTCTTTTTTGTTGTTGCTTACTCCCAGCAAATGTTAAATTTGAACTCTTTTTATCTGGGGCTGGGATAATAGTATTTTAAGCTTCAGGTTTTTTCTCACTAATATTTTCAGAACTAATTCTGTGGGTCTTTACATTTTTGGTGTTTTCAGAGTAGTTTTTATCCTGAAACAGGTATGGCCACTATTCTCCTGATCTGTGCTATGCTCTTTATCCAGGAGTGCTTCCTCTTTCCCTGCAACTGAAAGTGCCAGCACTTTCTTTTTGGCCCTGAAACTGTTATCAGGTCATCCTCAATCCCTTATGACCAATCACAAATGTTCCTCTTTGCTTTGGAACTGTGACTTATGGACAATAGAACTTCCAATCATCACCTGCTATATTGAATGCTGGCAAAAGATCCCTTATATTTTCTTTTTGACCAGTTTTCTTATTCCCATACCATCTCCAGGCTGAGAGTTCCCAGAATTGCTGGTGCTATTATTGTAACTACCTACAAATTACTGTTGCTTTTGCTGAACATTCCAGTGTTACAGACCTCTCCTGCAGACCTCCCAAGTTGTCTTGACTGGATAAATATTTCCCTCTAACATTTTGTTGTCTCTGTTTCTCCAAAATTTGATTTGAGGCATTATGTTATATTTGTTTGGAGGGCAATTTTGGGAGAATTGAGCTGGATTTTGATTTGTATTCCACTATCTTGACTTCACCTATTAAAGTACCAAGATATTATTTATGCAGGTACTTTATCCACTAATGTATTTCTCCACTTTTCTACTACTAGTTAGGCTATCTCATATGTTGTTTTGGGTAAAAAAAAAAATCATCTTTCATTCAACCTTATGAAATGGCATCTCACAGTGTACCTAGACACGTCTTTTGATAGCAATATCTCTTGATTTATGCATAATCAAAGATTTTCCCATATGTTAGAACCTATTAGCCATTAAGTTTGACCAGCATAAACTTCAAGGAATCCTACAATGTTTAGGAACTGAAATAGAGATTCAGTGGAAAATCCAAAAAACAAACTCCCATGAAAAGTATTGCAATTAACTAGTAAAATCAGTAAATAGTGAAATTACTAAATTGATGGCAGAAACTTATTAGCAAAGATATTGTGCCAAATTATAGACTAAATCACTCCCACCACCCCAAATCTCCTTTCTGGATTTTTAGTACCTGTAAGTAATCAGGATTTTCTTTGAATCGTGACATGCATTAATTGGTTCTTCTGTTTCAGTACCTTATGGCTGTTTTTATTTTATTTTTAGAACTCAATCAAAAATCTATTTTCCTTATCTATAGACTGCTTCACACTAGCCAGTACCTTAGCACAAATGAAGCTTTATAGGAAAGGGGAAAGGCTTAAGATGTGAGGATTATTTAGACTATAGGAATTTATTTCTCCTTTAGTTTTGCAGTCCCCTCAGGATACTATCCACTGTAATTGTTTTCTGAATAGCTCTAGTGATGTTGTTTAACTATCTTGCCTGGTAGTTTTGGTTTTTTATGCATTTCTAATCCTTTTTATGAAAAAGTGCTTCCCTGACATTTCCTTCTTTGTTTTTTAATTTCCATCTGTAGCTTTGTCCTATTATTACTGGGAGGCCTGAAATGAGAACTTTGGACATGGTTGATACCATTGAAGATTCCATATACTTCAATTAAACCCCTCTTACTATTCCCTTCCAGGCTACAGTCTATATAGACTTATGTGTGGACCTAGAAAGTAGGGATATAGGAAATTAATGTTAGATTCTTACTTATTAGACCTTATTTGTATTTATTTTTAAAATCCTAGGATCAGTAGTTCTATTACCAAGGGCAGTGTTTTATGTATTATTTGGATAAAATAGCAAAGTATGACATATAAATTCACAGACTTTTAACCATTTTTATTGCATTTGGATTTGTAATTTCATCTTTGTGGATGAATTTCAGGTTGGAAACTTCTATCAATTCAGAGAAGTAACTCTTCTATAACTCAGAGATATAATATGGAACACATAAGAAAGGAAAAAAAATCTCTCATCTTGGGAATTTCCAAGGAATAAATAGAAAAATATTTATTTATTTATTATTAATACTTTTTATTTGCAAAACATATGTATGGGTAATTCCTAAATATTAACCCTTACAAAGCTTAGAAAAATATTTAAATATAATATTTAAACCTAGTTACTGTTATGCATGATTTTGCTAGTGATATTTTTAAAGCACAGGAATAATAAAACTTAATGAGAGATTCCCTCCCCCCCCCCAAGTGATTCTTTGAGTCCTGGAAAATTGTGTGGAACTTGGCTGATGAGAAAGGTTAGGCCTATCTGTGCTACAGAGACATCCCTGACTGAGAAGGAGCCAGCATCCCCATGAATGAAGAGGCAAGGGGGGCAGGGACAATACTGACTGTGGATACTTGCAGGAGGAGGGAACTCTTAGTTTGGGGTTCCTGATCAGAGGGGAGAGCTGAGGTGAAGTGAGAGCTACCATCCCCACAATGAGAGATGCTTACACTAATACCTCTTATTTAAAAAAAATGAACCCGAAAAGAACAAAGAACCCCACCATAGAAACATACTATTGGAACAGAGAAGACTGGGATTCATCTTCAGAGGAGGATATTGAAGTAAAAAAAATGTCTACCCCAAAGAGTATCATAAAATGGCTCCCTGCCCAGAGTGAATTTATAGAAGAACTCAAAAAAGAATTTAAAAATCATATGAGAGACCTTAAGGAAAAACTAAAAAACAAAACAAAAAACAAAAAAACAAAATAAATAAAATAGAAACCATGCAAGAAAAGCAAGATTATGAAAAAAAAAAAAAAACAACAACAGCAACTAGAAAAAGGAGGTAGTCTCAAAAATGAAAATAACTTTGAAAATTAGAATTGGTCAAGGGAAAGGCAGTGAAGTTGTAAGAGACCAAGAAATAACAAAACCCATAAAAAAAAAGAAAAAAATAGAACAGAATGTGAAACACAAGAAAAACAACAGATATGGAGAACAGATCAAGAAAAGAAAGTGAAAGAATAATTGGATAGCTTGAAAGTTGTGAGCAAAAAAAAAAAAAAGGACCTTGACACAATAATGTAAGAAATAATCCAAGAAAATTGTCCTGGAGTGATAGAACAGGAGGGGAAAATAGAAATAAATAAATAAATAATATATATAAATTCATTGATCACCACCTCAAACAGACTCTTTGTGAAAAACACATACACATAGCAACATAATTGACAAATTTTGAAACCCCCGGAGTAAGGAAAAATTTTTTCAAGAAACAAGGAAAAAACAATTCAAATATGCTAGACCTATCATTAGAATTGTACAGGACTTATCAGCAACCACAATAAAACATCACAGGTTCTGAAATCATATATCCCAACAATCAAAAGAACTAGGCCTGTGGTCAAAAATATCATACCCAGCAAAATTATCTATAATATTGGGCAAGAAGAAATGGATATTCAATGAACTTGCAGATTTCCAGTACTTTTATCAACCAAACCTGAACTTAAATAGAAAATTTAACATATAAGAGCCAATATCAAAGATCCATTTCAAGGAACTCAACATGGATAAATTGTTTTTATTTATTTTTTACATGGAAAATTTATAGCTTATGTTTAAGATTGACATCAGTAATATGACAGCTCAAAAGAAAGATTGGGGTAGAGTTAAGGTAAAAATAGTAATTATGTCATACAAATGAGGTGCAGAGGAAGAATAGATACAGAAGCATTACAGGGTGGATAAAGGCTGAAACTCCACTTACATTGCGAAATGGGTTAAATTGGCAAAACTGCATATATACCATGAAGAATATAACACCCTCCAAATTCTATAAAGAAATAAGGGGAGAGGGATGGGTAGACTGGGAAGCAAAGGGTGAGGGAAGAGAGCAAGGTAGGGATCCATAGGTAGGGGGGGCATAACAAGGCAAGTTAGGAGCAGAATTAATGCAAATAATCATCAGCAATAGGAAAGATATGTTTGTATGTGCATGCATGGGGAGGAGGTGCATGTATGGATATGTGTATATATATATATATATATATATATACACACACACACACACACACACATATATATATACATATATATATATATATATATATATGTAAACATAAATACATCCTTTTTTAACTACTAGCCCGCTTAGGTGTGGTGAGGAGGATGAAAGGGGGAAAAAGAATAAAGTAAATAAGGTGTGTGGCAGAGAACAAGAACAATTTACAAAAAAAGTAAAGAAAAGGTGGACCCTCATGAATATAATTTCTTTTACTAACATATATGTGTGTGTGTATGTATGTATACATATACATACACACACACATATATATGTTCTTGATCTAGTAATTTGTTGTTACATATTTTGAATCTTCCCAGATGTTCTTCTAGGCACATGGCATTGTTCTCTTTTGTTGTTTCATTTTGTTTTGTATTCGTTTTCTGTTTTTCTTTCTTCTTATTCTGCTTTTTTTTTTAAATAAAACAAATCTTTTTTTTAAAAAAAAAAAAAAAAAAGAACAACATGAAAATAGTTGACTTAGTTTGAGAGTTCAGCTTGTGACCATAGAACAGAGAAAAGCTATCTGGTTCAATACGGGAACTTGTTCTCATAACATGAAATCAACTAAGATTATTTGTTAGCAATTTTAAAAGCAGCTAAGTAATTGTACATGGTATTACTAATTAATAACCATTGCTGCTGTTTTTTTTAGCAATTGCCAATCTTATAGCTCATCATGGTCAGCATGAAGATCATCTTGAGTTTTCCAAGGTTTGTAGTCAGCTGGCATTTAGTCAGCTAGTATTTTATTTAGTGCCAATTATGTGTCAGGTATATGCTCATTGCTAGGGATACAAAGAAAGACACAAGAGCATCCTGCTGTCAATGGTCACCCAGGCTAGAAGAACATAAGCTCCCCAACAAGCCTGTGAAAATTGGAGAAACTTCATGTATACAGGCCTGGCAATAGCCTCTGTGTCATCCCATCTACATTCAAAGAACATCATCATCAAATGGACTATAGAATGAAAACTATTTTGACTACAAGTAGTATTAATAAATGACTGTCTATCAAGCTATTGTTTATACTCTGCATCAGCAGAAGGAGATCACATCAAGTATTAATGAATCTTAAAATATTAAGAAATTATGGATTATAATAGTCCTAACAATTATATGGTATTTTAAGGTTTTTGATGAGGCTCCACTGGCCCTGGAATCAAATTTGGCCTCAGTCACTTTCTAGCCTGGGCAAATCACAACCCTTTTGTCTCAGTTTCCTCATCTGTAAAATGAGGTTTTTTTTTTTTTCCTTTGCCAAGAAATTTCAAAATAGGGTCACAGTGAGAAATAACTGAACAACAACAAAAAAGGTCTTTGAAGTCTTTTTTTTCACAAATGAGTAATTTAAAAAAAGAATAATGAAAATATTTCTCAATGCACAAGGAAAAAGGATTTCATCTGGTAAATTTAAATGAATAATTTCCTACCTCATATGAATAGAGATTTTTTTCTAATTAAGATTTTTGCTAGAAACTAGTCTTTGATCTAAAACCTGACAATCTGCATGGAATTACAATGTAATTCCTGCTTGTCCCTCCCTCACCCAATAATGACTATTTTAGACTTGGAGCATTATCTTCTAAATAATGAGATCTGAAGAATATCATCAAACAAAATTTTATTTCTTTGAGAAGAGACAAAAATAGTGCAGTTATATAGTACCTAGTGAAGGCTTAGGGATAGGTTTTAAATGTCTCTCAACTTACTAGAATTTTTGCAGTTCTTCCCACATTTTCTAGTGACACAGAAATGATACAGCTGGTGTCAATGAAAATCTGTAGCCTGGAGGAATAACATAAAGAAAAGATCTAATATCAGTAGCAAAACTAGATATTCATTATTTATTATATGATGTAAGTTACTGGATTCCACTTTGAAATATGAATGCAAAATGCAGTTATTTAAAAGAAGTAACTTTTATTATTTTCCATTTCATAGCATGCTTAGAAAAATATACACTTAGCAATTTGGAGCTATGCTCAAAAAGTTGTCAAACTGTGCATACCCTTTGACCCAGCAGTGTTTCTACTGGGCTTATATCCCAAAGAGATCTTAGAGGAGGGAAAAGGCCCCACATGTGCAAGAATGTTTGTGGCAGCCCTTTTTGTAGTGGCTAGAAACTGGAAACTGAATGGATGCCCATCAATTGGAGAGTGGCTGAATAAATTATGGTATATGAATGTTATGGAATATTATTGCTCTGTAAGAAATGACAAGGAGGACGATTTCAGAGAGGCCTGGAGAGACTTGCATGAACTGATGCTGAGTGAAACGAGCAGAACCAGATCATCACACACAGCAACAATAGTATTACATGATGATCAATTCTGATGGACATGGCTCTCTGCAATAAAGAATTGTCTCAAACCAGTTCCAGTTGTTCACTGAAGAAAACTATATACACCCAGAGAGAGGGATATGAAATATGGACCACAACGTAACATTTTCATGATTTCTATTGACATTTGCTTGCATTGTGTTGCCTTTCTCTGATTCTTTTTTTTTTTCTTGTAGATAGGATTTTTCTTGCATAACTTCTCAAGCACTTCAACATTATTAACATGTAGTGGACTTCCTGCCATCTAGGGGAGGGGAGGGGACTGGGGGTAAAATTTGTAATGGAAAGCTTTGTAAAGATCAATGCTGGGGAACTACCCATACATATGTTATACAAATAAAAAGCTTTAATAAAAAAAAAAGAAAAATATACACTTAGAAATTAACCCATTAAAAGAAAAAGGTGAGAAGAGGAGAAACTGACTCTTAGGAGGCAGGTCCATTTAGGGAAACACTGCTTGATCTAGAGTCTAAGGATATCTCAGTTTGAATTTTATCTCTGATGATTATTGGCTGTGTGATCATAGATAAGTGGTCTACCTCTCTGAACTGGAGTTTTCTCATCTGGGGCTGAGGATGAGAATGTCCATCTGCATGCCATATAACTCAAATGATATGGTGTTCTACAAAGTCCTCTGTCAACATTGAAGTACCCTATAAATGCCAGCTATTGTTATTAAATTTTGGGAAGGATCTGGTTGTTAGTAATTCAAAGAAGGTTCCTACCTAATAAGATTTCTGAGGGTGCAATCTACCTCCCACCATTGCTATTTGTCAACAAATCCCTACTCTCTCATAGCATCCACAGGGAGAGAATGGCCAAAGCTGGAGATTCTAAAAGTCCACCTTTCTTTGGCATATCAATGAAGGTATCTGTATACCATATTAACATGCTAAAGAAGTTTGCAGAAATGTTATTGCAAAGACTGTCATAACTGACAATAAGGATAGTCCTCACCTCAATTTTCTCATTAGGCAGGAAATAAATAAATCTATGCAGACTAATTTAAAGGTATGAAGTGGTCACCTTCATGCACTTAAAATGAGGAGAGATAAAGAAAGAGACAGACAGAGAAGGGGAGAAAGAGGGATAGATGAAAGAAAGAAGGAAAGAGAGGAAAAAGAGAGGAAAAAAGTAGAAAATAAAGGAAAGGAAGAAGTGAGAAGGATGGAAGGGATATACAAAGAAACAGATAAGAAAAAGGAAAAAAAGGAGAAGAGAAATATTGAGGGATGCTATAAAGGTAACCAATCAAGCAGAAAACCTGAGAGATGTTCATTCCTTTTTCAGTTATGAGATAAAATAATTTAAAAAAAATAATCGTACATATGTCTCTGATCTTCAGATTAAAGCCAGGAAGAATGTGAAGGAAATAAATAGATAGGAAAGTATTTGAATCTCACCAATGAAGTGGATATTATTATTCTTTTATAAAAGAATAAACTAAATTTCACAAAGTGGCTTAAAATAATGCCCAGATAATATGAGATGCTTGATGATTACCTGATGACTGACTTGCCTCAAGTTCCACAATTAATGGCATGAAGAAGGATTTGGACCCAAGTTGTTTTTTTTGTTGTTGTTGTTGTTGTTTCAAAGTCCCAAACCATCCACTTCCGATTTGCCTTTTACTGGAGCCTTCACTGCACAAATGAGGAGTGTCACATTTAGAGCCAAAGGAAGTGACTTCAGATCTCAGCTTTGCCATTAACTGTCCTTAATCTTATGATTTATTCTCTCTGAATATGTTACCTCAACTATTAAATGAGAAGATTGTGCTAATCTCTAAAACCTCTTGATTCTATGATCCAAAAGAGATTAAGTAATCCATTCAAGGTCAAAGGACACAGGAATTCTTACTGTCCCTAGTTTAAGCACTTTACTTTGGAAGCATCTGCCTGTTTAATAAGATTAAATTATTTCATGGCTCTCTATTAAATGTAGAAATCCCACCTTCTTCCCAGTGTTTGTAATCTCTTCATAACATTGTATGCTTTCCTTTGATTCTACCCATCTGGTATCAACTCGAGGGTAGTATATCTTGCCTTTGTTCCCAGAGTAAGACTGACCCATGGACAATGGGAAAGAATTTCAGAACTGGCTGAAGCTAGATAGATTAAGGGAAGTCAGAGCTGCTCCTGATAACTGGTGTCAGGGTTGGAAAATATGGTTCTAAAGTTTCTCTTGTCTTTATTCTCAAGAAAGACATTGAGAAAAAAGGTACTATCATGACATTAGATTGAATTGAGAATTTAATTGTCTATCTGAGGAGGTTATTTTTCATCCTTTAAGCCAGAAGTGTCAGACATATAGTCCAAAATATTCAGTCTGTCATACAGCCAGAACTAGGCTATAATGTTTCCCTATTGCCTAGTGTAGATTGTCAAATCCAAATTAGGAAATATTTAACAAAATAAATGAAAATGCAATAGAATATATCTACTATTAATAGGTTGCTTTGTAGTCAATCTGTAGCCCACAGGAATTCTTATGTATATATTATTGGCCTCCATTTTTATTTGGATTTGACAATCTACACTAGGCAATAGGGAAACATTATAGCTATTGGTAGACAAGTAACATGGTCAGACTAATGAATTCAAGAGATTATTTTTTTCCATTTCTAGGGAATGTGGATTGGAGAGGGGAGATAATAGAGGCAGAAAAATCAGTGGCAGTACAGTTGGAATCTATTCAGGATATATCCGAATTGATGACCTTTCTGATAAGAGGAGACCTTTTCAGTGATTGGAATAGTGGTATAATGGAAAAATGTAAGTTAATAACATCAGAGAATGAAATTCCAGATTTGCCATTTAATATTTTTGTGACTTTGGACATGCCATTTCACCTTTTAAAACTTCAGTATTCTAATATGTATAATAAAAAAGGGATTGAACTCCATCAGTTCTGGGGTCCCACTGAAGCTAGATTGTATAGTAGGTAGAGCACATGGTTTGCAGTCAGTTTAAATTTAACTTTAGACCCTTGATAGATGTGTGACTCTGATTAAGTCAGGTAACCACGGTTTCCCTTAATTTCCTTAACTGTAAAATCAAGATAATCATAGTACCTATCTCCCAGAGTGGTTGTAAAGATCAAATGAATGGATTTATAAAGTTCTTAGTATAATACAAAGCATATAGTATCCTTTTGCAATATTTCTCTCCAGATCCTTGGAGGGAGTGTACAGAAATATGTATAGGTATATTTATGTAGCTATATATACCTGTCTTGTCATGTTTATTAAACAAGAGTTACCTATCCTTCAATTGACCATGCAGAGTGTAACTACTTCTGGCTCTAGACAACAATATAGAAGCTTCAGTAACTCATTGCTGAACAATTTACACTGTGAAATAATGCCCTTATTTGCTATGGAGTTGATTATATTTTATCTTATTAAATTCATTTCAAGACTCTGTTCAGAGCTTTAGGGATCCTAAATCTATCATTTTACTTAAATATATATATATGCATACATATATACATATTAAATATATATATATATATCCATTCCTATTTTTAGTAATCTGAAAATTTGATAAATATGTATCTATTTCAATATCTAAGGCTTTGCTAAATTAAACACACACACACACACATAATACTGAACACATATCTCTATGACACTGTACTAGAGACCTCTTTCAAAAATTAGATAAAAAACAATTAATAACTATTCTTTGGAGCTAGTTACAAATTCTCTGTCTACAGAATTATATTATCATTTGGCTAATATCTCTTTATAATTGTAAAAATAATTACATACATTTGTATATTAATATATTTTGTAAATCACAATTATCATAACAACTTTGTTATGTGAGTTAGATAGTGCTTATGTTATTTGGCACTCTTTAGCACATTGGGGGAAATGAGACATAGAAATTTTAACTGACTTTTCCAAGTTCACACAGCAAGCAAATGTTGGAGGTCGGACTCAAAATCTAAATGCAAAATCATTGTTCTTTCCACTTCTCTTAATTCAGATTTTGTAATCCGTAAAAGGAATATAACATCTGCCCTTTCTAACTCCTAGAACTATCAAGAAAAAGAGGAAAAATTAAATGATGTGACAACATAATGCGCACCCTCTTCAAAATGTAGTTATACCTTTTAATATATCATCATCATCATATTTTTAATGACTTAAGGAATAAATTTCAATGTCAAGAAATTTGTGACTAACCTTAAACTATAATTCCTTTTTGGTGACTGATGCTAAACAAAGTTTGAGGTAGGCAAAGCTTGGCTTGGCTACCTCCCCAATATTTTTTCTAAGATCCATTCATCTCCAAGTGTTTCTTTATTCTGTTCCTTTCTATTCTTTCCCCCTTTCCCCTCTACTTATTCCTCTAGGACTTTGATCTTGACCATAATATTAGATATTGACTATTAGCCTTAAGGGCTTATAAGGCTTAAAGAGGAATACCCTTTAGTCCTCTAGTTGAAAAATCAAGATAAGATTTTTTTTCAGGCATTTTAACTAACTTTAGTTTGTTGATGTAAAAACAGGTGGAAATGCCAAGACATGTGGCTTTCTAGGTCACAGCTAACTTGGGTCCAAAGCACTGAGATTTTTCTTGGGATTTACAGTGACACATGAAGTAAACAAGCTACTCATATGCCTCTACTGATGTACTTACCTAGGATGAAAAGACCGTAGGGCATTTGTGCATGAAGCCGTCACAAATAAACTAGATAAAAATGCATTTCTGGATTGGTACAATTTCTTTGGTCTCTTATTTTTTTTTGCTTTTCTCTTTCGGAAATCACCAGTTACTCTGATAGTTTTAAATGGTGTGGCCACTACCACTACCCTTCTTAGGGGAAAAGGGTAAGATCTAATTGAACTATATCTCTTTGAAAATGCTTATGTATTATTAGATGATTCTTAAACATGTAAAAACCCTTAAAAGCCAATAAGAATAAATCTGAAATGATTAAAATATGTGTTTGAGAAGAACATATTTGGGACTAAGAGATCTTTCCCAACACTCCTCAAATAAAAATACATCAGCGACCTTTTCCCATGTTATTAAGACAGTTTCTACCATTATCTCATTAGTAGAAATAAGATTGATCATTGTGATCTGTTGTATATATGAAAGCACAGGCATCTTACTCTCAATAAAAACTGTATCATATTGCACTGAAAATATCATGATCCCAAATTAAGGAGAGAATTGCCCAAATACAATTCTACTACTTCCAAATGGGCTGTGAATTTTGAGTTAGTATAATAAGTTTTTTTCAGCCTCAAATATATGAAATTAAATGATTAACATCAATGGATTCTGCAAATGTGGGCTGGAATGCATTGAGGAGAGTCAAAATGTTAGTTTGTAGTAGGCATCTTAGTATGTCCTAGAAAAGGGAATAATAAAAGACTTCAATCTTGGGCTGTCAAACTTTCTCAAACCATGGATATTTTGAATGTTCCCTATTTTCTCTTATAAAAATAAACATTAAAATGGAGGAAAAAAATCTATCCTCATTAGAGTACCAGAACAAAGGAATGTGGAATTTTCCATATTATGGCACTATTTTAAGAATAAAAAACTTCACATAAAAAAGATATGACTATATTTTATGTACTAATACAAAATAGAGATTAAATGGAAGGAAAAAGTTGAGAACAGAAAAAAATATGGAAAACACTTAACCCCATAGTCTGTGAATAGATTAAAAGAAAACCTCTAAGAATGTTTCTGAGTCTAGAAACTTTCATTTCATTGATGAGAATTTGTCTGGACAATGTAAAAATTGTCAGAGATTTAAAGGTATCTTTTGGTTTGAATTATGCTATGCTATGATATGCTGCTGATAATAATATAACTAAGGATGCTAGCTGTCATTGTGTTCATGTTTGTTCATGGTCATCACTGCTCCCATCACTATCATTAGCATTATGACTATCATAAAGCAATATTGAGTCAGTATTATGTCCACATTGTACACACACACATGTATGTATATATGTATGTATTGTATGTGATGCTAGGTGTTGGAATTCCCACTCTCAAAAGGCTTATAATTTAATAAAGAAACAAGTTCTTTACATATGAATGTGTGTATGTATATAGGTGTTTAAAAGATTTATTTGAGAGAAATTTGTAGGATGAATTGGATGGCAGAGAAGAGACATGGGGATTATTCTGACAATCCATGTATTATGGGATTGTTGTTGCTGTTTAGTTGTTTCATTCATGTTGGACTCTTTATGACCTCATTCGAGATTTTCTTGACAAAGATAGTGGAACGATTTAGTGTTTCTTTCTCCAGCTCATTTTACAGCTAAGGAAACTGAGGCAGCCAGGTTAAATGACTTGCCATGGGTCAGGTAACTAGTAAGTGTCTGAGGTTGGATTAAAATTCAGGTCCTCCTGACCCCAGGGCTCTTGCTCTATCCACTGTGCCACTTCGTTGTCCAGTGTCATCCGAGAAGGGTCATCAAAGTAAATAGGAAGCAGGTAGTAGATATGCAGCTCTTAAAGCCCTCCCTTCCTCTTCCCTATAATTCAAAAACTACAAATTTCATAATGATTGTGGATCTGCTTTGATAGAGAGGGTTTTCTCCTTGACAGTTTGCTATATTGATGAAACATTAAGTTAGGACCAAAAAATGATCTTGTCTATTAATAAAATAATGAAAGTGTCATTAATTCAGAAGCCACTATAATTCTTACCAAGCACCATTTATGCTTTTATAAAGGGGAGGAGGAAGTAAAATATGAGAAAAGTTTTTAGAATTCTCTGTCTCTGAAAATTTTAGGTGTTTGAATGCTACTTTAATCTCTTTAAGACCAACAGGTCATTTGGATAAATGTATTGGTTATATCCAAAGGTGACTATTGTTATATAGTATGCTTGGACCTGGGTTAGAGTGGTTGAAACTTATATAGACTGACTGCTATAATTTGCCTTCTAGCCAATATTAAATGGTTGGGAGAAAGATGTACTTAAAGATAACATTTAAATAAAGATGAGGTCCTTAATCCTAAAGCTGGGTTTTAGAGATAGATTCCTATTCCTTCCTGCACAGGGTTAAATTTGCAAAGCTGGATGTCCTTAGATTTAACATAGTAATTTTTTTAAAGTTATGATTCAAGGCTTGAGAACTCCTAAGTACTATGTAAACTTGTAGGTATTATACAGTGTCAATAATTATTATTATACCATAATCCCTTGTTTAAAGACATCTGTTTGCTTAACTTATACCAACTATGTGTTACCTTAACATTTTAGAATATATTTGTTGAGTATGCATGGAACCTGGATTCCTTTTAAAAGTCAAGTTGCTGATTCTGTTGTGTTGGAAACTGAGGGAAGGAGTTAACTGCAGTCCTCTGAGGTGGTATGAGCGTAATCCCCGGAATATAAAAGAGCAGCCCAAAGTGGAATCCTTGTTAAGAAGAGAAGAGCAGAAGGGAAGAAATTGGTTCAGGAAAAAAAGCTCAAAGAAAGTGAAATTTTGCTCCAAAAGTATAGTTAGATGTTGGCTGCAGCCAGTAAAAAGAATACTTTCTGTTCTGATAATCAAGGAAGAATCAAAGAAGAGCTATTGAACTCCTTGGTTTTGAAGCACAGACAAGCAGGACAGCTTTGAAAATAATGTTAAATTTGTTGTATACTTTAGATGAACTATGATGTATGCGGTATAGTCAGGGACCCATACGCAATCTTTAATTGTATTCCTTTATTGGTCATGCAAATGATCATTTGATCTAATGTTTACATTCAGAATACAGTACATATACATATGTATACATATGTATATGTACACACACATATATGATGGAAAATCGTTTGTCTTTTGTAAAATAGGTAGTTGAAGTAATTTTGAGAAGAGGTATGTATCCAGAAATCACTGCATATAAAGATGAAAAGCAACAATAAAACTTTTTTTAAAGCAAAAATAAAGATTTTTTTTTTTTTTGCTGAGGCAATTGGGGTTAAGTGACTTGCCCAGGGTCACACAGCTGTTACGTAAGATATTACTTTTTAAAAAGGAAATACACCACTAATGAATTGTTGGTGGAATTGTGAAATGATCCTACCACTCTGGAAAGAAATCTGGAACCATGCCCAAAAGGCTATAAAATTGTGCATATGCTTTGACTCAAGAGTGCCATTACTGGGTCTGTATCCCTAGGAAATCTTAAAGGAGGGAAAAAGACCCATTTGTGCAAAAATGTTTGTTGCAGCTCTTTTTGTGGTAGCAAAGAATTGGAAAATGAATAGATGCCTGTCAATTGGGGAAAGGATGAACAAGTATTGGTATATGAAGATAATGGAGTTCATTATTCTATAAAAAATGATGAACAAGCTGATTTTAGAAAGTCCTAGAAAAATGTACATGAACTGATACTGAGGGAAACAAGCAGAATCAGCACTACATTGTTCACAATATTAGCAAGAATGTGAGATGATCAACTATGAATGGCTTGGTTCTTCTCAGTGGTTCAGTGATCCAATATTATTCCAATAGACTTTGGACAGAAAATGCCATCTGCATTTAGAAAAAGAGCTAAGGATACTGAATGTAAATCAACTCATGCTTTGTTCTCTTCTTTTTTCCGTTTTTTTTTTTTTAATTTTTCCATGGTTTTTCCTTTTGCTCTGATTTTTCTCTCCCAATATGATTCATAAAGTTTATTAAAAACCAAATATAAATGGGAGAGATAACACTTAACATCTTTATTTGCATTTATTTAAGGGATGGCTCTAAGAAATTTTGCAAATGGTTGAGAGAATACCTAAAGGAAGAATCTAAAGATTTAAAAAGCCAGGGGTACTGAGAACAAATTTTGCCTAGACTTCTCTATCTCCCCTGGTGCCTTATGACAGTGCAGTCTTCTAATTGTCTAATGAAGATTGGATAAGAATCATCATATATTTATTTCTTGTTGTGTACTTTAAGTTAATATGGTACTATTGTTTAAGTAGAGACCAGGATGACAAGTGTCATAGAAATATCCACATACACAATTGCACAGTTAACAAAAGCTGAAGAACATGCTTAAAATCATGGAATCCTAGCTTACTGAGAGGGATTACCTTCTATTGTGTTCTCACATCATCACAATGAAAGCTATAATTAATTAAACCTTGTCAAGGTTATAGGCAAACTAAAAGGCCCACAATCCTTCCTTTCTCTGTAAACCTTCATTCAGGTTTTTATAAAAGTATCTGGTATTGTTGTTCAAAGACTTGGAAAAAAAATACACTTTTCTCTATAGCTCAAGTCTTTTAATTTGGAAGAGGAACAAAGTGATTAATATAACCTGAGGAAACATTTCCCTGCAGTAACCAACAATTAGGAAATTTAAATTGAGATGAAATTTTCAAAGTTAAAAAACATGTAGTGAAAGTGATTGTGGAATTGGGGTGGTTCAACAATATTCTCTTCAGCATCCTTCTTTTTTCCCTTCTGAGTGACCATTTCCCTTCTGTTAGACTCAATAAAGCATGACAAAGTTGTTTACAATTTTTACAATAGTAGACAGCTGAGTACTATTACCTACTCAGAAGCTAATTTTGCACCTTTTATAAATTACTTTTATTGATCCTCAGTTTCCTCATTTAATAAAAGTATTCAATTGAAGAATCCAGTTGGTCCCCTTAGCTCTAACATAAAAATCTAGAAAATCTAAAGATCTGGGTTGGGTCTTAAAGAATGAATAGCATTTTCATACTCAGAGAAAAATGAAGAAGTAAAAGAAATCATTCAAAGTAGAGTCAATTCTATAGACTAAAAGGTTGAATCTCTAAAGATGGGATTTTAGACCTCAGAGTCAGACAACTATGATTTGAGGACTACTTCTTGATACTCTTTTCTTTGTTTCTAGGGGCATTACTCTCTCCTGGCTTACTTACCACCTATCTGACTGCTTCTTCTCCATCTCCTTTGCTGGATCTTCCTCAGATCATTGTATATGTCCTTCAGGGGTCTATCCCCAGATCTCTTTTCTTATCTCTCTATTGGTACTTCATTTGGTGATCTCATCAGAAAACATAGATTTAATTATCATTTCTATGTTAATGATTCTCAAATCTAACTCTTCTGCCCTACTGTTTCTGCTGACCTCTGATCTCATGACTTCAACTGACTTTCAGTTGACTGAACTGTTCAGTTCAGTTGACTGGTTGTTCAATAGACATTTTAAATTCAGTTATGTCTAAAGTAGAATTCATTATCTTTCCCCATAAACTCCTTATCATCCTTCTTACTGTAGAGGACAGCACTATCTTCCCAGTTCCTTAGGCTTCCAACTTCTTTGCCTATCTTTATAATGCTAATTTCTCTCTCTCTCTCTCTCTCTCTCTCTCTCTCTCTCTCTCTCTCTCTCTCTCTCTCTCTCTCTCTCTCTCTCTCTCTGTCTCTCTCTATTATATCATTTCTAGAATTATGTCAAATCACATAAAAATAACTGATATTTATTAGGAAATTTTGGTGCATTTCCATTCCTAATGCTAAATTTTGGTGTTAGGGATATTATTTTTACAGTATTAAAAATGACCTTTCTATTCCTATCCTTTATAGTTTGTTTGTTTGTTTTCCTAAGCAAAAATGAGTGTTGTATTTCGTCCAAGAATTTTTCGGAATGAATCAATATCATGTGGCTCTGGGCATTTTTGGTTAATTATATCAATGGTTTTCCCTAATGTTGTTCCACCTTAGTATCCCCTGGTATAATAGTAAATATTAAAACAACAACAACAAAAACCTTGGAGGTCTTTTCTAACTATAAGATTCTGGGATTCTGTGCATTGTTGGTTACAAAGTAATAGAAGTAATTTTTTTTCCCCTAAATAAAATTTTAGAGTAACAGATGGTGTGTCAAAAGACCAACATAATCCAGCCCTGGGTCACAAGGAAGAAGAGATAGGCATATAATGTCTGTTTATCAATGATTTACTATTTCCTTTCCAAAGCTTAATCTGTGTCTCCAGGACAATATTGAGATTATTTGAAAGTGGAACAACAAAAAATTAGAATTGCTAACTGGTAGTTTAACTTAACAAATGACTTTGAAAGTACTCTCCCTGAATAGCAGATTGCAAAAACTTCACATGAAGGGAGGTAGGATTACATGGACAAAAATTATGTGATGCTTTAAAGAATGGAATTTTGAAGAAATGAAAAAAAAATCAAGAAAAAAGCATGAATCTCCAAAGATAAAATGTGGATGCACAGGAAATTAATTTATCAACTTAGAATTTCAAAAGGATGTGTTCAGAAAATATGAACAAGGAGAGGTAATGGAAATTAACTGTAAAAGCATGATATGGGCCCATGGCTCTAGAGAAGATTTTTGAGAGTTCCTTGGACAGTAAGTAGATAAATTAAATCTATACTTAAAGAAATACATTATGGGGTAGCTAGGTGGCACAGAGGATAGAGCACCATTCCTGAAAGAAGGAGAACCTGAATTCAAATTTGGGCTCAGATACTTAACACTTCCTAGCTGTATGACCCTGGGCAAGTCACTTAACCCCAATTGCTGTGGGGGAGGGGGAGGAAAGGGGGAAGATTCAGGTTGTTCACTGGAGGTTCAAGTGATAAAATAGAAGCTTAAATACTTTAACCACATAATAAGAATACAGAACTCAGGACAAAAGACCCTTATATTGGAAAAAAATGAATTCAAAAGGAAAAGAGGAAAGCAGAGGAGGAGATGGGTAGATAATATATTGGAAACAATGAACATGAATTTGGACAATCTTGAAGAGATAGTATGGATAGAAGGACCTCTTGTGTTATGGTCCATGGATTCACAAAGAGTCAGATAAGACTTACTGAACAGTAACATGGTCCTGTGAGTACAAAAGCTCCCAATGAGAAAAAAAGGGAATGAAAGCAACAATAACAACAACAGCTAGAATCAATGATGAGGAAAAGAAGAGAATAAAGAAAGGATTGGACCCCTGCTTTGAGTCACCAGGACTATAATATTGAAAGATTATATGTTTTCTTTACCAAGAAAAATGTCTTTAGAAAGGAAACTAGAACAAACATGGCCAAAAGGTAATAAATACCTAGGATAAGATAGGAAGATGTTACCAAGCTACCCTCCATGAGCATGTTCCTCCAATGAACTAGATCATTAAATACTGAAAGAACTGGAATCTTTGATTGCTAAATCATTGTCAATTATCTTTGGAATATTAATTGAAAATGGGAAAATATCATAGAACTGATAAAAATAAAATATCCTGATTTTCATAAAAAAAAGATTGCAGAATCCATTACTGAAAAAAGGCTTTTACTTATATAGTAGATATAATAAATTCATTTGAACTATTAGAATTTTTTAATAGTATTTTATTTTTCCCGCAGTTACATATCAAGAACATTTTTAGCATTCAGTTTTATATGATTTTGAGTTCCAATTTTTTCCCTTTACTCTTCCAAAGATGGTAGACAGTTTAATATCTATCATGTGTGTGCTATCATGTAAATTTATTTCTATGTTAGTCACAGTTATGAAAAAAGAAACAGGTTAAAAGGGAAGAATGATGCAAAAATAATGAGTGAAAAAAAAACAAACTGTTTTAATCTGCTTCCATTACTTCTTTATCTGGATATGCAGATATTTTCCTTCTTGAGTCCTTTGTACTTATCTTGGATCATAGTGTCATTGAGAAGAACTGTCTATTAAGGACTATGCCTAAGTGTGAAGGGGTCTGTCAGTTCTCCAGAAAGACCCCACATGTGTGAATTATAACACATTTGAAGGAATTGCAAAGCAGCCTTTATTGAAGCAGATGTTGCTTGTGAATTGGGAATGAAATAAATTGGAGGCAAGAGGGAAGAGGAGGGAGGTCAGAGGAGGGAAGTCAGAGGATGCAACTGCCTCTCAGTCTCCTTGTATTGTTATCATCCTCTCATATAAAGGGATCTATTCTGCTGGACAGAAGTAGATCCCCAGCAGCCACTAGCAGGTTGCTACCATAAAAAAGTAATTTGTAATTATCATCACACAATGTTACTAATACTGTGTACAGTGTTTTAGTGTTCTGCTCATTTTACTTTGTATCAGTTCATATAAGACTTCCCAGGTTTTTCTGAAATCTTCTTGTTCATCATTTCTTATTATACTATAATATTCCGTTACATTCATATACCACAGCTTGTTCGACAATCTATTAATTGATGGGCATCCCCTCAATGTCTCACATTTTAGCACCACAGAAAGGGCTGCTATAAATATTTTTGCACCTATAGGTCCTTTCTCCCTTTTTTATGATTTCTTTGGGATACAGACCTAATAGTGATATTACTGTTATGTTGTAGCATAGTTCCAAATAGCTTTCCAAATTGGTTGGATCAACTCCACCAATGCACTAGTATCCCAATTTCCCGACATCCTCTCCAACATTTATCATTTTCCCTTTCTGTCATATTAGTCAATATGAAAAGTATGAAGTGGTATCTCAGAGTTGTTTTAATTTGCATTTCTCTCATCAAAAGTGATTTAGAGCACTTCTTGTGCCTATATGGCTTCTATTTCTTCATCTAAAAGCTGCCTCTTCATATCCTTTGACTTATTAATTAGTATACTAAAATATATTACTAAATTAGTGGCTAGTGAATATCTTAAAATCTACTGAAATGGGAACAATTTTGAGTTCTTCCTTCTAAATCAAGAACTAGTCCAATCCTTCCACATAACTCTTATGTTGACACTTACAGAGCCCTATCTTGTCTCCCCTCTAAGTCTTCACTAAAATATCTTAGATAGACATCCCACATGCTTTTAGCTCATCCTCTAATGACATTTTCTTAGATCTCTTTCGCACAGTAGTGGCCTTCCTCTGAATGATCTTCAGCTTATAAATATCCTTCTAGCCAAGCCTTGTAAGCTATATGTACATTATACCTTAGCAACTAGAAATAAACTATGAATAGCATTAGTATAAGTGCTAAAACTCTATCCATTGTAATTGATGTCAACTTGCTGTGTTCCTGAATGACATCAAATGATCAAGTAGAAACATAACTGTGCATTACTTCTGAAACATATTTTGAAATGAAGATTACAGATTGTTTTGAAGGTGGTGCATCAGGGTTCTCTCTCAAGTCTGGAGATCCTTTCTCTCTTTCTCCCTATCTCTACCATCCAAAGTGGTTTATTCCACATAAGAGTTTCTCATCAAGTATAGAAATGATTATGAGAATCTACCTGGTTTTCTTACCAGCTTGTTTTAGCCTCAATTTACTATTGCTTTTCAGTTGTCAGCATTAAATATGATTTGCCACATCAGCCCATTTTTAGAACAAATGCAAATCCTCATGAATTCCACATATAATTTCTGGATTCCCTCTGTCCCTTTCAGTTCTGCATTATCAGCAAATCTGACTCTGCTTATTTAGGGGCTCTGCTCTCAGTAAAGATTTTGATTTGTTTAAAAGCAGAGTCTAAGACAGGACATTTTCAATTAGACACTGTTCCGTAGTGCCTTTCCTATGTATGCTCCAGCAGGGACATTTTGAGTTGGAATGACTGTGTTCCCAACCTCTAACAGGGTTTTACTGCCATAGCATTTAACACAAAGAATACAAAGAATTGGCGTTTTGGTGGATCTTTGTATGTGGGAGTGAGGATAAAGGAAATACTCTGTGTAATTATTTTTTTTTTATTCTCTATTTCAGCATTTGATTATTCCCTGCAACCTTATTGTATTTTACTATGGCTTCATCTGATTTTCTCTTTAGGTGTCGTATTCTTAAAGAGTGTCTTGAATGTGTATTCCTTGAAACAATTTTTATAAGTATGTTAGTACTATTCTTTCATAATTTAGCAGCTCTCTTTCCCTTAGGTAACCATTTTAACATCATTCTGTTTTTTAGAGAGCATTTTAATCATTATTTTGCTTTCTCAAATCATACCAATATAGCTTCCAGGCATCAAAAATCAATTTTTTTCCTCCTTTTCTGTAGGTCATGGCTAGATGTATGTTTAGTTTTATTTTCAAAGTAAGAAATACTCTTAAAATTTGTGACTGGGGAAAAAAACTATTTTTTAAAAATATAATCAGAACACAACTGCTTGCCATATAACATTTAAATAAAAATATCTTAATATTCTCCAACATTAGAGCAAAATAAAAAACAGAGACTGGGAGGAGAGAGGGAAGAAAATAAAAAATCATTGAGCACTTATTGTCACCAAGCACTGGGTTAAGCATCTTACAAATATGAGTTCTTTTGATCCTCATTACAACTCTGTGAGGGTAAGTGCCATTATCTCCACTGTATACATTCCAGCTTTTAAAACTATGATTTGTGACCCCATATGGAATATGCAGTTGGAGGTTGAGAATTTATGATTTATCATCAGTAAATGTTTGATTTATATACCTATTTGATATATCTATATACCCAGAATCACATAAAAATTGCTTGGGTGAAAAGAAGTCATGGATGGAAAAAGTTTAATAAGTCCTGGTATAGATTAACAAACTGCCTCAGAAATTGACTTACTTGGATTTACACAGCTAGTGAGTTTTTGAAGCCATATTTGAACTCAGGTCTTCTGACTCCAGGCCTAGTGCTCTGAGGAGCACTTAGTTGCCTAATATGGAAAGGGACATGATCTATGGCTATTTGTTTCCTATAATATAGGTTAAGATTTCTGGAGCCAGGAAGCTGGAAAAGACTATATTTGCATAATTTTTACACAAGGAAGTACCAGAAGCATTAAGCTGATGGCCAACAGCTAGAAAAATGCTGTTCCCAAAGAACAGTACTAAGCCATATTAAGATTGTAGAAGTAAAAATCGGGGGCACATAAAAGTGTAAGTTCTAATCTACATCAGAGGTTTCTTTTTTAATTAAAGCTTTTTATTTTTCAAAACATATGCATGGATAATTGTTCAACATTAACCCTTGCAAAACCTTGTGTTCCAGTTTCCCCTCCTTTCTCCCACCCCTTCCCCAGATGGCAAGTAGTTCAATATATGCTAAACATGATAGAAGTATATGTTACATATAATATATGCATACATATTTATACAATTACCTTGCTGCACAAGAAAAATTAAATCAAACCAGAAAAAAAGAAAAAAGAAAATAAAATGCAAGCAAGCAACAACAAAAAGTGAAAATGCTATATGGTGATCCATACTCAGTCCCCACAATCCTTTCTCTGGATGTAGATGGCTCTCTCCATCACAAGACCACTGGAACTGGCCTGAATCATCTCATTGTTGAAGAGAGCCATGTCTATCAGAATTGATCATTGTATAATCTTGTTGTTGCTATGTATGATGATCTCTTGGTTCTGCTCACTTCATTTAGCATCAGTTCATGTAAGTCTCTCCAGGCCTCTCTGAAATTATCCTGCTGGTCATTTCTTTTTTTCTTTTTTTTTTTAATTAAAGCTTTTTATTTGTATAACATATATATGGGTAGTTCCTCAACATTGATCTTTACAAAGCTTTTCATTACAAATTTTACCCCCAGTCCCCTCCCCTCCCCTAGATGGCAGGAAGTCCACTACATGTTAATAATGTTGAAATGCTTGAAAAGTTATGCAAGAAAAATCCTATCTACAAGAAAAAAAAAGAATCAGAGAAAGGCAACACAATGCAAGCAAATGTCAATAGAGATCATGAAAATGTTACGTTGTGGTCCATATTTCATTTCCTTCTCTCTGGGTGTATATGGTTTTCTTCAGTGAACAATTGGAACTGGTTTGAGACAATTCTTTGTTGCAGAGAGCTATGTCCATCAGAATTGATCATCATGTAATACTCTTGTTGTGTATGATGATCTCCTGGTTCTGCTCGTTTCACTCAGCATCAGTTCATGCAAGTCCCTCCAGGCCTCTCTGAAATCGTCCTGCTGGTCATTTCTTACAGAACAATAATATTCCATGACATTCATATACCATAACTTATTCAGCCATTCCCCAACTGATGGGCATCCACTCAGTTTCCAGTTTCTGACCACAACAAAAAAGGTTGCCACAAACATTTTTTTTCAGCAGAGTGATTCTAGCAAAACAAATGGAAGGATGAAATAAAGGTGTAAGGCAAGAGGCTAAGTTGGAGACTGATGTAGTCTATGATAGTCACAATTTATATTGATGTGTATGTATGTATATACCCATGTGCAGAGGTTTGCTTTGCTTTTCCTAAAGGAGTTTTAGCTGTGCTGTATCTTAGCATTACTTGTAGTCTCATACCCAGAGGAAATGACCGTCTCTGAAATAATAGTGGATAGCCACACAGAGCAAAATAGATATCACTACATGAACAACAGAATACTTTAACTAATTAGTCTACATTAAGCCTCAAAGTTCAGCCCATTCATTGTCTTTGTAACCTTAAAAAGTTTAGTATCTAGGGAGCTGGTTCTACTCCAAAATAATCAACATTTATCACCTGTATTCCTTCTTTCCTCTTGGAATACAAATGAACAACAATAATGTACAAGTTGTGGAAGACTGGGAAAAAAAAGATAATCCTCTCTCATTGATTTTTTTAAGTGCCCAAGAAATTTGGCTATACTCAAAGCAAGTTGCTTGACTTAACTGGATTTTTGGATCCACCTGCTCTACAATTTGGAAGTCCAAGTGGATTTGGGAATCAAAGGATAATCTCTGAAGTTTGAATTTGGTCTAGAATAGTAATGAGAACCCTTTAACTACCATAACATTTTTTTCCCATCCCTCTCCAAATTTTAATTAATTCTGGTCTTCAAGACTCCTGGTGATAGGTGGCCATAAATTTCTTGATTCTAAAACCTTTGTGATTTGGAAGTTGAGTTCTGAGCTACCTGAGGAAACTGTGAATTTTCTACAACTTAATTTGACACCTTTAGGACTATTCATATAATCAGTGCTCAAATATCATTTATGTGATACTATTATATATTTGTATAACAAATTAACCAGAACCCAAAGAACATTTCTTTTGTCCCGCCCTATGTAAATTTTAATCACAATCAATAACTACAACTAAAAGGGACATTTATCTATTCCTTTTGTTACAGATGAAGAAACTGAACCCCAGAAAAATGATGTGACTTGTGAAGGTCAACAAAACAGAAAGTAGCATTACTATTGTTCTTTTAAAAAAATAAAGTTCATTAATGCTTTTAAAAAATCATAACAGCTTCATATCAACAACTCTTAAAGCAAATATACTCTCAGAATTTTCCCTTATAATAAAGGAAAATAATTAAAGCAAATTATCAAACAGCATATATAATATTCCTCACCCTTAGAATATCACCTTTCTTCTGGAAGAAAAGAGATTTTAGCATTTTTTATTTAATTAAAGGTTTCCTTCCAAAATGTCATAATATGTTATTATTTAAGAAATTTCCCTCACAAATTTCCCAACACACTTTGCCATGCATTCTTATACTTAAAAAATTTAAAAATTAAAAAGAGGGAACATATCAGAAATCATATCTTTGTTCTTATGTAACTTTGGGGTTTCTGTTCTCAGTGAACATATTATTTAGTTAATGTTAAAACTTATTTTGTTATGAGCAACTCTAGCTTCAAAAATCATATAGATTAGCTACTTGTTTATTAATTATAACATTTCTTCTAAAGTTATACACAAAGTAGAACATGCTTTTGATGAAAGGAATCCATTTTTTGCTTTGTCCATAAGTTGCCATCTTTGTTATATAAAATATAAATTATTTTAAAATTATCAGCATGACCCTTTGGTTCAGGATCCAAAGGAGTTATACTGATAATTTTCAACATTTTATTTTATTCTCAAAGAGCTCTTCTGCTGATGGTGATGTTGTCTGAACATCTTGTGATGAAAGAATGAGATTACTGAAGTCAACATTTCATCCATATGTCAGAAAATAGGGGCTTGATTGCTACCCTTCTATTTCTTAGCTTCTTTCATTTGGCCTTGGGTTTATGGCTGCCTGGATTTGCACTTGGTTTGTATACTTGTTTTCGGGAGGGAAGGAGGAGACCATAGAGATGGGAGAAAGACAGAAGGAAAGACAGGAGAAAGAAACTGAGGAGGAAAGGATGAAGTCAGAGAGGCAGAAACAGAAGGAGGGAGACAGAAACAGAATGAGACTGGGGGGTAGGGGTGAAAGTGCCATAGATAATAACTCTTTCTTTATGTCACTCTTTATGCTCTTTCTTATCCCAGGCACTAACTCCATATCCCTCCTTTCAGTTTTTCTTGCAATGCATAAAAAATCAGACCTAATTCACTGCTCACTTTGGGGCCCACAAATCCTGTAGTTAAAACCAACATTGTGACTTCAGTATCATTATCTCTGGTTTTATATTGCTTTTTCCCCTCTCTTCATTCATAGTACTCTGGGACTTGCAGATCAAAGAATATGTCACATAAGGAAGCATAAATCCTTCTTTCTCCTTTTACAAGTCCTGGGTCTTAGCTATACACCAAGAAGTATACTGTCTGTTCCACAGAAAGAATCAACTCACTATTTAGCATGTTGTCTGGTTGCTGTCTATGGATAGCCCAGAGAAAAGCTACAGAAGCAATAATTTTCCATAAATATTCCTGAATCACAACTTAAAACTTTTACTTCTTTTTTGCTTTTTTAAAAAAAAATGTAGCAATGTCCTCTGTAGCAATTGTAATAATGACCTTCTGATACCCAAGAACTTAATTATTTCTTATAAGAATCTTAGAACAGACCTCATCTATCTCAACATTTTTATTTTACAAAAATTGGAAAATGACTTCCAAGGAGATAGTGAACTAGACCAGTTTTTACAGATAGTGATTAGGAGAATTGAGATTTGAGCCCAGGTTTTCTAACTCCAAATCTAGTACTTTTTTCTTTAAACTGGATCAAGCTTGTAGCCTCTTGGTTAGAAAGAGGCAGAGAGGAGACTAGTGCCTTGAAGATTCATTCTCCTTCTATCTTATGATTAACCATTAAAGAATCACTAATATTTTGGTATCAAATGCCTAGTTTCAGTAAGAGCTTTTACAATTCAAAATGTTTTTTTTTTCTCTAATTCTAACTCAAGGGTCCTATCTATTGCCATTGGTTTTCTTTTCATATGTGTTTGTCTACATATGCAAGCACATGTACATCTTTATTTATATATACTTTTCTTTTCATACATATGTATATATATACATATGCAATTTTTTACTTACTTAAAACTCATATGGAATAAGAAAAAATAAAATAGAAAAAGAAAGACAGAAAAAGAAAACAAACAAGCAATAATATTGTTATGTGCCCAGCAGAATATCAGGGAGAATTCAAAAATTTAACAATAAATTTTAATTTCAAGAAAGCATATATAATTATACTTGACTGCATTCATAACTGTCCATTTTTCTACACTTTTTTTTAACATAAGGAGTTAATAAGAATAATGAGAACTTTGTCTGGAACTTTGATTTCCCCTTATCAATTGAAAATAAAATTAGTCAGTTAGGTCATTATTGATCACTTGGGAAGGGACTTATTGGCTTGAAATATGTGAGTGGGGCTACACTTGGTATTAACCTTTAAAAAGGAGATCACATATGGTGGTTGACAAAGCATCACTTTTCTTTACTTTTAGAGTGTAGTCCAGAAAGCAATAGAACTAAGAGAAGACTTGTATGATGAGGTTTATATATGTGTGCAAGTGTGTGAGTATGTATGTGTGTGTATGTATATAGCAGTGACAGAGAAGCTTGTACATGTATACAGCCTCTTCCAGCTCACAGACATGTTTATGGATATCTTGGAAAAACATAATCTATGGAGTAGATTCAGATTGTCTCACCTATAAGACATAAGAAAAAAATTATCTTGGGCTCTCAGTTCTTGAAATCAAGCTCCCTAGATAGAGAAAGGGGAATACATACCAAAATAGTGCTTAGGAAGTTATAGGATTTATAGATCCCCCCTTCTTTGTGGAAGGTCCTCAGCTTTTACTTGAGTCATGAAATTGAGTTTCATTCATATCTTTCCTGCTTTTGATGCAGGAATGTGCCTGTCACATGAACAATACCTTCTTCTGTTTTTATGGGTTAGAAAAGAAACATTGACATTATTTTGTCTTTCCAATCATTCTTGTGGTACTTAGCCCCAGTCTAAGAAATGGTCATGAAACTGTAATAAACTTCAAAGAGGCAATAGAAATGTTGAAAAAGGAGGGGAAAAGCTGCTGTTCTATGCCATCATGATAAATAGCAATTAATATGGCTCATTAATTAGTTAAATATACAATTAGACTGATTTAAGGTTGGACATATTTGTATACTTGGACTGTTCTTTAATGCATCATTCATCCTTCATGGTTGGTATGGAGTTCAACAAACTGTGCTTTGCAAGGGCAGCTAGGTGGCACAGTGGGTAGAGCACTGGCCTTGAAGTCAGAAGGACCTGAGTTCAAATCTGGTCTCAGACACTTAACACTTCCTAGCTTTGTGATCCTGAACAAGTCATTTAACCCCAATTGTGTCAGGGAAAAAAAAGTGCTTTGCTTTTTAGAGCTACAAATCCATGGTCATGGAAAAACAGAGGAGATTGAAAGCTGAAACTTTTAGTCATTTAGCTATAGACTGTTTAGACAGCTAATATTTTTGGGTGAATTCCAAGGTCAAAATACACTATGTGACGTGGCAGCCCAAGACATTAACACAGTCTTTATTGCATTAATATAAAGTCTTCAGTGAAGGATGTGATAGACTATTCTCTGACCTTGTCAGACAATAGCTTGATATATTATGTTTAGCACCACCGTTATAGAAGATTATGGACATCACCATTTTAGAATGGGCTTTGAGAAGCAGTTCATCGATAAGGTGGATGGGTGACCCAGACAATGAGAGGATTGGAAACCATGACATAGGAAGTACTGAATGAAAAATCGGGGGGGGAGGTGAAGATGTCTTAGGATGGACATTGCAATCTTCTTGAGCTATGATTTGTAAAGAGGTTTAGATATGTTTTCTTTGATCTAAGTGAGCAGAACCTAAGACCATTGTGTCTATATGGTCAATTTTGACTCAATGAAGACAAAGTTTCTAATGGTTTGAATTGTCTAAAAATGGAATGGCCACTCTCAAAAAATAACAATTTCCCTGGAAATTAAAAGAGAGTAGGTAGAGAGACTGGGCTATTTTTAAAGGATCCTCTTAAACAAGATGGCAAAAGAAATCAATCAAGCTTGAAAAGAAAAGAGAAATCCGTCAATAATTATTGCCTAATGTTAAAAGAATACTGGTATTATGACAGGTAGAGGACTATAGTATATGAAACATGGCCCCTGGATGGGGTCTGGCAGTTGGAATACAGCAGCTCGTCAGAGAGATGTGGAGGAGGAGTAACTTTCAAGTAATTTTTTTTCCTGTTTAGATTTTGATAGTATATTTAAACTGTTGTATCATGTTTAAAACAGACTTTATGTTTTGGTATCTCCAGCTCCTAGAAATATGCTTTACACATAGAGGCAGGACCTGTAACTGTGAATTTTTTTATATTGATAAAAAGGTACCCAGTTAGGAACACTCCCTGTAGCAGTATGGACTAATACTTTGTTCCTTCAAATAATGGGACCTGCTTAAGGTTAACATAGTATGTGTCAGAGGTGGGTAGTCCTATCTTGTACATAGTACATAGTTAAATACTTTTTAAAGTTGCATTAATAGAGGAGCTGGCAAAGGAAATAGAAGACAGCATTCAGAGGAAAGGGATATGGGACAGAGTACTAACAGGGATGGGCAAAGGCACAGAATGGGGAGGGTAAAAAGTAAGTGTGACAAAGTCATAATTAAGCTACATTCAAATGTTGCCTAAAGTTGGCTACATAATAAGGCTTTCTAAGTAACTAAATATCCTTGAATCAGCTCTAAACTAGTTTTGCCTTTATTGAATTCTACCACATTGCTAATGGAGTATCAGTGATTTAATATATCATGACTATTTGGCTTATACTGAGTACCAAAATATTTATCTGCATTCTAGAGACAGATACACTCCACTCCCCCTTAAAGAAGTTGATTCTCAATTAATTGTGACTATGTAGAAACTTAGAGGGGAAATGAGAGAGAGAGGGGCAGACAGATAGACAAAGACAGAGAGATAGAGACAGACAGAGAAACAGAAATAGAGAGAGTGATGAGGGGGGTGAAGTATGGGAAGAAAACTGCACTAAAACAGTATTTACCAAATTAAAAATATAGTCTTAAATGAGGGAGACATGGAACATATTTTTAACATTAGAAAATTGAGGTATAAACTCTAGTTCTAATGTTTAATATTTTTTTTAATACTTTGGATAAGTCATTTAGCCTCCGTGGTTCTCTGTTTCCTCATCTGTGAAATAACAAATCTGGATAAGAAGGCACTTGAGGTCCTTCTACCTTTTGGTCTATGAACCTGTTCCAAAAAGAGTCTCCAAAGAACTGTTTATTACCTGGTTCATCTCTCTCTCTCTTTCTCTCTCTCTCTCTCTCTTTCTCTCTCTCTCTCTCTCTCTCTCTCTCTCTCTCTCTCTCTCTCTCTCACACACACACACACACACACACACACACACATAAACACACACACATAGGTAAGTATAGGTACAGATACACATTCAAATGTATATGTACATGTATGATATGGGTATTGATTTAAGGAAAAAAAAGCATATTGTCTGTGCCGAAGGCAACTGCTGGTTTAGCAGGTAGCCTATAAATATATCTGAAGTTTTTAGTCATATGCGCTTCTACTTTATGTTGAAGAATAAATAGCTGTGAAAAGAGTTTTATATTCAAGTGTAAATTCCTAGGATCATATTTAGATTTAGAGAGAGACTAGATGTATGTGTAAATTGTTACCTCAGAGCATGGAAGTAGTAGTATAGAGCACCTGAAATAGGAAGTTTTTGCTGCTATTATTGTTGAAGTCATCAATCCATAACCACACCGGTGGACCTACTTCTTTTTCTTCTTCCCTTTTCCTATTATTCCTTAGAAGGTTATCCCCAAAGGTCTCTTTGGAGAAATGATTGCTTGCCTGACAGTAGCAACACTTGAAACAGAAAAAAAAAAAATGTTTAGAACTAAGATGAAATAACCCCAAATCGATATGGCCACTGGCCTAATGACCACTACAGAGTGGGAATTATCTGAAAGGAAGGCTAAGAAAGCTGACGGAAATGACATGTTATGTGACTCTCAGGAGGTAAGTATGTAAGTCCAAGATGGGAGAAACGGGAAATAGGTGTTGGGCTGATGAAATGCAATACTTAAGGGATCTGGATAAAGTCAGAGAGGATGTGAAGGAAATAGGATAATCTGCTAAAACTGGCACCTTGAAAATTTATGGGCATTAAAAGCACAGAAAAACAGCATTTTAGAACTGGAAGAGACCTAGATGGCTAGCTACTTCTATTATATATCAAAAAGAATCCTTACCACAAGACATTAAAGAAATGGTTACCTTGCTTTTGCACCTTGAGGGGGAACTCATTTCTCCACTAACTCCAGGGGGGAAAGATTGGAAAGCAAAATTTCTGTTCCTGAGGAAGAACAAGTATTTCTAATTTAGAATGGGTAATATGTGGGGATTAGAAAGGAAAATATTAAGGAAGATCCAGAAAGGAGAAAGATTCATAGAATTCAAGGGTGTTCTTCCAGGGTTGGAGGGATCAACTCATCAAAATAAACATATCTAAACAGAGTAAGAGGTTCACCCAACTATTTTAAAACTTTCTTCTCATCTATTATTTCCTCATCAATTTCCTGTCTTTTCATCCTTCTTATCTTGGTGTTTTATTTTTCTTATCTCAATTACTGTTTACTTCCATCTCTTTATTATCTTATGGGAGTAAAATGAAAGCTTTAATTATAAGGAGATTATTGGAGATCTTCAGTCCCTGACTCTATTTCTCCTCACCTCTGCTTAGAGTCTTTAGCTTCTTTCAAAGAGTAACTCAGCAGACATTTCCCACATAAGCTATTTTCCATTTTCCCAGTTATTGACACCCTTTCTATTTGAGATTTATTTGATATTACTGTGATATTTAATAGCTACTTATGTACTTATTTGATTTCCTCCCTCTCCCCAGGAGAAATAATCTCTTTCAAATCAGGGAAAGTTTCATTTCTGTCTTTATCAACAATGACTAGCTCACTATCTTATAACAAAAAAGTTTGTGTTAAATTGCTGTATCATGATAAAAGAGGTGGAGAGAAAATTCAAGATGATGGAAAAAGAGAATGGATTTATGGAGCTTAGAAATTAAGGAAGAAAAATAATAGTGTTAATAGTTAATATTTATATGTCATTTCAAAGTTTGCAAAGTAATACAGAAAACAAAAAGTTCATGGATAGAGGGTAATTCTATCTATTGTATCTATCTTAACTTTCTTGTCTGCCAATTGAGGATGACAGCATTGGCCTTGTAGTTACTGCAGAGTAATTTTCTAAGGATAAGTGATGTAATAGCTATAAAGTTCCCTGAGCTTCTTAGCACAGGGTGCTTTATAACATCAAAGTATTGCAACAGTATTATTTTTATTGTTATTAATGGTCCAAACATGGATCTGGCCCATTTGATCTCCCATTTGCTGGTGAGGCAGGAGGCCAATCTATCTTAGAATTATATTATGATTGAGTGGTCATGGTTGAAAGAACTGAATAGGAAATACTTCAACATAGAAGATGAAGAACTCATTAGCTTAATTTGCTGCTAACAGGGCTTCTGAGCCCTGTTAACTAGCACTGAGTAGTGTTGTCATGGTGAAAGCAAAAGTTAATGGTAGATTGGGTGAGGATTGTGACCTCTCTATCAAGCAGCTAACGAGGTTAGTCTGCCACAGAATTGGGTCCATAGTCTTCTGGGGATTTCAAGGACAAAACTACTTTGTGTTCCAAAGCACTTACAAATGTAAATTTTTCTTCAGCCTTTGTCATTCTCACTGACAGTGCCTTTTGGTGATATCTAACACTTTGGGGCACTTAGATAGTTAAAGTATATTTACTATCTCTCTTAGGTGAAGACTATTATACCCCATCCTCCCTTCAAGCAAAAATATTTATTTGGTCTCTGATCAATATTACTTACATATCTTGGATTCAAAATACATATACACATGTGTGTGGATGTATACATATGCATATATGTATGTATAAATGAAATCACATGTTTATATATGTATGTGAAACCACATACATGTGTATATGATTGTGTATATATATTATTCAGGGTATCTTAAAAGTTTTAAGCTTAAGGTTTTGAGAATACACATGCATATATGTGTGCATATATGTAAATGAATGTCATATATGTGTATATATGCACACATGATCATATATAAATGAATGTTATTTAATAATAAATATTAAATATATAATAAACATACATAAATATATCTACTTTTCAGTTGCACATGTGTATTTCTCATTCACATGAACTTCAAAAGATAAAAATGTTTTGAATCATGCAAAACCAACTAAAAGGCCTCAATTAGTCTCTTTTCAAAACCAATTGTAGTACAGAAAAGTCCTGAACTTTAAGTTACATGCTGTTAGTTTAAATACTGCCAATTGTTTAGCCAGGATTTATGTCACACTATTTATTAACCTTCATAATGATTTAGGAAAGTGAACGATTAATATGTGTCAGTGTGATTCACACATTCCATATCTGGCTGTGCACTTTGAATGAGGCTTGTATAATTCAGTGGCAGTGCTTGGGGAAATGGTTTCTCTTATTACAGTACTAAAGGAAGGCATCTGGGGAAGTGCACAAAGTAAAATCTCTGAGGATTGCTCTAGTAGGAGCACATGAGCACATTAAGATTGCCTAGGGGAAATGTCAAAAGACATATAGCAACATCCCCAAATAAAACACCTCACTAAGCCCTGGATTGGACTGTGCGTCAGGGAAAAATATATGCTCCCCAAACATGATAATGTAACTTTGTCAGAAAAGATGTTATAGAATCTAACACTCTTGTCTTCAAAACTACCACCATTATAGGACTTTACTATAATAATAATAAAAATTAATAATGATGATAGCATTTCTGTAGTGTTTTAAGGTTTACAATGAAATTTACATTTGTTGTTTCATTTTGTCATCATGGCAGTCTTGTGACATAAGTACTATTATTACAGATGAAAAAAACTGAGGTCAATTGAGTTTAAGTGACTTCTCTGCAATATTTGAATTCAAGAATCTCTGACTCCCTTCTATATGCTGCCACCCAGTTGTCTTCAAATGACAAAAGTAATGTTTTGCCTTATTTTTGTTTACATTAGAGTGAGGTAGTATTGCATAATGGATAGTTAAAATGATCTAGGGTCAAGCTTTGCTTCTGGTATACACTGTTTATGTCTCTGAGCAAGTCAAATCAACTTCTCTCAAGCCTTTCAGACTACAAATTGCAGACAAGTTTCTGATCCTGTGTCTGTTGAGGGGTTTTCCTCACCTAGACATTCTCTAGCCTGATGAAATCCCAGGTCTGAATCTACTCCCCACTCCATTCCCAACCCCTCATCAAAAACAGATATTCCCTATTTTATAGATTGTACTTTGCATGGAGTTTGTTCATATGTATATACATGCATGTGGGTAAAGCAAATTATAGAATTGGAACCCGGCTATAGGCATTGTTCCCAGAAACAGATTACTATACCAATTTCCCAATATATCTCCCAGCAAAAGTTTCTCTGTCCTTCGGGCCATCTCAGCACATATTATTATCTTAGAAAATGATTTCTTCTGCTCTAGATTTTAAGATAACTGATTTTTATTATCATTATTGTTATTAATCTAATAGATTAAATTCTAGCTGAGTAGAGGCAATTCATGGAAGTTGCAGAGATGGCAGATTTTAACTTTTTATAAGGGGAAAAAATCCTTCCAAACTGATCACACTGATCCAAGGCATAAAGACACTACATCAGAAAGTACTAAGTTTTCTGTGACTACAAAACAACCAACTTACTCTTCTTAACTTTATTTCTGCTCATTTATGTTTTCATCTGTTTAACTTGAAGTTTACTTCAAAATCTGAGAATCAGTGATTTTAAGTTACACAGCATGACATTCAAAACCTACCATTTACTTGATACTTTTTTGCCTACAAAAATTGTCCATTATTTTTTAACATGGTGTTTGGGTTCTAATCAGTTAGCTTCCTTATCTCTCCTCTTCATTTAAATTCAATAACCCTTTTTTTTCCAAATTCAATAAGCTTTACTATGCAGAAGTCATTGTTAAAAATAAGGTCTGAAGATGAAAATGAGACTTAATATGAAGAAACTGTGTATGTGTGTGTGTGTTTGCATTTGTATGCATGTTTGTAAGTTTACACATGTGAGTACATTGGTAGGAAAGAATAGAAAGTTGTGTATAAAGGAAACAGAAAAATAAAGCTTCTAATATTATTTTCTTTTAGTTTCTCTGTATAGTGATTTTTTACATTGGAAAAGATAGAATGAAAATAAGAGGGAGTTCATAATTAAGATAAGTAGAGAAACAATTGAATAAAATTTAAACACTCCACTTCAAATCATTTAGGAAAATAATCTGTTTTCAAGAATTTGAAGAATTGTTATCTGGAAAAAAAGGAATGATTTTTTTTTCTTTGTCTCCAAAGTCAGAACTAGGAGTAATGGTTTGATGTTACAAAAAGACAAATTTAGATTTGTAAGGAAAATCTTTGTACCAGTTAGAGTTTTTCAACTGCAATGGGAAAAGATGATAGAGTAGGGAAAGAGCTCAGCTGAGCTCTCCCACAAATTTAAAAATTAAACCTCAAGTTGAATTGTGGAGCAGCAGAGCCAATAAAAGCCAGACAAAAATTCTTTCAGCCCAAGAAAACACAGGAAGTCAGAAGATAATATCTGTAACACAGGAAGGAGACTTACCCAGAGCCCATGTGGATGAAATACATGGAACTAGGTGGCAACAAGAAAAATAGCAGCGATAGTAGCTTTGAGACCTTTTTTTTGGGGGAGATCTCAAGTCAGAAATGGCAAAGTGAGCAGATAACTGGTCAGAAAGAAATTACAGAGAATGCTTGTACTAAATATAATATCAGGTGCTATTTGTTAACTCCATTTGTCCATACCCACTTCTCAAGAACAGGGAAGCTCTGTGGAATAAGAGTATTATTTCCAGATATAAATGACCAAGGACTCTGAAGATCAGTATTATTTCTGGTCCCAAGGAAACAGGAGCCCTGAAGAGAATTGATTGTAATCCAAAGAGATCAGGAACCCTTAATGATAAGGAATAGATTGTAGACCAAAAAACAGTGGTCACATCAGTGGTCATCATACCTCTTTGGAAACACCAAAAACTTTGAAACTCCCTAGAACTTCTTCCAAAAGCCCCAATGCAAAGGTACCTGAAGCTTGAGACAGTGACCCTTCCCAACATACACATTAGAAAAAGATTAACATTAACATAATGTTCCAAATGAAGAAATAGGGTAGAAAAATAAACCAAAAAACAATAAAAGAATTTGACCGTGAAAAGCTGCTATGGTAACAGGGAAAATCAAGACAAAAATTCAGAAGAAGACAATGAAGTCAAAAACAATTACAAGCAAAGCCTCAAAGAAAAATGTGACTGGAGCAGGAGCCCAAGAAAAATTCTTAGAAAAAACTAATAAATGCTCTTCAAAATCAAGTAACAGTGGTAGTAGAAATATTAGGCAAATAAATTAAAGCTAAGAAAGAACAATATGAAAGACAACAGCTTAGTAAAACAGGCACAAAAGTAATGAAGAAAATACATTTAAAAGCAGAATTGGCAAAATAGGAAAAAGAGGTACAAAAGTTCACCAAATAAAATAATTACTCAAATATTAAAACTGAGCAAGTGGAAGCCAAGGATTTCATTAAACATCAAGGAAAAATAAAAAAATTAATAAAAATATCAGGAAATGTGAAATATCTCTTTGGGGGAAAAAACTTATCTACAAAATAGGTAAGGAAGAGATAATTTAAGAATAATTGGATTACCTGAAAGCAGTGATTAAAGAAAAATCCTAGACATATTTGAATAAATTATCAAAGAAAACTATCCTGATATTTTCAAATTAGAGGGGGGGACAATAAAAATCTAAAGATTTCACCAATCATTCCCAAAAGGGATCCTAAAATGAAAACTTCCAAAAATGTTGTAGTTTAATACCAGGTTAAAGAGAAAATATTCAAAGAGGCTAGAAAGATTCAGAGATTGAGGAGCCACAATCAGTATCATCTAAGATTTACTAGCTACAATATTAAAGGAATGGAGGGGTTTGAAATATGATATTCTAGAAGGCAACAAACTTGGTATTACAACCAAGAATAACCTACCCAGAAAAACTGAGTATAATTCTTCAGTTAAAAAAATTAATTAGAGGCCTTTCAAGCATTCTTGATGAAAATACCAGAGCTGAATAAAAAATATGACTTTTGAATCTTTTTTGTACAAAAGACAATTGTGGGTTTAAGAAATGAATCAAATATAAAATTTAGCATATTTGTGTTATAGGCAAGTATCTCTTCCTCCCCTAAACACCCATGAAATCAATAGGATCTCTATATTTGGGCTTTTTGTTTGCTGAACAACTGTGAAATGGAAATTTGCCTTCTGCTTTGGTTGAGCCTGGGACTGAATATTCAGAGGGGACCACTTATTTAATGTATGGGAAAGAGTTTTACATAGAATTCTATTACTCACGAGCCTCCATTATATTCTAGCTTATCCCAGTCTCACAATTCTGAAGTTTATACACAGGGATTGGGTGGTAATGCCAATATTTTAAAGGCCAATATACTTAAATTGATCTCTAACATAGATAACAGGAAAATAACAAATTCAAACACTTTCATACAACTCTAAGAAGCCTTTCTTTAAATCTGTAGTTTGTGAATCTTGCATTTCTCCATCTCCCCTTTACCTCAGATAATGGGAGAGGTAAATAGGCAATGCTATTAACTCCTAATTAGCACTTGATTTTCCCATCATAATAAAAAAGAAGTACTTTAATCACTTATAGGAACTGGAAGGGAGATTTTCTGCTACTTTTGGTGTATGCTTGGCTTTGCACTGGCACTTCCCAATGGACAGCTTCAGAAAGAGTTCTAGAAGTTGTGATACTTTTATTAATTTTTTACATTCTTTCTAATAGGAATGGTATTATCTAGATAGACCAACACTTCCAGTTAATCTATGTTTAAATCCACCTTCATCATTAATTCAAAGTGGCGAAATTCAGACGATAAGATGAAAGCTGTATTTTCTTTATCTTCCTTTTTCCATTGATGCATGGCACTATCCACTTTGAAAATCCATGCTGAATGTTATAGTTACCTAAATAGAGAGTTGAAATAATTTTAAGACACTTTCTGAGGTCTTCCATTTTCTAGAAGGCAATTTTCCCAAAGTGTTCTCAAAAGGTAAACAATTATTGCGTGAGATTCATTGCAAACACGCCAACCCTTATATAGTTAGTTATTCTTTCAATAACTATATATAAAACAATTGAAAGTGATTATGGCAAATTTAGAAGCAATGAGTATGTCTCTAATGAAGAGCTATGAAAAGACATATCCTCATGCCTTTATAGAAACAGAAGGTCCAAAATATGAATCATTGAATATATTTTCTATTTTTTATATTCCTGACTTTTTCCTCTTCCTTTTTCTTCTTTAAAGAAATTTGTCATAACATCTGTCTCTTTCAGAAAAGGAAAGAGAAGAGATACAAGGAACAGTTTAGGGTTTATAAAAAATATCACCATAATCTTTTTTTAAAAATCATCATATTTTTTCAATATCAATTATTTTTCTCTCTTCTATTTCCTCCCTCCATGAGAAAAAAAAAAAATAAAGTCTCTGTTAGCAATAATCCAATGAAAGAAAATAAATTCCTGTTTGGATATGTCCAAAAATGTATGGGGTATTTTGTTATGTGCATTCTAGAACCCCCAAGTTGGGGGTGACAAAATATGGTATGCTTTCTAGAGCTCCCACACTGGGGTGAATTAAAATATATCTGGAGGATCTTGGGACTAGCCCAAGTCCTTGGTCTTAGTGGAGTATTGATGAGGTGAGACTCACATGGATGGTAAAAAATGGAGTCCATTTATTCAAGGCAGCTTTCCACCTTAAGCACCCTATAACCATGGAATACTGCACATGCACCAATTAATTAAGGACAGGTGTTTCCTACTTCAGTATAACTCTGTTTCAGGTAAGCACAGGTAGTCACACATACTTCTCAGGAAGGCTGAGAGCTCTTAGGGGGAATGGGTAGCTGAACCAGACATTGTCAGAGGGTTCCCTCTGGGCTGAAGGGTTTATACCTTACCCAGAGTTCCCCCACTATTTGTGACCCTCTCCACTATTTTTACATATTGATTTGTCAACACTTTTAGGAAATGGATAATATTTTTTTTATCATAAGCTTTTGCAATCATGGTTAATCATTGAATTGATCAGAGTATTTTTTTATTAGAATTGATTAAAACTTTCAAAAATTGTTTGCTTTATAGTGTTTTATTATGGCATAAATATGTCTCCTGATTTGGCTCACTTTACTGTGCACCAGTTGATATAATTTTCCCTAGTTTCTGTAAAATATTTTTTATTGTAAAGAAAGATTTTTTTTTGTTTGTTTTTTATTATTTATTTATTTTTTTAAATTTGCAAAACATAAGTATGGGTAATTCTTCAACATTAACCCTTACAAAGCTTTCTGTTACAAATTTTTCCTCCCTACTCCCTACCCCTCCCCTAGATGGCAGGATATACACTACATGTTAATTATGTTAAAATACTTGACAAATCGAATATATATATATATATATATATATATATATATATATATATATATAT